>JACSYO010002163.1:0-230000 GCA_016806645.1 Ophiodon elongatus
TCCTCGTGCCGCGGCTCGTCAACCAGAAGCTCTTTGATGAGCTCTGTCCCGTCAAGCAGTTCCACCGACGCAGAAAGTAAGAGAACCCAACACCTGATAAGTCAAGAGACCATTAAGTACAGACTGAATTCATTTTTTAGTGTGTTGTAAAATGAATTTAAAGATATGTAGTCTGCATTTTCTAAGTTACTGTCCCCCCCCCCCCTCCTCTTAGATACTGTGTCCTGCTGATCACAGGGGACGAAGAGACCTTTTCTTTTGGGAATCATGCGTTTCTCTCATTCGCCTCGACCAACACCAAGGAAGTTGTGAGATTTGCTTATGTGTACCAACGGCTCCAGCAGCCTCTTTGTGACATCTTCACGCAGAACAAGGACAGTGCAGAGTCTTCAGCACAGGTATATGGGGGATGTATGAAACTACAGCACATTTGTTTTAATATTCAGTCGTTACTTTACTACCTTTCTGTACGCATTAAACAATCCACTTAAATTTTCTAAAGAAGTCTTTGGAGTAGACATTTGACTTAAAGCGCGAAGGCCTTGAGGAGCGCCGTAGATAAACTTATGACATTTTGAGATTTCTCTTAAGAATTTCATTTTTCAGCGGTTCGATGGCGAGCATTTCTGTTCTGGAAACCCCCTTATCTTATTGTCAATAAGCCGAGGGAAGCCATACATCCTCTGAATGCCGTCTATCTCTTGCTTGTAACGTTTCACGACGCTGCGACTACTCTAGAGGTTACAACGGGTTATTTTCTTAAGTGAGTTCAGTTTCAAAAAGTGGTCTTACTGTGTGAAATGGCCACTTTGGGGGACAAACACCATCACACATGAATTACACATGAAGCTCATTGTGTCCACAAGAGTTTCAGCTTTCCTGTCATAACCCAAAAATGTACAAAAGACTGTTTTTAAGAACAGGCAAAAATAACATGTATACTGCATGCAACAAAAAAAAAAGACAACAACAACCGCTCGTTTTTTTTGCCCTAAACTGCATGGGTTCCCCTCGGAACCCATTTTCATTCAGATATCTCGAGGTGAGAGGTCAAGGGACCCCTTTTTGAAAATGGCCTTGCCTAACATTTGCCTAACTTTGGAGTGTTATTTCCCCGTCCCTTACTTGTATTTTTGCTCTAGCTTTTAAACTTTTACCTGCTACGGCCTCTTAAAGACGGGGACGTCAGCCATTGGAGGTCTTAAAAATAGCTCATGCCCCCATAAAAAGTGTATTAAGTCAAGATTCATATTAATTATAAAGTGCTTTTTTTTTTCTTTTTTAATCAGGTGGTGATCCTGGAGCGGCGTAACGCTGCGGGGAAGGCCTTGTTCAAGCCGGTGAGCGCCTGGAACGGCAGCGAGGAAGACAAGCAGCGTCTTCTGGAGGAGCTGGAGCGGCTGCAGAAGGACCCGTCCATCCTCGCCCACGACGCCGTGCTGCCCGAGCTCAACAACGAGTTTGCCTCCGTACGTTCTCTTTGAGTAAAGGTCTGCTCGTCTGTGCTGAATGCCTTCAGTCCTGTTGCTGACTGCGACACTCTCACTCAATAGGTGTTCGTCATCCGATGGATCTATGCATCGTACGATTACCTCGCTGAAGTCATTGATGATATTCTGCACAACAACTGGTAGGTAGAGATTTACTACTAGATTAATTCTAGCCATTGCGTGTGTGTGATTGTGTGTGTGTGTTTGGCGTATGTGTGTGTGTATGTATGTATTTATAGTATATAGCAATATGTAATATTATATTTTTTCTATGTATAACATGTATGGTATTACTCTGTTTTATAATATTTATATATATGTATGTAGCCAGCAGTATATATGTGTATATATATATATGTATATGTATATATGTGTAATAATAATAATATAATATTATATATATATATATGTAATGTTATTAATATGTATGTGTATAATGTTGTTATGTATATATGTATATATGTATCATAATATTATGTAATATATATATGTATATATAATGTTATATATATAATGTTATGTATATATATATATAATATTATATATATATATTGTGTGTGTGTGTGTGTGTGTCATGATTTGACGTGAAAGAGTGTGCGTCTGGTTGCACTAAGTCGTCTGTTGATGATTTGCAGGCGTGAGATGATGCCTCTGCTGTCCCTCATCTTCTCTGCCTTGTTCATCTTGTTTGGGACGGTGGTCATCCAGGCCTTCAGGTCGGTCGCTCTGCCCAAAACCACCAAAAGTGTAACTATATCGCAGCTTCAGCCTTTCCCTGGGATTAGTGCGAGACACCGTATAAAGAAAGCTAAAGACAAGCCAAAGAAAACAAAGTCCCAATGCTAATCTTTTTTTTCTTACTCTACTACGCCTGTGCATCCGCCTTTTTTAAGGAAAGAAAAAAACCTTGTTGTTGTGTGTTTTCAGTGACTCGAGTGAAGATAAGCAGACTAAACCGAAGGCAAAGGACGGAACAAAAGCAGAAAATGGATCGCCAGGGACCGGTGGTGCTTCGAGGCAAGAAGACAAGTATCATTTCCATATTCTGTATATTCATGCTTCATCGAGTGCAGGGTCTGTGGTCATGTTTTTAAGCTTCTTTTTTTGTTGTTGTTTTTTTTGCTGTCGACTATAGTCGGCCTCCCAAAAAGAACTTTGTGGAGGTGACGGAGCTGACGGATATCACTTACATAAGCAACCTGGTGAAGCTGCGTCCGGGACACATGAACATCGTGCTGGTGCTCACGGACGCCTCCAAGAACATCCTCCTCAGCAAGTTCGCCAAAGAGGTCTACTCCTTCACAGGGTAAGCGGAACATTCGCCAAAGTCCATCACATTTCTGTTTTTGTTTATTTTAAACGTTTTGGTTGCGTATGAAACGGCTTATCGATGCTTCCTCGCGTTCATTCTTTTCTCCCAGGAGCATGACACTGCACTTCTCCTTCCTGAACATCGACAAGCACGGCGAGTGGATGAACACGCTGCTGGAATACGCCCAGGACGCCATGCACATCGACGCCGACGAGGACGACGGGGGGAGCCACAAGATGGACTACACCGGCTACGTGCTGGCGCTCAACGGCCACAAGAAGTACCTCTGTCTGTTCCGGCCCGTCTACACCGGGGAAGACCCCGACGGCAAGTCCTCCGAGGATGAAGGGGCCGGCGCCGGGGGGCGGTCCAGGCCCGGCGCCCGCGACGACCACCCGCCGCGCAGATCCAAACGATCCCGCAGCTTGTCCACCCTGCAGATCCACCACAAACTGGACCGCCTGGGGTTGTGGATGGAGAGGCTCATGGAGGGCACCTTGCCCCGCTACTACATCCCCACGTGGCCGGGACTGGACAAAATCACTCCCAGTAAATAGACGGAGGCGGGTCCTGCCCAAGTTTTCCACTTGAGATATTGAATAGCTACAGATGTCTTTTTAAAGTTGGGACAATATTACAAATTAGTGCAACTACCGTGGGACAGGTCCTTTAGCCAACCCCTCTGACTCATCGCATGCTTCTTCCAACTGTTGGTAGTCGTACTTTATTCAGGCAGCTGCTGCTACGGCCTCGTGAACAGAAAAACTAAATCACTGTGGCCACCTGAACTCTCCTGCCTTCATGACCATCAGTCATATTCTCACACACACTAAAGGAGGCGGGATAATACCTCCGTCGTCATATATGAATACTGTGACTAGAGATGCATGTCTCTAACACCAGATGTCTTGCCTTTTCATGCATCTCAGCCCAAGTTCTTCTTCTTTTCAGTTACAGATGAGGCCGACGCCCGTTACTTGTGCACGACGGCGCCCTCAAGCGCTGTGATGGCAAAGCCTCGGCCTATTTAACAACCTCAGTTAGCCGGTAGCTTCATGTAGCAAACATTACGATCGGGCTCGTCCCATTTCATTTTCTGAATGCTTCCCAAATGCCCACGATCGACTGACGCATCGCCGTGATGTCATCTTGAATTCCGTAGACATGAAAGTGAAGTCAGAGTTAGTGCGCGCTTGCTCGGGTTATTAATTCCTTTTAAGCAACACAAAGTGTAAAAAAAAATAAAAAAAAAATAAAAAACGTCCTTCATATAATTTTGTGGGTGCAATGTGATGTAAATATTGTACATATTCATGTCATCTATAGGACCTGTATTTTAAAAGAGTATGTAACTTAAAAGATAAGGTGAATGTTTTACATGGATTTATCAAAAATGCTGTTATGTTTTCTTTAAGATTTTCTTTTACAAGAGAGTGTATTAAAAAAAAAAGAAGAAGAAATGTCTGTTTATGTCCGATGTTTCAGTTGGTCTTCAGTGGTGCATTTATCCTCCTGTTGGTTGTAATAAAATACTTTATGTTTGTTAAATAATGTTTGCAGAATTGGCCTTTCTTACTAGCTGATGGCATTTGACCAGAAATAACATGTTCAGAGTCCCTGTGGTGTCACTGGGTGGAGACACCTCCACTAATTACCTCCATCAAGGTTTATATCACAGCAGCACTGCATAAGCTCGGTTCCCTAAATCAACAAAAATAACATGAGGTATTAAAAATAATATGAGTATTATAGCAAAGCAGACTGTAAATAAAGGCACATATTTAAAAAAAAAAAAAAGCATATTTCTAAATTTTTATGTCACGAAATCTGTATCAGACATTTTTCACAAGTGTTTCTAACAACATTAACGAGGACTCTGTCCCGGTCAGAAATGCTAGTGTGGCCCTTTACCCAAATTTCTCCCTCTTTTCCACAAAAGCCCATCATCTGCAAATAGCCATCTCCTCATATCTAACGATACATTTTGACATTTTTTATTTATTATAATTAAGACTCCCTTGAAATTTCAGATCCTACTTTTACCTGCATAGTTCTCTTATTCAAAAAGTCCATCATCCAATTAAAACTTTTCCTCCAATTCCCATTTCTACTGTGAAATATCCCCAACAAGCTGCATTGAATCTGCAATCTACAATGCAAGATAGGAAAAAAAGTAAAAGAAGAAAAAAATGAAATATGGTGTTATTGGTAGAATAAGCTATAATTCAATTATATATTGTATTTAATTTGAATAACTTGTGTCGTCATTACTTTGCGTGTTCATTGATTGAGTTTTCTATTGCCGTTTTAATGTGAACCCGTTGTATTATGTTTTTTATCTTCCATAATGCCATATAGTAATTCCGCCACAAGAGGGCAGCGCACCACCAGAAATATGTATTTGTCTTTTCACGCCTACTATGAAGTCTCCCTTTGTTTGTGTTTGTTCAGTCATTGCGTGGTTTAAGACCTCACTTACAGCTATATGAACCCCGGTATTAAAGATAATCCATGACGGTTGGCTTATTGCCCGACACACACCTGATGTTTTTGTCTTCAGCTATATTTCCCCCTCAGTGGAGCAGAAGTGTCAGTGGATGTCTGAGTCACGTGCTTCGTATGATTTTTCTGGTTTACATAGTTGCATTTTTCTATCATTGATACACTAACTTTTACCATTCCAGGTGGATGGAAAACATACTCAGGGTCAGGCTTCGTGCTGGCCTCGCCCTGTCTCCCTCCCTCTTGCTTCACTGCACTCACTGACCCGTCTGGATTGAACCCATGCTGTCAATACGGCCCTTCAGGGCTCCCAAGTGTATTCACTTATCTGATGGAGAAATAAGGAGAGCAGGGGCTCAGGGGAGAGGAAAGGTCAGGGTGGAGGGGAAGCAAATGCATTCTTGCTGCTTGAGGAGTTCACATTTGATGCGTTTTCCTCATCGCTTACTTTTTAACCCTCTATCCATTTACGTCTTTATTTTGAGGTCATAGTGACTTGACCTGCTCAGTGAGTGTTTTTTTTTTTTTTTTTTGTGAAAGGAAAGTCCCTCCCTTCCTCTCGGAGCAGCTTTGTCCCTCATCAAATTTATTGGCAAACATTTCACCGTCTGTGTGAGAGCGACGCCGCGTGCATCCGTGTGTGTTTTGTGCATTCAGTCTCGAATGAAGAGCTCCAGTTCCTCTGCGTGTGTTCACTTTTAATCACTGGAGCCTCACTGACTGTATCCTGTGTTTGTACTTGGGAGTGTATTTTTGGCTGTGTGATGTAAACTGATAGAGTCAAACCATGAGTCGCTCGCACACACACACACACACACACACACACACACACACACACATTTGTTTTATTTCTCGTCAGATTGACATACCTAGTACCTACTAGTAGATCCCAGAACTTCCAGTTGGACAGTGATGGGAATGAATCCCTCCATCCTGTTGCCCATCTCCAGAAACAACTGGTCACTGTAGTTCTTTTTAGCGAATAGAGTAAATGGTGCATTTGTTTTGGGACTATTTAATGGGAGTAATACACATTTGGTGCCTTAGTGAGCATTTACAGCAGCAGGACGGTGTATGTGGGATTTATTCTAAATAAATTACAGTCTTTGTCCTAATGAAAGATAATGTCACCCAGTGACGTGACCTCATCATGATGCCTCATTGATGTTTTTTTTTATAGTGTTTCAGGACAACAATGGAGTTCTATGGTACAGAGAAAAAAAACACATCAGGCTTTAGATACGAAGACAACCCTTGTTGGGATCAATTCATCTTGGTTTTGGTCTTTTCATGGGATTTGTTGACGGCAAGAGTGAGTCAGATATTAGATTTGGGAACTATTCATGACATCAACTCAAACCTTTTGGGAATTAAAGGGGTAAAAAAAAGGGCCATGCTTCCTCCTGTGAAGGAAGCTTTGTACTTTTAGTCTTTTGTCTGGCTCCCCTAATCTCATACACTGACAGCCCATTCTCAGAGATAGATGGGCAGATACAAAAGAATACTGCTTTGACATAATGCCTCCTCAAGCTTCCTCTAATACTGACCTATTTTAGCCAGGTTTAGATTACGCACGCACGCACGCACGCACAAGGCAGAAGTCAAGAAAGATAAAAACAAGTAAAAGTTGAGACGAAGTTAGAGGTATATGTTTGCACAAAGTTCTCTCGTATCTCCGCCTCCTGTAATCCCACATCCTTAAACTGGTTGAATTAACAGAGAGTCAAACCTCCCTGGAGTTAAGTCTACACCTTAGTTTGACTGCTGCAGTGATCTGAGCTCAGTCGAATTGCCTGCTGAAAAAAATCCATGGAATTAACTGAAGGCGTAAATCGAGGACCACGTAAATCTATACTCTGAAATATTTATGCGCCCTGATTGAGTAGTTTGTTTCGGCATAATCAGTAGACGTTTGAAACGTGGTTCATGATTTTTGATCAGCTAACAACCTTTGTGTGTAAGTTCTCAAAAAAAAAAAACATTCCTCCAGCTGAATTGATCCAATTGGTTTTAAAGCTATAGATTGGATAGTTTGCAGTAAACGCAGGCAGCCAGTGAGTCTGTAACCAAAACAAACAAGCAGAATGCATTTTTCCCTTCATGGATGTCATGAAACCCAATAATTTAATTCTCATTTATGAATGTAGGGCCAGGTCTCAAAAAGTAAAAAATAACAAATCAAAAGAAGCATACATTTGGATTAACCTACAACGTAACAAATTCACTTTGAGTAACAGAGCTCTGCCATTCCCTCTCTGACGTGTCAGTTCAGTCAAAACAGGAAGTGGTTCTTTTGTTTTCAAACGTTGATATGGTGAGGTCACTTCCCGTCTGTCCATCAGGGCCACTGGCGTCCTTCTCTAGCTCGTTTGCTCTCTCATAATTCGGACATGTTGAGGACAAAGCCGGTAAATCATAAAGTAAAAAAAGAAAGCATGCGACAGTAAATAGTGGAGGCCATAAGACAAAAGATGACAACAAGTGCACATTGCAAGTGCACTGTGAGGGAGCACAGGAACAGCTTTAATAAAGTGAGACATCTGACTCGATGAGAAACCAAGAGCTGCAGTCAAATAGGCAGTCATGAAGTCAAGGAAAGATGTGAAGGAGAATACATAAGGACATAGGAAAAGACCACCACAGTGCTAGGAGAATCCGACTGCACTTAGGCTACGGATGTTGTTGTTTTTTACAGTGGGAAACTCAGAGCTGTGACATTCAATTCAGGCTTCCTGTCCAAAATATAATCGCACCTCCCAAGAAAGATGTTTAAAATGTTTTCCATAATGTACAATTAAACAGCGGGGAATGTTATTAATTGCCGGATAAGCATTGCTTTAAAAGGTGCTGCCGCAAGGACTTGTGGGACGTCATCTCCTTGCCTTATGTAAAAGTTGGTCCAGTGTACTCTATGTAAAGGGTATAAGAAAGGAAGCACTGAAGCGCCTTTCCTTAGCATTTAGAGAATACGACCCGCTCTTATCCTGGCTGACACATACTTCTGTGTCATTTCACTCCGTTAGTTTTTGTTATTATAAGTCTAGATTACATATAACCGTTGTTACAACAACGTTCTAATGAGGATACTTTCTTTAAAAAATGCATGCCTTTAATATCCCTGATTCTGTGTTAGATATTAGATGACTATATCAATACGTGAGACATTATCTGTATGGTAGACATCTAATCAACTTTTACGTTTCAAAACACATTTTGCCCACTGATTGATTACTTAAGATCATTTTTATCGTTGTAATATGCTCTGCGTTGATTGACTAATTTATATATTAATTTATTCTGTAGCAGTAGTTGTGCGGTACCAGCTTTAGCGTTGAGTCTTGCTGGATTTTACTTAGAAATGGGCTTTAGAAACAGAAAATATATCCCCAACAATAACCGTGCTACACAGGGGCACCGTGGGAGCTCACCTGGTAGAGCAGGGTCCTGTGTACTCATCAGTACCACATAGGGTGAGACTGCAATGTAAGGCAGAGGCGGAAAGAGTACTAGATACCATACTCAAGTAAAAATTTACTTTAAAGGCGTTTTACACAAGTAAAAGTATTTGTGTGAAAAATGTGCTTAAAGGGCCAGTGTGTAGGATTTGGTGGCATCTAGCGGTGAGGTTGCAGATTGCAACCAACTGAAACATCTCCCGGGGGCCAAGTGCGTAGGAGAACAATGGAGTCTGAAGCCAAAACGCAAATGGCCCCCATCTAGATATAAATGGCTTAACACAACTATTTATATTTTCAGGTGATGATACGCCATAGAAAACATACCTATTAATATTATAGTCAATTTCAGCCAATGCTGACACTGGCCCTTTAAGTAAAAGTTAAATAAGTAGGGCAGTTAAAACGTTATGGGAGAGGGGGCGATGATTTTTGATACTACGGCCATTAAAAAACATCTTTAGTGGAACAACACCAGCAACAAAACCACCTCTGTTCAAACCAACAGTTTGGCCCTCTGCATTCTGTGCTTACAGCTGGTTATCAATTATACATTTACAACTACCTTCCACAGTGTAGCTTGACAATAATTAATCAGAAAAGAGACAAAACTCATGAAACAAAAATGATTAGCAAATAAATAAATAAATCCAGCTATGGACAACACAGCGCCTCACACCTTGTAGGATCAACAGCAGAATAACACATCCCCAAAGCAGACATCGTGGACATGCGAAGAATATAAACTACAGCGGCTTCAGCCACAAACACACACACATTGCAGCAAAGGAGAGATGCGTGCACACGTTTCAATGCCGCCCAGAGAGCGCGCGCGACTACGTTACTCGGCAACAAAGTGGAAGTGAAAGACTGTGAGCATTTAGCATGCTAGCCAAACCCAGCATGCTCCTACAGGTCAGGCGCAACGTGGGCGTGTCACTTAGCATGCAAATCAGTCATTAATTAAGATAGATGCAACATTTTTTTGTTTTGTTTTACTATGCCGAGGTATAACAATGCTGATTATTACCACACCCTTTATGTGGTCCTTAATTTGATTGTGCTTGAAATAGCTTCAGCGGCCCGTCAAACATTTATTGAGTATTATTTCCGGAGTGGCATCACCCTGAACCGTATAAGCTCCGCCCACCTGTGGCCACAGACAGTGTAGTGGCTTTGTACTCTCTGTGACAATCCCTTGGTTTCACTTTTATATTCCTTCTTTCATTTATATTCCAACCTTGTTAATAAAGTAATACTTTGAACCGGGTTGTTTATGTTGTCTGCATGACACAACACAGCTTCTTTGTAGTCCATCTCCTGAGCATTGTAGTTTCACCGCTGCAGACCCACCTCACTAACATCCGCCAGCCGTCGCATCATAACTACGTAGTTTAGTGAAAGTGGAGTCGGATTATCTAAACACCGCGGTTGTCTTTTCCTAACTCCTAATGAATTCTCCTTCCCACCTTTCCTTGACCCTGTGACGTTTTCCACAGAGGTCAAGGAAAAGTGGTTAGGGTTAGACGTTAAGAGGTAATTTTTGGACTATTCAAATCCAGCCCCATTCTCTCACAGTTAATTAGGACTTTGTCATGTGACTTTAGTCGTTAGCTGCTTGCAGGGCCGTGCTCTTGTTCATTTCCTGCAGGGAAGCACTCTTTCTTCTCTTCTTCCATTCATTTTCCTTTTCAGTTGCCCATCCGGCCGGCTTCAGGTTGAACGACCATCTTCCCTCGCTTTCCTTTTTTCATTTGTTGCACAAACAACAGATTCAGCCGAGGTTTTACACACCGTGCTAGTTCTACTTTCGGTTCGTCTCTATTCCTTCCTTCGAGCAATTTTACTCGTCTCCTGTTTCTTGTTTTTCAGCTCGTTTTCATCTTCCCTGGCCGTTCCCTCCCTCCTATCCCATTACATTTTCTCCTCATTGTCTCACTCCTACCTTCACAGATTTGCAAAAACACACCAGCTTTATTTCCACTTAAGAGCCATATGGTGATTCAAGACAAACAAAGGCATACAATGATTATATAGCTTCCCAAAAAAATTATAATCAACTACAGCGTTTGTTTAGTCTGCAGTTCTGGCTGCTTATGGGGGCGAAGGGAGCGCTGCCTAATTACTTTGTATAATTCTATCTTTCATATTGTGTGTGTTTTCCAAATGCTGTCGCAACAAAACACCATCTGTCCACTCCACTTAATGGTTTAGGTCTCCTGTATTCATAGAGATAATAAGCACTTTCACAGCCGAGGCCTTTTACGAACATCTTACTCCCGTCAACATGAACCAAACCGTTTTAGTTGCCTATACTTATAGTCACTTGACTAGTAGCCACTAATGTGTTGTCAAAGATGGTCGAGAACGGGGGGGACAAAAAGGGGACATTTTACCTGAGCTCAATATGTAAAAAAAATGACGAAGAGAACCAACCATGCTAAATTCCAACAAACATTTATTTGTGAATTATATGACAAACAGGAGGCAGTTATAATATCTTGTTTTACAAGCTACATCGGTCGAAAAAAAAACAAAAAAACTTGAAATCCTCAACCATTTAAAAAATCCACTTTGATCAAATTTCCTCATCTCACTCATTAAACATTTGCTGCCTTTTTTTCGTTTTTTGTCAGCTTCGAAATGCACCTATGTACAGAAGAAATGCTTACGTGTGGTCTATACAGGGAGAGAGCTACATACTTCCGCAGCGACCTGGTTCAGATCAGCTGTTGACATTCAGCTGTTCTCAAAGAAACAAAAGGAGAGAGATAGTACAAACCTTTTCTTTCTTTTCCAATTTGCAATAGGAGGGGGGACACACACACACATTTCCTTCATTTACTTTGTCATTCGTTGTATTCTCCTTTTATTCAAGAAAAAAGGTGTTATTAAAAAAGACAAGAGCAGGTTATATATAAAGCAAATATACAGGCTGTCTCTAGGTAATAGTTTAGCTAACATTATGAACAGCTAAGAATTCATTTACATATTCCCAGGATGTAATAATCATATGAATGGTATGGAAATGCATTAAAAAGGCTGCTTTTCAGGCAACAGGCTGAGAGACACACAGGGAACGATGAGACTCGTGGTTTGTGCCATGCGACCTGTAAGAGCTCATCAGTTATTGGCTGGTGATGATGTGCGACCTATAAAACTGTCTGTCATTGGCTGCTATGTCTGGTACTTATAACCTGAGGGGGAGGAGCAAATATAAACACCTGACGGGCAGGTGGAAAGGCCGGAGAGGCAGAGGCAGAACTGACCAATGACATCGGAGTCGGAGAGAGTTTGGAGTCTTATGCTGGCGAAAAATACATCCACGTGAGATACCAGGAGGAGCTGTGAGGTGTATTTCCAGCTATATGTCACATCTGATGTTATTATAGGAAAAATCATGAAGTTTAAAGCATTACAAACAAATTATTTCATGTGTTCAAATCATCTAAAAACATTAAAAGTTGTTCTGTATTTCTTTGCATCCTCTAATATGAAATGAACCCAGCGTAAAAACAACAGTGGCAGTTTTATCCACAGCCTCAATGTGTGCTGGAATCGTCTATCTGTATCAGCAGAAAACACAAGACTGGAGGTTGGCTACCAAAACGCATATGGTCAGTCAAAATGTATGTAGTGTAGAGTAACAATCAAAGATTGATGTAAACACAGATCATTCTACACCTTAAGACATCTGATCTGAACTCAAGATGTAATGAACCCTCATGCAGTTTGTACTAGGTGGAGTCAAATATGTGCAGAAAAATGGGTGTTTAAATTCAAACCAGACCTCTTTGCAGAGGAGAGGCGCAAAGTGGCCTCCTCATTAAGAGCGATGCACCGCAACGTTAAAGATACATTCATATCTTATTGTCGCGTTACTTAATGAAGCGTCTCAGAGTTTGGTAATGGTGTAAAAAGTGTAAGAGGTAGAGCAGAGTCTTTCTCACAATCAATACTTATTGTTTCACTCGTGTCATAGAGCTGGGCCACTTCAGGGACTTTTGAAAATGTCTACGTTTCGCAACAGGGCGCAAATATTTGTACTGAATTTCTTGTTTTAGTAAATGATGCCAACACTTCTCTAATAGTTGTCAACAGTGCATTTTGTAAAAAAAAAAAAATTGATTTGTTTCAGGTTTGTGCTTTTATTTTGTAGGGGGTTGCGTTCTTTCAATTCAAAATAAAAATCCCACTTCCTCCTTGCCTGAGTGTCATCACTTACTCTGCCAAGGTCTACCTCATTCTACAGAAGGCTTTCTTTTATCTCATCTACTCACTCATACACGCAGGGGTTTATGTATGGTTATGTTGTTTTTAGTGTTGAAAATCAAATATATAAAGACCTGTTACTGGCATTTGGTTGCTGTTTTACATGTTACATGTTTGAATTTCAAATGTGATGGACTAATAGCTTTACTATAACAGATTCTGTAGTTAGAATCCAAAAACAGAAATAGTGCCAGACCTAATATCAGGGTATGATATTGGTTCCTTTGTGGTTTTAGTCACTCATCCTGGTGTGTGGTGGGAGAGACTGTCATTACTAGACTGCGGTTACATTCTGCACTGTGTATCATCATCACGCAGACATAATGGAGACACCAAACTCATGGGCCACAGCGAATGGAAAAATGTATTCAGTACTACTAACGTGTGTGAACTATTTTGAGTGTAGATAATAACATGTTGGCCAGCTACTCAGCTATCAAATGTCTTGACATGCAGTGTGTGCTGTAATTTGTGCAGGAAGGCATTAGCATTAGAGGCTAATATTTGGGAAAAGTGGGAAATGTATCATTACCAATTTTGATTCTTTTAATCGGTTGGTTGGCAGACATTTTACGGGCTGTAGTCAAGTGTTTTTATATGTTTATTGGTCATTGATTGTATATATGACCTGAAATGTGCCAGACCTCCAGACTAGGAACACTCCACATTTAAAAATGTTGGCGACATTAGCATACATAGCTGTGTGCAACAAATGCAAACAGCTAACCATGCTAGTGCCACACAAAGCAGTATATTTAGCGTCATTTTGAATAATTGTAGCAAACATAACCAGGGAGAGGCAGCAAAGATGTGGATTATGCTGCAGGGGTGGTATTTTTCCCCTAAAGGTGTTTAATTTTTCGGAGTAGGGAAAAGCTAGTTCTGACGCACAGGTCACCGCTTTGCTAAGTGAACCGGTTAGCTTGTTGCGAGCTACGTCTTCTGTTTTCTACTGTTGTTGTAAATTACATATTTTGCATTATCATCAAGTTAATTATCTTAAGTGACAACACCAGATGTGGTTTTATAATTGTGTGAGGTTACTACAAAGATTTAAAAGACAACGTCATGGAATGTAGACAGGAATGGATGTGTACTCAACCATATTAGCTGTGCTATTTGGAAGCATTTTAATGAGGTTATATGATTTCATGTGGTCTTTAACCAATCAGACTGCTTGGCTAAAACAACCTGTTATAATTGTGGTCAGAAATTGGACCGTCTATTCCCGTGGCGAGTAGCTTTTGAAGCGGTGACTGGTTTCAGATAATTGGTTTTCTACCAGCGTTGAGGGCTGGAGTGGAGACAGGCGGCCGTATTTAGACTGTGGGTTTTCCTCACTGTGTTATTTAAATACATGCACTGTTACTGTAATGCCCTATTTTGAACTGCTGAGTCATTAAATGGTGTGCAGAGATGGAGAAAACGCTCGACTGCAGCTCATAAATAGACAGCCGGAGAGACACAATTCAAGCAGACGTCACACTAAGTAGCACCATGATAACGAAATAGAAAATAATAGAAACAACAGACTAATAAATCAGCAAAAACATCCATATAAAATAAACGAAACAAAAAATAATTTACTTTCCAGAAATACAATAACCCTTGGTATAAAAAAAGTTAGTATAGTGTGCATACTATGTCCTACTATACCTGTAAACCATCTTGTCTGTCCTCCACTGTGGTACAGTACTTTATTGTAGCTTTACTTAGTACAGCCTGATCGCAATTATGTGCATAAAAACAATCTCACCCATTTAAAAAAAAAAAGGCCTGCTGTGTTTGTTTGTGTTTTTTTATATGGAGTCCAGTTTTGGTGTGAGCTGACTAAAAGGTAATCTGACAGGCACTTTGAATATCTATTGATTGATTAGAAACACAACATGGCAAACAAAGGGACAGGAGAAAGAAATGGAATTAAAAAACCTTCCAAATATGATTGTTTTCAGTTTACAGTATTGTTTTAGGTTTTCAATTCACCAGTAAGACCATTTGTGTCAGTACCCATGTAACATACTTTATTTGTCTTTTACGTCTCTTAAGTGTGCGGAGAACCTACTTTAAGACATTTCATATCGTTGGATCTGACTGTCTTAAATGTATTTCTCAAAAAGTAAAAACTCAGTGCTTTAAGTACTCTGGCTTCAAATGGACAGTCACAGCTCTTAGCTTGTTGTTGTTCACCAAGATCACGTTATAATGCTACATTTTTCAAAATGCGTATAGATTTCGTAGAGTAGCTACGCCGGCGGTGTAGTACTACAACACGAGGACAGTTGTGCGTGAGAGAAGAGCGGACAGAAAAGAGGAAGTATTTAAAAAACTATCCCCTTCACTAGTTCTAGAAATGATGCACTGGTACACCATACCGCTGAGAATTCAATGACTAAATGTACATACAAACCGTACACACACACACACACACACACACACACACACATTTGGGAAAGACTCTCTTAATAAAAGGAATGCATCTGAATTCTCCTTGGACACTGTTTAGAGTTAGTGAGCGTTTCTGGACGATGAGCATTTGGAGTTTGGACACACCTCGTATCTGACGCCATGAAGCACAGTCGGGTAGGGATGCACCGATAAAGCTGACGGACATCGGGTCGATATCATTAATGTTGTTAAAAAAGTTCTTAATTATGTAAATCAGATTCCAAAATTCACGTGTGACGTTGGTATTTAGTGTAAACCACCTAAATGTTCTGTATTTTCATAACAGAATGGAGTGAATTGGAATACTTTTCGTGTTTTGGCTTTGGGCGTTTGTAGCATAATGCCAAAGTCGTTGTTGAGGCACTCTGAAAAACTGGTTAAATAAGTTTAAAAAGTCCTATCAGTGCATCTCCGTCCAATGCCAAGTGAAAGACTGCAGATGGGCTTTTAGGTTAACGATCATCAAAGGGTTAAGGATGAATCTTGACATCAGTTAAGAAATATCTCAAAATAGGAAAACGAACAGGCACTTTCTGCCTGCTGTAACAGGTTGAAACAACGCGTTTGAAGTGGGTTTTTCTTACATATATAGGGTTTAGTAATCATGACAACGATGCCACAAAACTTCCCCGTGTTTGTGGCCAAAGTCCTTCTGTGAGCATAATAGACAGTTACTTCTAAACAAGCCTGGGGAGCCTTTTGTTGTTTCAGTTTGCTACGACGCAACGACTTGTAGGAGGTCCACTCAAATCAGTTTTTATGGTCTCATTTATAGCGCTGACCAGTCCAAACATCAATCAATGGAGTCCAAGTCTGGTCATGCTGGGATTTGTAGTCCAGTGGAACTCAAATTTCTCCTCTAGCGATCCGCTGTAACAGGAGGAATACCAGGCTGCAACTGAAGCAGATGTGTCATCAGAAGGTGGCGTTGTCAGATCCCTGTTGGAGACACTCGCTGGAATGTTATTGTGCTAATGAATCAAAAAGGCATAATTGCATTTCCCAGCACAGCATGTGTGTGTATATGGCGACAAAGTTCAGAGAGAAATCCTCTCAAATTGATGGTTTCAGAGTTGCTACCACAATGTGGAAGATCTTTCCAGCTTTGACGGGCGTCTCCTCTCCAGTTTTACACTGTGGCTCTCAAAGTAACACATGCACTTTCAACGCATACTCAAACTGGGACGACGTCCTTCTTTCCTCCTTTGCTTATCTGTAAATCCAATCTTGTCCAACAGCATGGTGACGTCATCAAGGTGGATTTTCTATTCCGAAACGGACCATTTGTAGTACCTTATTCTGTAAAGGGGGGGGGGGGGGTGAGCTGATGGGTTTAGTAGATCCGGTCCTGACATCGTAGTTTTACTTGTTAGACTCCCTTCAGTTCGTAGAGTTGTTCTTGTTTAGTAAAGCGTGTCAGATTGTGTGTGTTTTATGTCCTGCTGGTAGGTTTGTGATGGTTGGATCTGTTGCTGGCTTGGAGTTTCTGTCCTCCCTGTCCTTGGCATCAGAATGGTACAGTCCAAGACGAGTGTCGTGAATGTGTGCATGTGGCAGTGGGTTTGTGGGGCAGTCTGTGCAGTGTGCTAGCAGTGTGGCGTGATGTTTGGCAGTGCACCTGTGTGGCAGGTTGTATGTGTGTATGTGTGCATTTGCTGATGTGTTGAGATGCGTTTCCATGGCAGTGATGTACAGTGTTTGTGAAGAATCAGTACTGCGCGCGCGTGTGTGTTGCATGTCTTTGACGAGGTCGTCACTCGCTGGCGACGGTGTCCACCTTCTCCTCGGTTGTCGCCGTAGACTCTTGTGGGCGGTGCTTGCACTGGCCGAGCGAATGGCGAGCTGCTGCTCTCGACGGTCGGGCGAGGCAGGAGGAGGACTGGCCAGCACAGTCACAGGGTGCATCCTGGGAAATGGGAAGATGTCTTAATTATCCAAACATGCAGGAATATATGATTTTTGTTTTTTTAAGAATATATTATGAACATATTTTTTTAATTTTTTTATTTGAGTTTTAAAAAAGACCATACCAGGGCAAATTGATCTTTTCAGCTACAACTTATGTTTTGAGGACCATTTTCTAATGCAGTGCCTACATTTTAGCTGTGATTGTTGACCCCATAACGAATATGATTTGGGCATGATGTTGAACCCAGCGTGTTCCAGTCTGGTCAGGTGGTGTTTACCGTTGGCTAATATGGGCAACGACAGTTTAGTTTTTTTTAACTCCAATTGATTTTCATATGGTACTGAAATGAATGGAAATGGTCATTGTTGTTGACAAAGGAGCTGTGATGTTCAGTAAATGTTATTTCATGTAAAAACAACCACTGTTATGGTCCTCTTTAACGTTCATAATAAAAGCACATTTCCAACCTCTGTCCCAGATCCTGCAACGGCGCCCGCGATGCTCATCGTTTCTTTCCCTCCTCCCAGGATACCGACCATCTCCTCTCCGGCCGTCTGTCTCATGAACCTCTTGTTGACGATCTTGGTCACACTGTCGTTGTTTGCAGCCAGCGCTCCGAATCCCCCGACCCCGACCGTCACGCACTCTGGCTTGGGCTCATCCACGCCGGCAAAACTGCCCAAGACAGCCAGGCCTCCGAGGCTGCCATTGGGGTCTCTTGGCGCTCTCTCCTCAGACAGGGCGACTCCTCCTGGGCCGCGGCTGTTGCTGCAGACATTCCTGAAGAACTCCTGGACCAGGCCCCCGTACCGCTGAGAGCCGGGGTCAGAGCCACAGGCCGGTGCGCTGGTGGGTTTCCCTGCGGCAGGAGACTGCCGAGCTGGACTGGCTCCCTGGCTGGCTCCTGATCGCGAACAGGGATTCAAGACAGCGATGATATTTATTTTCAAGAAATTTTGGTTTACAGGAGTGATTGAATCCTGGATGCACGTGTGCGCTGTCAAGACTTTAGTTGTGAAAGCAAGATTGTGAATTTTCACTCATGGGAGAAGTTTGAGTAATTTAATTCACCAAGTATTCCATTAAAACCCGGAGGACATGCAACACGACATATTCCATATATTGAGTTACCATACTCCTACTACTGCACAGTACACTATTAGTTAGCTGTTGTTTCCAGACATATCTCCGAACATATTGATTAAAAAGATGACTGATTTCTACTCCAAATATAAAATATGTAAATTTATTTAAATAACAGATGTAGTGCTTTAACTATTAGTCAGGAAGTTAAGTAAGAACAGTTTTGATAAACCATACATAAGAAAGGGTTTGCTCTGTTTTATAATACTGTCAACTGAATATGTTTGAGTTTTGAGACTTTACTTCGGATAAAACAAAATGTCAAAAGTTTTGATATCTTTTGACATTTCATAGTTTGATAAGTGTGTGTAGATGGGTGCTGAATCATCAAAAAGAAAAACTCAGGAGTAAGACTGCGCTCCACTGGAGTTGTTTAATATAAAATAAGAGTGATAAGATATTTATTTATTAATTCCGAAGGAAATCTTGTGCCAGGGATCGATCAAAGAAAAAAATATATAAACAATAGAGTAATAACTATATAGTGTATAAAATGTAATACTAACACCAGTGCAAAATAGAAAAAGCAGAATAACGAGTAAGATAAATTTAGTAAAATAAGTAAACAAATAGAAAAAGTAAACTACAACAACACAAGAATAATAACAATAAAAATATCAAGTGTATATGAAATAATACTAAGACCGGTGCTTAACAGGAAAAAGAAATGTATGCATTGCACTGTGTGCAGTAATAAAATAATAGTAATAAATAATTGAAGTGGTGTGCTGTCAAAGACCTGACAAAAATAACACTGACTAATAAACGAGGACATTTGAAATGTTAAGCATAAAGTTTAAAGTAAAAGTTAATGAATGCCAGCAAATATGATTGGCTACGTAGGCCTTTTTTCCCAGCTGACATTTTGACACACACAGGAAAACCACAGGTGTTACTAATAAACATTCTCCATTCTAATCAAGTATCTTAATGCGCTAGCATCAACGGGACCCTGAAACCGATCATTTTATTTTTCACATCTTTTCCTACTGTGACGTGCCAAAATGCCAAAATGTCAAAATGTCTTCCATGAAGAGGGTTTTATTTTGCCACGGTATCTCACCTCCGTCCCCCCTCCAGAGCGACTCTGTGCTTCCAGAGTGTTCGACCACACTGAAGAGGCTGGAGAGGCCGTCGGTGAGGCCGTTCAGGACGGGGCTGTCCCTGGTGGTGGTGGAGCGAGCCCAGGCCGAGCCTGCTCCTCCTCCTGCTCCTCCTGCTCCTCCAGCTCCTGCTCCTGCTCCTCCTGCTCCTCCACCGATGGATCTTTGCTGGAGGCTCCACAGGCTCCGGTCCCTGGAAGAGGAACTGCCATCCAGTCTGGAGGTGGAGCCTAAAAACAGAGCAGTCAGATGTCTCCTTCTCCCAAGCGATCGCGTTTACAATGGATGTTAGAGGCCAGGGAAGAAACTCAAATTACCAGAAGACACTCTGCGCTGCAGTTTGGGTGATCCGTACTTAGGTGAACAGCATGGCCTGTCGATGCGGCTGTGAACTTTGTCCAGGGATGTGGATATCTGCCGGGTTCGAGCGGACACTAGCGAGGATGTGGTTGTTGGCGAGGGGCGAGGAGACCAGACTTTGGAGTGGAACCCCGAGCCTCTGCTGCTGGGAAGGTTGTCGGTTTGAAGCCCGATGCTGACTGATTGCGCGGCAGTCTGCGTGGACCTGGTGAACATGCCCACCTGGGGGGAGAAATGGAAAAGATGGAGATGTTTTTATCTTTTCATAAAACAAAAACATGCCTCATAGGATTAAAAAAAGACCAAAATGACTCGATAGGATGGGGAATCATTCCAAGAGTGATGAGATGTGATTATTATGAATCGTATTGTATGTATAGTTTTATACATGACATCAACCCATATAATCTAAATAAATATTTAAAAAGTTTGTTAATCACATACCTGCTACAGTTATCTGAAGTCCATTGACCAAAACTAAACATTTTTTAAAATAAATTTACATTTTCAACAAGTGTTGTGCCATTTTGTGCATGAAAATAGTTGGACTACAAAATGTTTTCATCATTAAAAGAATCTACCTGACTCACAGGTTCCTTGGAGGACTTCCTCTCCAGGGAGGACGAGCGTATGGCCTGGCGGACACAGTTGGTCATCTCCTTCATGTCATCACTCAAGTTGGCGGAAATCTCCCCGATCTCCAGGCCGTGGAACGCTGACGAGGGCGTCATCCCATCAGCCGAGGCGCCGAGGCCGTTGCTGGCGACGCTGGGGATCGAACCGGCGATGCAGCCACTTCTGTTCTCCAGCAGCTCCCTGTGCTGCTTGGACAGCGAGCTCAGCCACTGCTCGTACGAGGACGAAAAGGCGGATGGAGGTTGCTGCGGCTGAACCTCAAGGGTTCCCACCGCGGCCTCGCCTACGTCTGGCTCACTCGCTCCCAGGGAAGAGCTCCCGTTCTGGGCCTGCCGCGGCTCTTTGGCCTCCTGGCTCCGTCTTCGGTGCTCCATGCGCCTCACCGCAGGAGGGCTGTAGTAGATCCGGATGCCGGTGCGGTCTGGAGCAGTGTAGCTCCTCTGGACGGTCTCCAGATCCAGCTCTGATCCCACTAAGCTGCTGCAAGAGCCGCTGGGACCGTCCCAGGTTTTACAGGTGTCTCCAACCTCCGGGGTCTGGGATGAGAGAGCGGGGACAAGAACAACCAGGATGAAATAGTGATCAGTATATATTTTTGCTATGCTGTCTTCAGTTTGAGGAGAGAACAGATATTATGATAATTGTTATACAAATTGTATAACTTTTACAACCAGTCTTTGTTTCACTCATCTTGTCAAACACATCAAAGCAAAGAAATCGCAATAAACTGCACATTTTAAACCAGTAAATGTATAAAATCAACACTTGTTCACCTCATTGGTTAGGTAGGTCCAGTTCTTCCTGGTGAGGTCACCCAGCTCTGGGACAGCAAACTGAATTCTCTCCTCCTGATTGGCTCTCCCGTTGACTTCTGGGCCGTCCAGCTCTGACGTGGATTTGGTTCTTTTCATTGCAGGAGGGGGAAGGCGTTGATGAGAAAAGAGAAGTAAAAGTTATGCTTTGCTTATCAAGATGACAACTTTACACTCGTTCATGAAGCCGTTTTAAACATTTTGCTACTAAAAAGCATTAATAAAACTCCTATAATCAAACAAATGTGAATTAGACGCTGTTCTGATTTCCTCCACATGTTACCGATTGATTTAAAACAGTGAGGTAATGTGTTTAAATTGTTACCGTGGTGATCCTGTTCCATTCGTGACGACTGTGTCTGCAGAGGACTCGCTGCCTAATGACTTTGACTGTGAGGACAAAACAAACTGACTCAGTGAAACCACAGAACTATATGTACCTTTTTTACATCTTATTAGCATTTTGAAAACACTTTTTATTTTTTTTTCACACCCTGGCAGACATCCACTGTAGACATTCATCTTATTGCCATCCACTTCCTCGAGAGCTGTTCTGGCAGGAGGAAGTGGAGACTGACAAGTATACGCTATCTGTTGCAGACAGCATGCAAACACACACACACACACACACACACACACACACACACACACACACACACACACGCACACACACAGACACAGAGATGGTGATGCTGAGTCAGTTCGTTTCACACTTGAGAGGTGATCTCACACCCTCATCTCCCCTCAGAGGAAAGTGACAGAGTGGGAGAGGGGAAAAGGACATCTGCAGATAATGTGCTTAGTTGTGCAGATACACTGATAGACTTCTGACCCGCAGCTCACTGAACTGCAGACCACGCAGCATGGATGTGTACAGTATACTGACAGAAAGCTAAATATAGACTCGTTTTTAGACTACGTTCCCAAACAGGGTTACTTGTACCCAAGGGGGTACTTCTGCAGTTGCCAGGGGAGACTGCCACTTCAGAAACAGAGGCAAACTTAACCAGACTAACCTGGACGCTGGCAGTTCAATTGTATGAAAAATATCCTCTTCTAAATAATTAATAGTGTTAAATGGTGTCGATGAAGGGGCACTTGAGTTCAATGACAGGTCTGTGGGTGTACGTCAGACACAAAGGTACCGCTGGTTAAACGTATGCACTGTATGTTTTCTATTAAAATATAGTTTCTCCAGAGAATCTGGCCCAATACACCCATTTTTTTAATTTGTAATTTGTAAACATCAGATTTGTACAGTAACTCTCTCGACTGACACAAAAATCCAGCTACGTTTTGCACTAACTGACCTGATGGGGGCACTGTAATCAACAGTCAGACGTCCCTGGAAGGCCCCACAGTACAATACAAGCAGAGTAGATAGTAGATGTGATTTGTGGGTGGCAGATAGTGACACAGACACACTCCGAGACACTGAGACAGAGTAGATTAACGTATGACCAGCTGCGGTCTCCTGCCAAGTTTCCAGTGCAGAGCACACGGACACTTAATGGAAGGAGTGAGATGGGATCAGACAGGAGGCAGGAGGAGGAGGCAGATGGACCAGAAGAGGAGCGAAAGGAATGAACAGAAAGGAAATGGGGAAGACAAAGACTCCCTCAGACTGAAAACAGGCCGCAGACAGAGGAGAAACGATGGGGCGGTGACCGACTACACGTGTGTATCCTTATTTCTTTGTGTATTTATGGAGGAAAATAAACTACCACTTTAAAACACTGATGAAATCCCTCCCAGACATGTTGCAGCAGCTCTGGTGTATAATCAGCAGATCGGACTGACCACAGGAAGGCGGTGTCACCAGAGAAGGTGCTCCTTACTCACAATATGGCATCAACACCTGGGGTTACTTGTCAGCATCAGCCAAGTATCCCAAGAGGAAAATATCATCCTATAGACAACAGTAACATGCATGTTGGGGTCTGTTTTGACATTTCTAGTTTCTTGCTTTTGACTTTAACACATTGCGTGATATTTTTGATTGTGTGTATATGATGGACGGAGGCCCAGATGGACGTGAAGTTGGTTTGAAGTAAACTGACGATAGGCGATAGCAGCTCATGGAGTTATGTTGACTAATTGTTACGAAAAATGGAGGTTGTGCGCACAGTGGGAGGAGTTTCACATGAAAAGGTTCCATGAAAAATGTGCGTTTGGAGTTGTAACTCTGGTGGTGTGACATATTTGGCTTTTTGGGTAAAACAAATACTACGGCAACAATTCTATTGTTTTCTCTTGTGCACATTTGAATGTGCTCAGCTGGATGATGCTTTATTTCGGAGCAGAGGAAAAAAAAAGTTGAGTATAGTGAAAATAAAATTCTAGTGGTCTCATTGAAATTAATGAAGAGGTTTTTTTTGTTGGTGTTATGCTAATGTCAGTCCGAAAGCAGCCTGTGCTATGGCTTTTGTAAAATGTGTATTACGCTTCAGAGAAATCTGGGAAATCATCAGATGTGACCGGACGTACTAGAAAAAGTGTACCAAGAAACACACATCTGATCCAATGACTCGATATGTTTTAGATGTCCTTCTTATCTCAGACTGCCTCATCCTCTCGGATTCCATCACCCAAGATACGCTCACTCCTTATCTCTTCTTCATCTTTGACATTTCTCTCTTACTCGCACGCACGCACGCACACACACACGCACACGCACACACACACACACACACACACACACACACACACACACACACACACACACACACACACACACCTTCCCCTGTTGTGCAGTGGCCTCTCCCAGTCTCTGCTCCCACTGAGCTCTTTCCTGGCTGAACCTCTCCAGCAGCTCCAGCTTCTCTCTGCCCCAGTTCCTCTCCCCGATCTGGAGCTGATTGGTCGGCAGGTGGGTCACAGCGGAGAGACGAGAAGAGAAAAACATCAGATGAAGAGGATGGATGAGGATGGATGAGGAGTGCACACCGCGGGAATAGGAATTTTAACACTAGAGCGCTGTCAAGTAAAACACACCTCTTGATCCGACACACAAATGGAATAACAGGCTCGAGTTTTTACAAATGGAAATAAAGCTGGAGGGGTTTAGCTCTTTGTGAGAAAATCTCCCAACACAGTTTGCTCTGTCCGTGGAAACAATGTGGCAGACGTTGCCTGTTACCTTCTGACCCAACTTGGTTGGTTCAGGCAGACATTTACCTGTTTAGTTAGGTCCATCACGGCTGCGTAGGAATCGGCCAGGAGGTGCTGGTGCTCTTCACGCTCCCTCTTCAGCGCCACCTTCAGGTCCGGAGGATCCAGTGCATCAGTGACGGACAGAGACGCTGCTTTTCCTGATTTGGTCTCGAGCTGATCGGAGAAAGACATAGAGATCATGGTCAAAATATAATTTACACCCATTTCCCCTGAAATCCTAGTAAGTGGAGAGCTTTCTTTTGTTGGCAAATTGAAAACTTTCATGACTACTGTTAGTTATAAGTTAAAATCAGTAACCACAGCCATATTGTAATGTAAAAATACTGTTATATAATACAGCATAGTATTATTCTAGCCTAAACCTATACATTCAAAATTGTACTTGATTTTACTAAATATAAACAGCAATTTCCTCTTTTGTATAATAAAGTTAAATTTGAATTTAAACATGTATACAGGTATTCAAAATAAGCACTCGTA
This sequence comes from Ophiodon elongatus, assembly GCA_016806645.1. Classification (NCBI taxonomy): domain Eukaryota; kingdom Metazoa; phylum Chordata; class Actinopteri; order Perciformes; family Hexagrammidae; genus Ophiodon; species Ophiodon elongatus. The sequence goes on from JACSYO010002163.1 coordinate 25,094, forward strand.
ATAAGTACTTATTATAAAGCAGGAGTGTTAAAATAATGCTGAGGGAATGTACAAGCGGCATCCTTATATGATGATCTTATGAGATAGAACATCTTTATCTTTGATCTCAACTACACACCTTTAAGTTGAGTAACTTTCGTAAACCCAAGCTGGTAATAAAATCGTAGGCCGAGTGTCCATATAACGTTGTTTCTGGCAACAACAAAAAAGTGCTCGCAGGGTGCTGGGGACTTCTTCACCCACAGAAGAAGAACATCAGCACCTTTTCTGAAAAGTTCTCAGATAGTCAACCAGAAGCGCTCAGAGCAGCCGCACAAAAAAGTCAAGAAGAAACTCTTTGAAGAAAGACGCCGACTTCAGCTCCTTTTCTCTAGGGGGGGCGATACGAAATCCCTCTTTATTGGGGACAGAACTTAAAAAAGACACTGGCGCTCGGAACAACATAGACACACAAATAATTATAGTTGTCATGAAAACAACTATGTCATGGGAAAAGGTCTGTCATATGACCTCATCCACTAGAAGGCAAAGTAAAGCCTCCACACAGACGAGCTCCTTCTGATGGCTTTCTGCTGCTCATGATGAGGAGGACAGAGACCCAATCTAGAGCCCTGCCCCTTTTTCTTCTCCTCTGCCGCCATCTTTGCTACCAAAGATCTCTCAGCTATTCTTTCCTCCTCCCTCTGTACCCCTCTTCCCCGTCCCCATCCCCATCGTCCCGCCCCCTCCGCCCTCTCTCTCTACTGATTTCTCACCTTCTATTTCCAGGTCTCTCTCACCTCTTTTTTTCGCTCTCCATAAATCTGGCCTGCTGTCAGAAGCCTGGTAGGTGGCATCGCTTGAATTTTTTATGAGCAGCTCCGCTTTCCCTTTTCCTCCGTCTGAGCCCCATAGTTCACACAGCTGACACATCAATTTGACACGCAGACACACACACACACACCTACGCACACCTACACACACCCTAGACCCATCAATCCTCTGTGGCTCTTTGGCACGGGCGTCCGTATATGGTGCTAATGGAAGCGCCTGGCAGCCAATCACAGCGTAACACCCGCGGCGCCTATCCAAACTCCCGTCTCCTATGGCAACAGAGCGATGCTTGTTAGTGATGAACGCAGCCTAACGAGCCCCGCGTCTTAACGAGGTTTACCACTGAGGCGTTAAGGGGGGGGGCATTTCACTGAATGACTGGCATTTACTGGTGGATAAGAGACGCCTGGTTCACGACTCGCTACTCACCATTTAGCAAGTTCAATTACTGGAATTTCTTTAGCTAAAACCATGAATATAAAACCAGAGATTTAATAATCAAGTTGTACTAAAATAATCCCAAGAGGACACCTCAGGGCTTGGATAGTGAAACATCTGGTTTAGCAATAAATAAAAAATCCCCCCTAAAAGTCAGGCATTGATTAAATCTTTGCCTTTGCCTTTTCTCACATTCATCATGTGGGCATCAATACAGATGCAGTTTTTCATAGACATAGAAAGAGACAGATAACGTATTTGTAGAAATACTACTAACAACAACAACAACAACAACAGCGCTGTGGCAACAAACCCCAATCAAACCCACAGGGGTCTTTGATTGCTGAGTGGGAGGACAAGAGGAATTACAACATTGAACTATCATTAGATCCATTGTTATTATTATTATACCAATCAGAATCAGAGTGGATGAAAAGAACAAAATCCAGCTACATGTTCAGCCACTATTTTCAGTTCAATTCCAAATTTGGAATACTGCATGAAATTATGAATACGTCATACTGATACTTTACTGTAGTTCATTGTTTCCGCTATGAGCTGGTAACAAACAGTAACTGTTTGAGCAAACAACACCACTGGTTAGTGTAAGACGGACCCACAGGGCAGCATGGGATTCGCCCCGCGGCTGATTTGAACTACGAGACAACAACAGAGTCCGTTTCCTCCGTTAATGCTATCAGTACTCCACGTCAACCATCGGCTGTTCATTCGAGGGCAAGCAGCAACCGCAACGATCCTGAGGGACAAAATGTGTGCCAGGTTTATAAATAAAAACAGAGCCTGGATATTGCATAATGCATGCAGATGTTAAATATAGCAAAGCTGACTGCGTTGCACGCGGCGTATCTAAAAGTGAAGCTCTTACGTCCCGTCTCGACCTCAATTTTGCCTTTGTCTTGTCAGTGGCTGTTCATGAATGTTTTCCATTATGTGTAAACAAACATTAAACAAATATTCTGAACAGCACTCAGAAGTTTTATTACTTTGCTAATCGGAGTTTCACATTCCTAATTTACCTTTAACTTTCTCGGGTGGGGATCTCACGTGACAGCATGTTTACTACAAATACGTTCAAGAGTCGCAACGTCACGGCTTGCTGTTTTCAAGCCAAGGATGAGATATTGGGCTCTTTTAACTGTGTAGGATTTTTCCCTCGCACACTCAAAGGAAGACTTTTACATTTTGGGGAAAAACGTGAATAGTTGCATTCTCATGCTCTTTATTTTTTTTAGCTCTTCATGCTAAACATGAAGCTGGAGACTGTAGCTTAGCTTAGCATAAAGACTGGGAGCATGAGATTGTGGCAGATCAGAAAACACTTTTACGAGTCATTCACGTGTTTCGTTTTGGAAGAAACAAATAATCTAGTTTATTGCTTTTACGTATGAGGACTCATTGACTATTGAGATCGAGTTGCACATTGACGCTTCTGTTGCCTGTCTGATCTCTTTTTCCCTGCCCGCCCCCTTCATCTTCATACTCCCTTCACGAGTGAAGTGGACTCAACAGATGTGAGCGATCAGAGCTTCCAGCTGCTCGCGACAGGTGTTCGTAACATGTCCCACTGTCGGGCCGGAGGACTGATTAGTGGAAGAGTGCTGGACTGCATGGCTTTCAGGGCTCTGGGTAGCGTTTCTTCTTCACTGACAGTGTTTTTTTATCAGGATGAATGGACCAAGATAATTTCTTGTCAAGCCGTTTGACAGGTAGGACGCAGTTTGAAATTGAGTTGACTGGAGCCGCAACAGCTGGAGCTGCATGCTGCCAGGACTCCCTGGCACCGACGTGGTTCGGTGGGCTGGCGAATGTCTACACACACACACACACACACACACACACGCGCACACACACACCATCAGAGCAAATTGAAGGCATACTTTACAGTGTGTATTGTTGGCAGAGAAGAGATTAGTTCCAGCTGTGGCGTCTAGGCCGTTCTAGCACGGCCATAGTATACACACACACACACACACACACACACACACACACACACACACACACACACACACACACACACACTTTACAGGGCAGAAAAGAGAATAATGGCATTTAAGTGTTCCACGTGTGTGCTTCTGTTTCAATTTGGCAAAATCTGTGCAACACAGTTAAACATAATCAAATATTCTTATTTTTTTGGTGCGTCGACATTCCAGCGCGGGCATGACATGGTTGGTTTCGAGCAAAATGAATCGCAGCCGTGTGATTGGATTCTTTGATGAGGCCGCAAAGGTTAGTCTGTGAACGTGATCTCATAAAAAGCCTGCTGCCACGTCACACTTCAGGAAAGGGGAGCGTCCTATCTCTTTGGGACGCCACTAGCATCTCCCATTGCTGTGCCGAGGGGAGCTGCCCAACCAATCAGAAGACGAAGGAGCACGCACCACGGCGCGAGGGCAGAATCTCTCGGATCATGACCGTGATTAATGACTCCGTCGGTGTGCGAGTGTCTCTCCGTGTGTCTCTTTGTGTTTCAAAGACACAGCCGTCATGGTGAGGGTGTTTGTTCCTTCACAAAGGGTTCATCTCAGTTTTAGAATTGGGATTCAAGATGAGGATTAGAATTAGCATTAGGCTAAAGTGATCGGGCTAATCTTAATTAAAACCCATTAAACTTTATTAAACCTAAACATCTTAAACTAACTACTTTCACTTCGCATTGGATTTGGATTCCCTTTGACATTACTTTTAATTTCTTTGTGTTTATTTTGTGGTCCTGTTTTTCCTCCCCTCAGTTAATCATTGCACTCCATTTACTATGAGATGAGATCATTAGTCCTTTTCTTAATGTATTTAGACTTATGTATGCATTTAGAATAATCTAAACTAAACTATCTTTTAATGTCTAATTGTTTCTGGTGTACCTGGTGTTTGTCCCCCTGTGTGACTGGTTGTTGCAGCCTGTAACTATAATATGGAAATGCTGCCGAATGCATCATTAGTTTAATGTCTAACACTCTTTTTGGACTGAACTGAAGCTTCTTTGGTGAAACATTTTGTGCTCAAGTAATTGAACTTGAACTTTTTTTTGTTGATGCTTCACTGCATTCTGGTGTTTTCCTAGATTTCTTTTTAGATGCTTTAACATTTTGCAACTTTTAGAATCCATTTTGGCAGCTGGAAAAGTCCTAAAATGAATGACAAAGCAATATATATATACCAACTACAAAAGTGCAAACTGTACTTTATCTCATTAAGTGGCTTTTTGCTTTTGAGGCTAGACTTGGGTTTGGGTTAAGTTAGGGTGAGGTTGCTGTGGATGGCTTAATTTACTTACGTGGTTCCACAGGTTTTCACGTTAAACAGGATGTTGAAAGAGCTTAATGTTGAAAGGTAATATGAAAGAATATTAAAAAAAGAATGCGAATGCGTGTATACTAAGTTACTTTGACAACAACCGCAGCGTGTGGCGTAAATAGAAAACGTGTTTTTGCCAACTGACACCCTCCATCCTGTGTTAATGCTGCTAGCGCTGGTTAGCTCGAGGCTAAAGGTAAACCTGCAGGTACGGGCCTGCCGTAAAAACCTACAATATGTTCCCATTTTGACCGATGGCCTCTAATGATAGAGAGTAGAATCCCATACACTCAGGGAACAAAGGTAAGAGCACATGAAAAGGCTTTTTAATTGCCAAACTTGAACAGCCCTCTCTGTCTTCCTTTTATCTCTCTCTCTCTCCTCTCTCTGTCTCAATTACCAGGCGGTGGCACACGGGCTGTGTTCTATCTCAGAGGCTGTTAATTAACACTTACACAGTTACCACCTCTGCTGCTGTTATGAGACAGAGAGACAATGAGGGGGGAGAGGAGGATAAAACATTAACGCCATTACTCACAGCCTGCGGATAAAACAGACAGACAGACGGACAGAGAGAGAGAGGATGAAAGGCTCGAAGTCACAACTACGTGAGCCACTTGGCACTTTGGAAGCAGACGTTGACCAACTAGAATGTCATCGATGTCAAGAACCACTTGTCAAAATGAGTATTGGCCACTTCAGAACTATATCAGAACTATAGGTCTCCTCTAACTGCCCGGTCACAGGCCAGCAGGGAGCACAGGCTTTCCAAGCAAAAGTAACTTGTTTATTTTGCCACTTGGCGGTTGTAACTGAAGCAAACCTTTCTGTAGTCGATTGGACGACGTGCTCCTGCATGTGCTTAATCATTGAGGACAATGTTTTAGCTTCCCACCGTATTGATTTTTCGTCTTGAATTCGTTGAGCTCTTTTCTCGTTGGCTTTTAAATGTCAACATCTGTCTCCTTAAACTCAAAACTGCAGAGCAACCGGAGGAAATTTGATCATCTTATTCCCTTAATTGGTAACAAAATCAAAGAGCATGAGCATTTTGTATTTTGTACATTGCACGTTGCATCAGTTTGTGTCTCCTAAAGGCCTGCACTCCAGCTCACTCAGAAAAAGGCAAAATATATATCTTTTTTGAGTAAAGCATGTTGATTGATTTCAAGTAATGTATAATGTATCACTGGTACGTTTCAAACAGGAAGTATTCCTCTACGATATTAAATATTCATGACTAAAAAGGCAACAATCAAAGTTAAAGTCTGGAAGAAAAAGTTGATTGACAGCAGCATGAATTCTAAATCCTGATTGGTGCAGAGGAATATGTGACATCATCATGTCCTGCCCACTTCAAACCAAGGACAGCAGCATCGACAGCAACAAACAGAAATCTTCCATGTGAAATAATCTTAATCTTGCCAAAAGTGGCAGAAAATAAATTCACATATTACTCCAACTATCTGAATTTACAGAAATACTTCTTACCTGCGTAATGAGGCTCTTTTGTTCGGTCCTCTCCACCTCCCATGATGCCTTGGCCTTGGCGAACTGCTGTGTGAGTTCGTGGGAGCCTTGTCTCTCCTGTCGCAGCTCTCCACTCAAATCTTGCAGCGCCACCTTCAGGTCCGCCAAGGTGCTGCTCACGGCGCTCGACTACAGGGAAAGACACGCATGTAAGAACGTGTGTGTGGGCGTACGTGTGTGTGTGTGTGTGTGTGTGTGTGTGTGTGTGTGTGTGTGTGTCACTCGACTTACCTTGATAGTTGGGCTGAGTGGTTGTTCGTCTGTAGCGGCCCTCTTGTCAGTCTGGTGGGCGGGGCTCGTCAGGTTCTCCTCCTCCAACAGCAGGTACAGGTCCTTCAGGCTGTTCATCTGAAGAAAAACACAGAGCAAGATCACCTTTCAATCATTAATCTCAGCCTCCGTTTGGTTATCTATCTACATAGCTATATATTTTCTTACTTCTGCAAAGGCAACAATTGTTAAAATTGACATCAAGCTAGAATATTCAAAATATGACATCTTATTTCACATTTGATGTTAAATGAAGTCACTTTGTCTTGTGGCCAAGTTATTTGTCTGGTTAAACCTCAAAAGATTTTCTCATAATTCTTTCTGTGATTGAGAACCTGAGATTACATCATTTTTTAGAACAAATGGAGACATAATTTGTGGACAATAGAGTATTGCTTTTAGACACACAGCCTAGCAGCAAAATAAATAAATACATATCTTGGTTGAAATAATGACGAACAGTATGTCAACAGCATGGACAGTCAGCTATTGACTCTGACGGACAATAAAGCTTTTTCCTTTCCCTTCCCCCTCATACCTCCAAGATGTCTTTCCACTCGGTGTCCTTCCTGCAGCCCAGCCTCCACTGTTTGAGGAAGCAGCGTAGTTTGAGGCTGAGCAGTAACAGGGCCTGTTTGAGGTGCTGGGACTCCTGGACCAGCAGACTCCTCTCCTGGCTCCACAACCTCCGCTGAAGCCGAGCCTGGAGGCCCAAACTCTGCAGCTGGAAGTCCCGACGGAGCAGAGCCTTCTGGTGCTCCTCCTGGAGCTGAGAGGGACAGAGGGTTTGACGTAAGGACACATCGGGGAGGACTTGCATTTCTTCTATAAAATGGTGTTTCTGTGTGAGATTGAGGGTCTTTTGTTTACAAATGTGTGTCTTGGCAGTATTCAGGGCTGCAAACTGACCAGTGTGAGTTTGAGAGTGGTTTCTCTCTGAGCATGCCTCTCCTCCTCCAGCTCCCCCTGAGTTCCGAGAGCCGACTCCTCCGCTTTGGACAGCCGAGCCCGGAGGTCATCGTCATGGACAGGCTGGAGGAAATGAAGAGGTAGATTAGGAAAGGATGATGGGTGTAGGGAGGAGGGGGGGGAGAGGGTGGAGTGAAAGAGAAAAATAAGAGTTGAGGGAAAGAAAGAAATAAGGAAAGGAGCAGTGGAGAGGGAAACATCGGTGGGTAGGAAACAGGGAGGCAGCCAGAGATTAAAGAAAAGAATAAAACGCAGTAACGGGAGGAGAGGTGGTGAGGGACCAGAGAGAAGGAAGGAAATGAAAAAGGGAGAAACAGCCAAGTGTGAGAAGCACATAACATGGCAGTTTTGTGCTAGAACACCCTTTAAATCACATCTCAGCTTCGGCACGCTATCTGTATGCCCACAAATACACACACACACACACACACACACACACACACACACACACACACACACACACACACACACACACACACACACATCAACTCATGCACTCTCTCATGCCTCATTTGGCTGCTGAGTGAGTGCGATCCATCGACCCACCACTGTACCATTAATGTCCTCTTTCACCCTCCACTGGGCTCAGCCTCTGCCCTCCATCACCCTCCACCCTGAACAGCACCCGGCCGCTCACAGCCAGAGTTTATGCTCCAATGTGACTCACTGTTGTGCAAAAATGTGCAAAGATTGAGAGGCTCTGAAGACACTAATAACACCATTTTACCAACGCCGTGGCCCAGCCTGGCATCTAGACTGGAGGCAGGGGGGAACAAACTCTACCATTGAATATTGCAGAGAATGAGTTGCACTGTTACGCTGAGTGTTAGTGTTTGTGTAACACTGCGTGTACAGTGTTGTGCTGCTGTGTCACTTCACTTCATCAACTGCTTCTCCAGAATATTGAACTCTCTCTTCATGATATCTTTCTGTTTCAAATGCTCAAGCTCGGATAAAGATGCAGACATGCACCCCCCCCCCCCCCGTTACCATGGAGACATGCCAGCAAAAGGTCAGCCAAACAAAGGGCTTTTCTTCCCCTCGATTCCACAGCTGACGGTGAAGTCACTGTTTATGTTTGTTGACTACACTGTGTTGCTAGCGTGAGTTCACCACCACTGTACCACATCACAAACTTCAAGCTTCAGCTGAGTGTGTGTGTGTGCGTGTGTGTGTGTGCGTGCGTGCGTGCGTGCGTGTGTGCGTGTGTGTGTGTGTGTGTGTGTGTGTGTGTGTGTGCGCGCATATGTACATATAAATTAGCCTTTGATGAACTTTTCCTGTCATTGTGTGTTTGCACAGGAAAAAGTGATGCAACAGCCCACATGTATATTCAGGGCCCATTTTCAGGGGTTTGTTGCTCGGGTTTGTATCAGATTCAATAACACCAATATTAATGCTAAGCGTTAAATGTTACTCGTCGAGGGTACAAGTTCAAGTACAGGAGTTTGACCCCCTCAAGTCTTAATCCAAGGTCCACTTTACTAGCTTTTTCCAGAGCTTTTAACAGCATCCCAGCTCTTCCTCATGAGATGGAACTTGTTCGGTTGTCATGGAGATGGCTCAGTTGCCATTAGGACCATCTTTGAAGGCAGTAGACAGGACAATCCACTACGTACGAGCTATGACTCATTGTCACTTGAAAACTTTGCAAAGAGCAAGCAAGTGGGCCTTGACTATATAAATTTTCTTTTGGTCTTTTAAATTGTGACCAAGATACATGTTGAACAGAATTTCTTGTTACTTATTGGTCGACACATACACTAATACCAATTGGCTAGTACATCAATGATTTGTTGGTCCAGCTCTAAATTACATATTTGTTAAAATGCATATCTGATGATTTTGTCCTTCATCCTCTTTTGCTCCTGAAACACACACCAACGTTTTCAGCAGGTTGAGACCTGTCTTCTCGCTAACTGTGTTTTGGATGGTTATTCAGAGAGAGTATTATGGGGTGTTATTGTAGCAATTGTCAACTGTATGTATCAAAGGTGTTTTTTTTTGCCACGCTGTAAACAAGCTGTAAACAGAACGCTGACAGAACACCACCCTTTAAGGTCACAGTGAAGCGGCAGTTCGAGCATCTTTTTTTTTGGTGCTGTGTGTTTTCTAGTGAGACAGAATACGCGAGCGAGGTTGGATCATTCAAAAGTGAGAGTGGTGTCGTGAATACAAATCGATATATGAAATACTGAGCTGTAGAAACTGTTCCACCTTCCACCACCCGCTCCCTCACTCGCTGTTTGATCAGAAGGACGAGGGAGAAATGAATAAACTAGGACTGGGAAACCAAAAGAACGAGCTGAAGGACACAAAAGAACACAGAGGGTAAATGCAGAGCTGGTTGATAATTGTCATCCCTTAGACATACAAGTAGTCATTTGAGCCATTTGTTTATATTGAAATAGCAGCTATAGCCCCTTTCACGTTCACCCTCAGCTTCCTTAGTTACTTTATCCCCTTGGACAGACTGTTACAGGAGCAGGCCAGACATCTGTTTGTTGCCTTGAAGGCGTGTTTAGACTTCGACCAGCCAAAAGCCTGAGAGTGTGTTTGTCTGTCAGTGTGTACAAGGCAGAGGGAGAAATGTGACATTCGGGCTTCGGCTTGAGGCTCAAGCGTGGACGTCTGTGTCTGTCATTATGCGAATGCTTGTGACGTTGAGCGGCTCACCGGTGCATCGTCCGTCTCCTTCTCTCCCCGTTCCTGCCGCCTCTCGTTGCTGTCTGATTGGCTGTTCTTCTCAATTTGACCTTTCACCTCCAGCTCTGATTGGTCCCTATAATCAGGCTGCTGCATGCATGCATGGGCAGGTTAATGAATAAAAAAAAAAGAAAACCACAAAGAAAACAAAAAGAAAAACTCAGAGGAGAGAGGGAGGGACAGGGGAGGAGGAGACGTTGTGGAACAAAAACAAAAAGGAGGGGAGTGATAGAAATGAAAGAAAAACCAAGACAAACAAACACAACAATAAGAATAAAAAAACAATTCAACCAAAATGGCGTCGATCCATATGACAACATTGAGAAAAATGAAGAAAAAAAAAATGAGGAACAAAACAGAAACAGTTGAGTATGGATCTCACAAGACGAAGAAAAGGATGTAGAGGAAGAAGAGCTTGGTCAGAGAGGAGAAGGAGAGGGTGGAGAAAAGAAGGAAAAGGAGGATGGAGGGCAGAATGAATGGCTGAAGGGGGGGGAGGAGGACATAGAGGAGTGGGAAGAGAGGAGAGACGGGGGGAGAAACAGCAATGGGAGACAGAGGAGGGAAGGGAGAGGGAAACAGGGGAGTAAGAAGACGAGAAGGAGTAAGGCGGTTAAGATGAAAAGTCAGAGCGAAGAGGGCGACGGAGCAACAAGGTGAAGGAGGGTGGGGGGAGAAACGGGTGCGGATGGGGAAGCAAAGCAGGGACAGAAGGAGAAGAAGGAGGAAGAGTGGGAACGAGGGAAGGAAAGGGGATGTGAGGTGAGCAAGGAGTCAGAGGAAAGTAAGTCGTCATTTAAGGAGATGACGAAGAGGAGGAGGAAGGAGGCGGGAGTAACGGGAGAAAGGAAGGGAAAGGGGGAGATGGAAGTGAAGCGCAGAAACCGGCGGGTATGGTGCCCGTGCAGAGAGAAAGTGGAAGGGAGGAAGGGAAGGAGAGAGGAAAGGGGAGGAGAGATCGGAGGGGTGTTGGGACTCAGAATTGGCCTCGAATGGAGTCTAAACATTATGATGTATTCTCTTAAAACTTTGTGTAGTTTCACCACAGCCTCCAGCAGACAGGCAAACTAGATGAGATTAGAAAAGACAGACTTTGACAAGAAACACGTTTCTCTTGTAGTAAAGGCAGTACACCATCGCAAAAATATCCATCCAAAGTCAATTTTGTCTACTATTGAGTCTTGTGTTTCAACGTTACTCCTCTTATCATAAAAAAACACAGTCATTATGAAAATACAGTATTCAGTATCTGGTGTCAGAATACTAATTCTCTAAAATAGATGGACAACACCAAACACTGGACCTGTATCTTTTATGTTTTTTAAACAAAGTATTCAAATCAAAACAGACTCATATGGTGCTTATAGACTATGCTTATAGTTTATTATCGTCAACGACACTGCATGACGCGACATGAATCTTCATACGGGCCAAACAAGACAATTGTCCTGCTGGCCTCATTCCAGCACATTCAATTACACCATCAATGTGAGTAAATCTATAGAAATGTAGCTTTAAATGAAAAGAAAGTAGGATTGATATTGCACAACCTCACTCGATCTGCACCTAGACTGTGTATTGGTTTTATGATGCTGATGGAAATATAGAAATAAATGGTGCTTTATGTGCTCTTAATAACCCTACGACGTCCATGCATACAAACAGGCTCCATTTGAGGCCTAAAGCAGCATGTCAATACCAGGTTAGGAAGCAATTTCACTGCATGCAGAGGACATGGGTGGCATCGTGTGGAGAGGTTTACACTGGCAGCTCAAATCTGAATACATATAATACGTCCATACAGCCGGGAGCAGCTTTTGCTTTCACAATGTGACGTTTGCGTTTATCACTAAAGAGGTGTTTGTCCATTCACAACTGTGTTGGAAGCACGTCAGGTTCATATATCATTTCATTTGCCGGTGGTACATCAGATTTGAGCGTGTTGTGTAAATCCATTCTCCACTGCGAGGAGAAACTAAAGCAGCAGGGTTAGATGGGATTGGGAGAATTATGCAGCCAAGCTATTGGTGAGGCACTGGACCAAACACAAAATTGAGGAATAGAAAAACAAACAAAAAGTGACAACAGAAAATAAAAAAAAAAACAACAAAAGCAAAAGCTCTTAAAAAAATAAAAAAGAAAGACTGATAACAAAGGAAAGAGAGAGTGACGAGGAGTGAAAAGGAGGAGTGTGTTCCCTGTCTGTTACCTGCTGCGCGGCAGTGTTCAGTCCATCCTGCCCGTCCCCAGAGCAGGGCAGAGAGGCGCAGGGTGAGGCCAGAGGAGACGCTCCTTCAACCTGAGGGTCCCTCCCACCTGCCGGGGGTTTACCCAGGCCGTCCACCTGCTCCACGAAGGCCTGCAGCTGGATGTGCAGGGCCTGGAGCCTGCTGGTCAGAGCACCGACCAGGGGCCGGTCGGCCAGGTCAGACAGCTCTGAAATCTGCGTAAAGAAAGAAATGACAGACGTCATCACATTCGTCGGCCATTATTGTGAAAAGATATCTCTATCTCTATCCCCGGACTACACCGACCACGGGACACGCACCTGGCTGTGAGGCAGAGGTTTCTCCAGGTCACACGGCTCGGCTGCCTCGTTGCTGCAGACCTTGTGATAGATGGACGGGGAGGAGGAGAGGCAGTTCGACTCTGGGGAGGTCAGGAGCTGTATCGCCGTGGAAACCAAGCGAGCCTGGTCCCTCATGGCCAGCAAGGCATCATGGTCCTTCTGCCCCAGGTACCCGGGGAGGGAGGCTGTTGCGTCAGCGTTGTCCTCGATCTTCTTTTTCCGTTCCCTGATCTCCAGGGCGTCATTCTCACCCCCGACTGGCTCTTTGCGGTGCGGCGGGCTGACGGGGAAACACAGAGAGAGAGAGCACGTTTAGGCCTTCTATACATGCTTTAAAAGTTGGGATTAAAAGAGCAATTAACCACTTTGCCCTGATGTACCAGATGTAAAACACTACCTTGGGAGGCACTCGGCTGAGTCTCCGGCCTCTGCGTCGGTCTCCAGAGCCAGCCGTAGTGAGGAGGAGGAGGAGGAGGAAGGAGCATGGTAGGAGGCCAGATCACAGCGCTGCAGGTTCGACAGAAGCACTCGGTTTTCGTACTGCAGCTTCTTCACCTTCCCGCCCAGTTCTCCAATCTGAAGCCTCGCCAGCCTGAGCTCCTCCTCCTGGACCGGGGCGTCTGTGCTGATAAGCACCGCCCCTTCCTGGATGGAGTGCACCGGGCTGTCGTTGAGCAGCCCGTCCGTCAGCGATGCCAATGAATTGGACGATATTGCGGACGTCAAAGGCGGCAGATCCGATTTATAGCGGTTTATCTCGTTCATCAGGAGTTTGTTCTGTTCCTCCAGCTCGATGAGAGACCGCCTCAGTAGCTCCGCCTCCTCCTCCACAAACTGGAGGTGTCTCTGGAGCTCCATGACGTTTTCAGATGAAGCCCCTCCCCCGAGTACCATGGATCCTCCTCCCAAGCCCAGACTGCCACCAAGACCAATAAGCTCATGTGGACCATCTGGGGAAAAGAAACAATGAGCGGTCAGGCAGTTGAGAAAAAAAAAAGATAAAAATATACTTAAGTGTATGAAATAATAATCACAGAGGAATCAAGCAAATATAAATATCCCAAACATGTCTGAAAACAGGTGTAATCGGAAAGGAATAGTTAGAAATTTTGGTAAATAAGTTAAATAAGCATTTGCTAAGAATATTGAAACGACTTTCATCGCGTCTGTACGCTGAATATGGAGCCAGCAGCCGGTTAGCTTAGCTTAGCATAAAGACTGGAAACAGGTGTTAACAGTGCAAAGGTAAGAAACTCTGCCTCTAATGCTCAATAATTACCATGTAATATCTCCTTTATTTAATCTACACAAAACCAGTGTAAAAACTACATTTTGTGGATACTCTCAAGTCTGCCTATTGCCTAGCAACCTCGCCGTGACAACAAGACTCCGGGAAATGACTAGGCCCAACCAAGAAATAGTCTGTTGCGTTAACCCCGGGCCAGCTGTTCCTCCTTGTTTCTGTAGATTTCTAGATGAATTCCGCCTCCGGACGGGCTCACGTCTCTGAGAGATGAGAAAACTACCTTGTGGCCCCTTCATGTCGTCCATCTCAGCTCGGAGCCCCCTGTTCTCCACCTCCAGCTCAACGATGCGTCGACTCAGCAGGTTGGCCTCCTCTTCTACCAGCTTCAGGTGGACTCTGATCTCCGCCTCGCGCGTGTGGGGGGAGTCAGCAACCTGGGGGGTGGGGTGGGGGTCAAATAAAAAAAGACATTAGGAGAGGGGAACCATTTTCGTAATCAACTCCCATCATCCCGTCATTCACACACGTTGAATTAGCTGTTGACCTTTAAGACTGTTCGCATGAGTTAGTGACGGGCTTTTAAGTGTTTCAACCATGATCTGAAAGGACAAACTGTCCTATAAATATCATTATCAATTGTAATAACATTTTCAGTCCTGGATATTCAAATCCTCATCGTTACGCATGGGACTGGAAAGTCAATATTGTAACAACTGATATATATATATGTATATATACGTATATATAGATATACGTATATATATACATATATATGTATATATATGTATATATATGTATATATATACATATATATATATATATATATATATATATGTATATATATGTATATGTATATATATATATATATATATATATATACATATATATATATATATATATATATATATATATATATATATATATATATATATATATATATATATATATATATGTGTGTTTGTTGTTTTCAGCATTAGTCACGAAAACGGCTCAAAAGTGAGTTGTATTTAATGAGCTTTGTGGGGAGTTTTGGTTGTTTCTAAAACAATAAAAATGCAGCTTTGTAGAGTTTTCCCAGGCGTTTTTGGCATTTGGGTTTATAGGGTACAAAGGGGGGAGGTACTTTACAAACTACCACCACCATAAAAGCTCTCAGGCAAACATCAAGAGATACAGAGGTAAACGGCATAAAGATGGTGGAACACTTCTGTGGGCCGTATCACTATCATCTCAATATGAAATCCTCCTCCCTTGTGTGCCTTGTTCACTAAGCACTACACTGTCTGCCCTAATCTGCTCATTTTATCACTGTCCGACGATGACGAAGTGCAACGTGAGAAACCTTTTTTTCGCTCCTGTGCGAATCGGCTCCAAAAACCAACATCTAGTTGTACATAGTCGACGTCTGTCCTCCTCCTCCTCCCTCCTCCTGCTCCTCCTCCTCCTCCACTCACCTCCTCCACGGTGAGCGAGGCGTTGACGTCCCCGTACAGCGACCTGAACTTGGCCAGCTCCTCCTTCATGGCCTCGCTGTCCTTCGCCATTTTGGTCAGCTTCTTGCACATCAGGGCTGACTCCTCCTTGGCAAAGTGGAGCTGACATTTCAGGTCTGAGCTGTCCTCCTGCGGGGACGGGACGGAGACGAGAGATGACAGCGATACAAAAACTGCTGTGTCACAGAGAGGCGGACGCGTGCACACGCCTGTTATCGTGCTACCATGCAATGTACATGTGTCTTTTTTTAGGTTATTCATCTAAAAAATAAGCCAAACGTTTGTAGGTGCCAGCTTGTGTGAAATGCATTACTTGAGTAATTAATCTTTTTTTTTTTTCTTTTTTACTTTATCTTGGTTAGAAGATGCCATGGACCGAAAAGAAATCAACAGATTTAAAGTAATTTGGTGACGCCCTGTCCTGAACTGTTTGAGTTAAGGGGTAATGTTTTATATATCAGTATTATATATATATATCATATAAATCAATTCAGTTGTGTCAAATGAAAGAAAATGTATGATTTAACAATATTCCATGTATTTAATTTGCCATAACTCAGGATAAAAAAAAGGACAAAACATGATGAGACAGAGATATTGAGACTGAGACAAAGACACAAAGAACAGATAAAGACACACACACACACACACACACACACACACAAACACACACACACAACCTGACGTGGATGGAAACACACACAGAAAGTAAAAGATGGATAAACGCTTAAATCCACGCAGACAACTGGACAACATGAGAGGTTTGGAGTGAAGTACGTGATGATTTTGTTACTGAATTGTGTCCTGTTGTTGTTTTTATGGTGATGTTTGGGCATCGTCTCTCTCTCCGTTATAATGTTCACCAAACTGTTTGCTTGTCTGTCATTTGAACACGAGCCACAATCCGGTACAGTGCCGCGACTCAAATGGGACGACTTGGCTTTTCATTCTATTTAAAGTCGCCTTGAACTTGAAAAATAATGACAAAGAGCTATTTGACTAGCTTGCGGCTTTCAGCTACCAAATGGTGAGGTCAGAGTCGTGCTGTGTTTGTTCCTCGTGAGGCTTTTATGAAGAAAATAATAAAAAACACAACACAAAGGAAACAGCAAAAGTCCAGAAAACACTCATTAGTGGTTTTGCCTCGGAGAACGTCATACAGCATATGAAATGAATGTTTACCTTATCCATCTGAAGTTTGCTGACATTACACCAACTAAGGTTGTAGCAGAAAAAAAACAACCTGGGTGTGTTTTATTGCTTATGAGTTAACCTTTTAGTTTGTAAAATAAAGAATGTGTTATTTACTTTTTTTCAAAAGAGACATCGTCTCGCTTTAAACACTGATCAATCATCATCCCCAACTCCGTGGCTACGTAGAGGAGGTCAGTGCCTTTAAAAGAACCGTTTTGTTTTTCGCGGCATTTGTTTTCAGCAACAACAAAAAAAACTCTGATAACCCCATAATAACCCCATAATAACCCCATAATAACCCCATAATAACCCAATAGTACACTGCCTGCCCCGCACTGGTCTTGCGTTCATCAGGTGGCGTGACATCAGCTAATTGCTACCGTGGCTCTGTGTCTGCTGGATGTGTCGGCAGCTGTTTTGTACCAACGTTAGCCAAACCAACTGCAGAAGGGCTGTGTTTCCGCGGTGCGTTGATTCAGCTTCAAACATTCCCCTTTTCGCCAGAGTTGTGCGAAGCTCTCCACATAAACGTACTGTATATTGATGTGTGTATCTCGATCTTAAACTCCGTTGTAACTACTGGCTGACCCGAGGTGACCCTGTGCACCTCATTCCTCAGGAGCAGCTCTGTGGCTGTATTTGTTTTACGGCCTGTGGAGCATTTCCAACCGCATTAAGCGAGGCGCGCGCCAGCCAGTCGACCATTTATGGTATGAGGCTGGGAGAGGAAGCCCGGGCTTGCGTTAGCAGACGGGGGTAGATGTCAGTGAGAGAATTAAACTTCACCGCAAACACCTTCTGTGGTGATATGTTAGTCCTGTGGGTTTTTAATCTGTATCTCTGTGTACTCTGTTAAACCTGATCTCGCACACTTCCAACTCCCAGAGTGCCTTTTTTTTTTTTTTTCACAGAGGAAAAAACACTCTCTCAGCTGTGTTTGAATTATTTCAGCGATTTGGAAAAATAAAGAAGGGAGGGAGACCTCGGAAAGTGAGGTTAAGGGGGAAAAAAATTCTATTTATGGAAGAGAAGTGAGGCAGAATGAGGAGGAGGTAGATATTTAAAGCGTGGCGTCGAGGCCTGATCTATAATCCAAGCATAAACAATAACTAGGTATGCAAGGATTACAGTAAGTACAAACACCTGCAGGACAAGATGGAGGGAAGAAAAAGGGAGAAAGACATGATGTGGAGATGAGGAGGAATCGAGGAAATGCTGACGTATCTGCTTCGAACTGCACACGGCTTGTTTGGACAGATAAGAGTGTGATCCCCAGAGGAAATGGGTCACAGACAACAGAGAGACACACAGACAGCCCAGTTATGAGCTGTGAGGCCAGAACACACTTAGAGGATCAAACGCGATAGATTTCCAACATGACAGTCGTGGTCTGTGGCCCCGGACAACCTCAACACGTCTATTCTGAACACAATTGGTGTTTGAAGCAGACGCAAAAAGAATGATACAGCTGTTTAAGGGAGGATCGGCACTGGAGGTGAGAATTAACTGTGCGAGTACGTTAATTAGAGTGCCGGTACCTGCTCTGTGTGAATGACTGTTGGACCACAGTGACAATAATGGGATTGTTTTGCCATTCTGCTTATTGATTCCGTTCAGTTCATATCAAATCCTGATTCCGGTGGTTTGAGTGTAACGAGAGTAAAGGGCTGTGACTGGAGTTGGAGTGGAAAGAGGACGTGCGCGTCCGGATTGATTCAGAGGCGGCCGGTTTACAAGCTACTTCTAAAACAGTGAAAAACCTACGTATGTCATCGGGCGATACCCGGTGGGGCCTGAGATCTCACTTTGGACAATGTGTTCTCCACGAGGACTGTTCATCACTACTGACTACGAAAAGGCAACCAGAACGCTTCCAAACACCCGAAACATCTTCTCCCGTCGCCTCCGGATTCTACATCTGACAGGAAGAATCTGTTCCTAGAGATCAGGTTGCCATAGAGAGTTATGTGACATGAATGACGAGGCGCTTTTGTGATTCTTCTTGGCTACAAGATAATAAAAATTCAATGTTCACTGTTTTACTTTTGATTCTAAATGAACGGGACATAACTGAAATGCCTCGCCGTGTCAGAGTTCCTCTGTGCACAAAATGACTTTGTGAGGGGGATTCTAGAGGCGCGTTTCCAAACGACTCTGATTCTTATAGTCTGGAACAAGTGCTGCTCCGTTCGATACACTGAGCGCTGAGACGTGTGGGAGGGAATAACCGTCACAGTTCCTGTCACCTGCAGTACATGCAATTACATTTCTGCAGAGACGACAGCTGCCTCGAGTGATGCTGACACCATGAAAAAGTGTCGACATCGATGCAACGCTGACGCCATGGAAATATGATGATATTTACTCATTTATTTTTTTTAATGTTTTTTGGACATCTGCCTCCCCTGGATATGACTGATGGGAAAATGACAAACATCCCAAGCAGGACTAATATATTGGAGTGTGTGTGTGACAAATCCTGTTTATCTTATTCCTTTTAAGTATTTTACGTGATAATAACGAGGATAAACTAAACGATACGTGTGGATAAACGGGTTAACTTCCTCATAAAGCAAATGAATCAAAAAGAACCTGAACAAGCTTTGGGCAGCAGGAACAACAGTCAGTGGGTTTATTGGCGGTCACACAGAAAAAGCTTGGTATTGTAATATTTGTATGTTTTCTCGAGTCTCTATGTTTCAACGATACGCACTCAGCTATTTGCTATTCGTGAGTTAGATGTCCTTTTTGCAAGCGTGCATGTGCGTGTGCGTGTGTGTGTGTGTGTGTGTGTGTGTGTTAGATAAATGTCACTCTCTCCAGGTCTAAGTGTCTTAAAAGTTTAGCTGTTGGAACAACACTTTGTGTCTCTTATTGATTTGTTGGACCATCTGGAGGAATATAGGTGTGTGTGTGTGTGTGTGTGTGTGTGTGTGTGTGTGTGTTACCTGTGGACAGAGCTTCTTGTCAGGTTTGTTGTTGGGTCGTGCTCCTCTTTTCCTCTGGGAGTTCTGCAACATAGACACATACAGAGTGTGATTAGTAAGAAGTGACACTTTGGATGGGATCAAATATATTTTCAACACCAATGGTTTCACCTTTATCTCATCTGCCAGTGATACACAGACACGAGACGATAACACATTCAGGAGCCTTTTCACGACTCCAAACCATCCTGTGATCTAGTACGATTAAACAATGATGTCCTTTTTCTGGACGTTCAAGGCGACACTAAAGACCCCCCACCACCACCACCACCCCCCCACCCCTCAGTTTACCAAGATGCCCTTCGATTGAACCTCGTGAAAGGTATAGTTTGACATATATCTTATGACACAGTTCCTCTCCCTCTCGTGCTGAGCCCCCGATGTCACTGCCACAGTGATGTTGATCCTCCCCATAGTGATTTGGATCACCATTGATGAAAAGAGAGTGGAATTACAGCCGTGAGGTGGAGGTAGAAGTGAAGGAACAGAGAGAAATGAAGTGAACGAGAAGGAGACATAAATGGAAAAACCGAAGGGGGGAAAAACCAAAGCATAGGACTAAGCCCTAATGACTTGAACCAAAAACTGGGTTGCATTGCTAAAAACACACACACTCCAACACTCACACACACACACACACCATCCTCTGCTCATCCAAATGTCTGCCCAGAGCATTAGACTCTCATAAATCATCATGCTTCCTTCCCTTAAGACCCAGGACCAATCACTCACTCTCTCACACACACACACACACACACACACACACACACACACACACACAGAGAGAGACGCTGCAGTGCGAGAAGCTAAGCTCATCTGGCTCAATCCGTTTCCATGGAAACAAGCTACTCTCTCTGCAACCAAGCACCGACAACAAAAGAAAGGACCGGAGGGCAGAAAAAGGTGAGAAAGGAGGACGATAAAATAAGAAATAAAAAACACTGTCTTCATTCTTTCATTCATTTTTTTCCCCAACATTGTAATTAAATGTTATTTTAATGTTTGAAGTGAATTGTTGAAATACTGAAACCCTGGAGCACTGAGGAATTTTCTCAATAACTCCTCTCATGTCCAGGTGGAGCTGCAGTTGCAGCATCAGCATGGGGGGGATTTGCTTATTTGTCTGATGTTTATTTTCACAAGTCAGTCTCCCTCCCTCCTCCCTCATCCCTCCTCCCTCCTCCGTCCTCCCTCATCCCTCACCTCTCCTCTTTCTATCCCCTCATCACTCTTTGGGTTATTTCCAGACCTTTTAATTTTTCATCTCCCGCTGTCCGTCCATCCCTCCCTCATCCCTCTCTCCTCTCCTCCTCGCTCCTTCCCTCCCTCCCTCTGTCACCTTACCTACTTTAGCATCAGTTTATCGGGATGCAAACAGTCTAGTGAAACTCAATGATCAATGAGCCCCATAATGGAACCCCTGAGTCTGGCTGGATGTTGAACAGATGTCGGGACCACTGGATCAGACTTTCAGCTGAGCAGTGTTCAGTTGCAGAGCCGGAGGGAGGGGGTGAGGGGGGGGGGGGCTTCCATGTGCATGAGCGATTTAGCAAGAGGAAACCATGAGAGATTGCGACACAAAATCCTAAAGGGCATTTAAACTCACTTTTACAGAGATAGTGACTACTGGAGGGTGAGTGATGTAAGAGAATAAAAGAGACGTTCTCACGTCACTAATTAGGGCGGAGCGATACGCTTTCAAATGTGCAACGGAGCTTTCATACCTGTGTATAATATCGTTCCGGAGACGTTGAAACAATTGAAGGGCTCATACAGATAAATGACATAAAAATAAAAGCAGCATCCCCTCTTTAGTAACTCTTTAAAAAAAAGTCCTCATAGTGAGAAACACACGTCAACACAACTGCCATTCTAAAACGCACTGGTGTTACTAATAACACTAACGATGGCTCTGCTCCATTCAAGTGGGCCAGTAAGTCCCGACAGTGTGACAGTGAGCCGGCATTAACAACACCAGACCTGCCAGAGAGTTGTCTGGACCGCCACCGTCAGCCGTGTGAACCTGACTTGCTCTGACTGGGACATTACAGCAGGCGACACCAGATAGCTGCAAAAACTGGCAATTAGGTACCTGGAGAGCAGCACAACAACAACACGCCGAGTCAGCTGAGTCGAAACTGATCATCATCAGCCAGAAATGTGTCTAAATGGCCGTCAGTTGCACAAGTTGCATCAGCAGGCAAACGGCTGCAAGTCTAAATTTTAAGGCGCACCGAATACTCACAGTGGTTATAAATGATCAATATGCATCATGTAAAAGCGCGCGCGGGCACACACACGCGCGCGCGCACACACACACACACACACACACACACACACACACACACACACACACACACACACACACACACCCTGACTGGAGCCTGGTTCTCATGTTTCCGAGCCCACAGGTCTACAGTTACACTGCAGATAAGATAACCGGTTGACTTCCATGTTATCTGATATTGAACAGCTTCTGGCTGTGTCCTCTGCTTTTCTAGCGGCAGCAAAGGTTTTTGTCAGGTAACATTTTAGTATGTGTCGTCACATTGTTGATTCTATGAAAGGGAAAAGCTGACGGTGGGGAGATGGATGAACAACAAAAAAAAGAAAAAAGGATGACAAAGGCAGAGATCGGCGGATGAATTTCCGAAGACATAAATGCATGCCAAGCTCTCCTTTGCCTGGTGGATGGAGGGAAACCGCTCAGGGCGGAGAGGAAAAAAAAGCCAGACAGATAACAACAGCGATGGCAGAGCGAGAAAAAAAGAGGGGGAAAGTGAAAGAGAGGGATGTTGTCATTCCTCCATCATGGACGAGGAGGCAGAGCAGTGTGAACTCTCCTCCTTTCGAATCCAATCTGATCTGCAGCTCAACTGGAGAAGTGGGGGGGAGGGGAGGGAGGGGGGGGGGAGTCTGGATGGTGAGACGGGAGAAATGTAAGAAACAGGATGAACTAATGTTGAACCTCTGGATATGGAAATCATGTGCGCAAATGAGGACGAAATACACCGAAGACAATGTTGAAACTGAATACAGACAGGAAAGTAAACAGAAAATGACAAGATGCAAAAAAAAAAAAAAACGTTTGGAGGTAAGAGCTGAAAATAGACTCGGAAGGAATGAACGCAGCGTGAGACAGCAACACACACAAACACACGCTGATCGAAAAAGAAAAAGAAAAAAAGTGCTGGATTGAGACGTACTGTCTGTGTGACAGTAGACGTTTCCGTGCGGATGTGGTTTACCAACGGGAATGCTCTCAGTCGGGTTAAGGCCCATCACGCAGGTTAACCGACAATAGAAGAGCCGGCTCCCGGGGAATGGGAGGGAGGAAGCAGCACGCAGATCAGATTTGGTTCTCGGGGCGTACGCAGGCTCACCTGAAGCCGCGCAGCAGAGAGGAGAAGCAATTTAAGTGCATGTGTCCAACTGATATTGGATGGGACGTGTATTATTTCCTGTTTTCACCGTCGTAGGCGTGTGTTTCATAGTTCAAACATACGCCTACCCACCCCTCTAACTAATGAACGCTTTGCATCTTATTCTTTTAATCTGTATAAAAATACAGAAATAGTAAAACGACTGTGTTTTTATCCGGTATGTATTTAACTCTTTTTTTCTTTTCCCATATTGGCCGGTCGCTTTTCGGGGTATACCTTTGTGTTTCGTTAAACACAGACAGCACTGGAAACATACCGAGGTGATATTATTTTACGTGTCATTTTAAAAAAACATTTCCTGGTTTCACAGCTTCTGTGTCGGCGAAGAGAAGGGGTCGTCTCAGCTGTGACCCCACCATGCGTCTCCACTGGTTGTTTACGACACGGCGATGGCGTCTTGGTCATGGACAAAGCACACGATGAGCCGCAGGTTTATTTTTCGCTATTTTTCTGAGCAAAACAGCATCCAGAGTTACCAGTTATTTAATATTTCCACAGCTCGGCTATAGGGACGCAAACAAACGCAACACACTGCAAAGCCAAACTTTGAAGTCACAGGGTTTTTATTTGATTTTTATAAATAGAAACGTGGCGCCGCTGAAATTCCACAGCTAATATTTTCCTCCGAGAGCAGAAATGAGATCTGATTACCAGAAAACAGAGAGAAAGGCTGTGTTTGTGTGTTTGTGTGTTTGTGTGCTTGTGTGCTTGTGTGCGTGCATATACAAAGAGAGTGTTGCTTTGTGGAAGGGGAAAGTGATTTATTTGAAGTGCAAAGTCTCAGACTGAAGGAACACCGCACTCATGTTTCTACATCATCACACACACACACACACACACACACACACACACACACACACTGGAACAAAGGGTCTACATAACGCAGCACAGAATGAGTTGCATAACCAGGGTGTGTGTGTGTGTGTGTGTGTGTGTGCGTGCGTGTGTGTGTGTGTGTGATAACGATGGATCGAAGTGATATTTTCCGCAAAAAGATTCTGCTATTTACAGCATAAAAAAAAAAAAAAGCATCCATGAATGTTAATATAACAATAGAAAACGGATGCTCGTAACAAATTCTGACATCCTACTTATTCTCAGTCACACTTGATAACAGCGTCTGGTGTATTGCGAGGACGCAAAACGCCGCGTTAGGCAGCTCCCCCCACTTGTCTGCAGCAGAGGGAAGCAGCTCAGAGCACAACGGAGCCCGGCAGATAAGACGAGAGCGACACCAGCGTTTCCCAAATCCCCCGTCGGCTCAGCTCATTACGACACTCTCACGCTTTAACACACTTTCTGGTGAAAACATTAGAACACCCTGCTGGTGCTGAGTTAGGATACAAACAGGCTTTTACTGCGGGCGCGTGGAGCATGAGGCCTCTATGTCTGCTGCGACGTGGTCGATGAGCCTGAATTGAGGATCAGAAATGAGACAGATCGGACTCTTTGCCTTCCAGTTGTTCATTACGTACCCCGGAGGTTTGGTTTGCTTTAGTCTATTCGCTACAAATCAAGCTTTACATCGCCTTCAACACTCCGCAAAACGTCTGCAGCAACTTTTGCTCCTTCATCATTATGAGGAATGCAGAAGAGACAATCTTGTAATACTGATGCACGATCATGGATTACACAACTCCAGCAAGTTACCGGAGTCGGCAAACTGATTTGTATACTAGAAGTACAGACATTAATCTGTAACGCAACAGCTGCCTGGAAAATACATACAAAATATAAAACTGTGTGAAGATGATCCACAAACTTTAGAGATACATTCCTTTTTCCAGGATTTGATGCCAACACGTCTCCTGGTGAGGTATCGTTTGCTAAAATGTGCAACAAGAGCAGAATAAAAAAAGAGTCATGAAGTCCACAGACTGACTCTGTATTATGAGCCACAAAGGAATATCAATTTAAAGTTATGTGACGTTTGCAACAATAAGCTACCAGAACAAGGAAGTCTGTAGCTGCAAAAACCACAACCCCCCCAAAACAAAGTGTACTGAATTGAGCAACAACCTGTTTTTACTGAGAATGAATTTAACTTTGTATTTGCAGGAGGAGGCTCGTGTTATTTCCTCATTGAAACATGATACATGATGTCATTTTAACATATTTTACTGTACTACAGTAGGAATCTGTTATGTGGTCAAATGAGCTTTTAAAGGCACAGTACAGGACCAGACTGAATGAGGCAAATGTGTGTTTGGACTCCGAGTGTTTCACCCTGTCAGGCGATTTTCACACTCTCACAGAAAAGCCATGAACGAAAACAACAACAAAAAAACTTTAAAGAGGGAGGAAAAAAAATCTTTTTTTATTGAAAAATCTGCAACACTGAAGCATTTTTATTTCTTGAATCTAGCATTTAGTTGACTTCAGCTTGGACTTTTTCTAGTTGACTGTAAAACAAAGGCCTCTTTCTCTCCTTTACACATCTCCACTTGTTCACATTCATTAAGTGTCCACATTACTGCAGGGAAGGTTGTGAGGACGGGGGGGAAGAGATGGACATCAAAGCTTTTTCAATTTAACAGCGCTAGAAATAGTGCTGCACAATTAATGAAAAGTTTTATAGAAATCGCAATATGGCCGATACTGCAATTTTGAACTCACAGGAGGTCAAAATGAGTCGACCAACACTATCTTAAACTAAATATTGTCGCGCTGCAGGGATGTCGTCACATCATATTCTACAGACTTAGGAAACATCTTTGCTACGGATCGCGACACAAATCCCACCAAAATCATTTTATGTATATTTCAATGAGAATAACAATGTACAAATGATCATTCCCTCTAATATCGCAGTACTATCGCAACTGCAAAATCAGTCAAAATAATAGCAAATAAGGTATTTTTTTTCAAAATCGTTCAGCTCTACCGACGAATGCACTTTGAATGAGTATTTGAACGAAGAATAAACAAGCGACTTCATCAAGACACGTGGAGGAGCAGATATGCTGAACGAAGAAATATTCATCTCGTGGTTTCTCTCCGGCGAGGGGAGGTCACGACCCCGGCAAATGGAGTGTTTTCTTCCTCCTCTGTGTTCTCCAGCTCGGGCATCTGAGCAATTACAACCGCTCAGGATGACTCACAAGGAAAACCCATGGAGTCGGTATGGATTAAGTTCAGATCAGATCAATACTCTCTTGTATCCAGCTAAAGTATTTCCAGCGTCATTGTATATTATATATTAGTGCTTTGAGGCATTTTTTGAGCTTCATAAAAACATTTTTTTTTTCAGTTTTGATTCTAAGGCTGCGTAATGATACTATACTGCTAAATGTTACTTGACAGGACCAGATTAATCCTTAATTGATCCCTTTGGTTAACAACAAAATGATGGATATATTGTTAAAAATGAGAGTAAGAAAATAATCAGTGTTTAAATTACGCTCACCTGAATCACCACATTCATTTGAGGTGTCAGTGAACTTTATCAACCAAAACAAATAATAAATCATACAATCCTTCAACTGAAAAAAAGAAAACAACCTTAATATCAATACAATTACAAATGAATTTGATTGATGCAGGCTACAAAAACAAACAAACAAAGGCTGCATGGAAGACAACTACCTTCTCTTTTCGAGTTGGTTGCGGCGGCTTTAACCCCACCTGAGTGCACACACCTTTTCATCAGCCCTCCCGAGATGGCTTTTCCTGTCAAAGACTGGTGTTAATCAATCTGCCGCAGGCCTAATGAAAATGCTACGCCGCCTGATGTAAATGATCCGACCCAGCTGTGAGTCAGCCGCCCCCTTTTCTTTTTTTCTGGTCGATCACCTGAAGCTGCACCGATGCGCTCCGAGCAGACAGACGTTAGACCCCCGCAGCTACCATCCAGCTGTACGAGCTCAGCATCATGCTTTTCTTCTTCGTTTGTATGTCATATAAAATACCATTGTTTCAAGGCACAGCGCTGCGTGATGTTTGAAGTTCTCGCAAACATCCGAGCCGGGCATGTCTTCCCACCTTCCCACCCGTGTGTCTGTTGTCGTACTTTTAGCCGTGCCGGTGCACGCTGACGTGATGCAACCCGACAGGGATGCAGCTCACATGCGTTTGTGTGCATCAGCGTAGCAGCCGACGCCGAGAGAGAGAGAGAGAGTGAGGGCGGTCAATCAGCACCACATTGGCATTGCATTAGAGACACTGATAGGGGACGGGGGCAAGGCGCTCTAAATCAGCAGACACACGTTCAAGTGCATCAGCAGCCCGTACCGCTTTCGCTTTCCCTCCTCCCTCCCTCCCTCCTCCCTCCCTCCCCCCTCCCTCCACTCTCCATTCTCCCTCTCATTCTGTCTCTTGGCTGTATTTGAGTCAGACAAAACCGGTCTCCTCCTCCTCCTCCTCCTCCTCCTCCTCCTCCTCCTCCTCCTCCTCCTCTGTTTACTTTGGCTTGTCGCACACAAACACACTCAGAAATATGCAAACAAAGCATCAAGGAAGGGAAGGATGAAAAAATAGATGTGAGGAGGAAGAGAGGAAGAGAGGAGGAGGAGAAGGAGGAGGAGGAGGAGGAGGGAAGGGCAGTTCTTTGTTACCAGAACTGCTGCTCACTTCCAGCTGCTTCCATGACAAGCTTGTGTGTGTGTGTGTATATGTCTGCTAATGTGTGTGTGTGTGTGTGTGTCTCCAGACACTCTGCTTATTAAGGCAGTGTGTTAGTAGGTGACCTTACGCAAATGAACACCACACAACCTGAATGCTTTATATTGATCTGAATTATTCATGTGTGTTGTTTAGCTTTGTGTATTTTTTGTTGTTTGTGCAAGTAAGAAATGGGTGTATGATGTGTGCGTGTGTGTGTGTGTGTGTGTGTGTGTGTGTGTGTGTGTGTGCGTGCGTGTGTGTGTGTGTGTGTGTGTGCGTGTGTGTGTGAGTGTGTGTGTGCGTGTGTGTGTGTGTGAGAGTGTGTGTGTGTGTGTGTGTGTGTGTGTGTGTGTGTGTGTGTGTGTGTGTGTGCGTGTGGCAGAAGTCAAGCCTCAACCTAAAATGCCACTGTTGCCTCATCCCCCATCCCTCCTCAGGGTCCTATTGCCCCTAAGCCTTCATTAAAGAGATAATTGTCTCATACAAACCGGCTCATTTCTGTTTGGTTTTCAGGATTCTACAATGAACGATTGTTTTCATTATCAACTGATGTATCAATTATTTATTTCACTCAACTGATGTAGTGTATGCACGCCGCAGGCCAGAGCCAGACGAGTCTCCTTTTGATCACGGGATGTGTCTGGACAAGAATGTGAGAGAAAGTCTGCAAAGCTCAAAAATGGAACCCACACATCTACAGTAATTATTATATAATCCACTGTTGTGGATACTTTTTGTGTACACTACAGCACATCTCAGATTCATTGTGTGCTGAGAAACGAACTGAGCTAAGGGCAAAAATGTATTAAAGATAAAGACTTTTCCCATTTCAGGAGTCAGGATTTCTGCTTGAGTTCTGTTGGTGCAACTTCTCTCTGGGACATTTCTTTTTCCAGTTTCAGAGCTGAAAATACCTGAATATGCAGCCTGATTCCAACCAAAACACAAACTGCAGTGACAAGGCTCTGATGTAGGCAGGATCAGTATTACTTAACAGAGATAGACACATCAGTCATGAGGCAATGCAAATAGGGAAATAGACTTAGAGACAAAAGAAGGAGCTCAACATCTGGATAATTAAATATCTGATTGTCTGACCTCCTTAGAGGATGCAGCATCCATTTACATTCCCCCCACCCCCCGCCTCCCAACAAAACGCCTCGACAACCACAGACTATGATATGTTGCCGTGGCGACGGCTTTTGCAGCCTGTCGCCACGGCACCCTGTTGGCAGCACATTAATGAAAAGACAGAAAGAGGAAGAGGAGAGGAAGGAAGGGAGGAGAAACAAATTGCCGGGAGGGGAGGATGAATGAGGAGAGGGTCAGAGGTTTACAGGAGAGAAAGTGAGAGGAAAGATGGAACGAGAAGAGAGAGGAGCGAGGAGGAGGAAGAGGAGGAGGAGGAGAAGAAGGAGGAGGAGGAGGAAGGTGGTTTGGCGGAGTAAATCAAAAACAAAGACCCTGAAAGCGCTCCTGACGCGAGGAAGCCGTACTTCCTCAAAACAAAGCCCACATCATCGCTAATGATTACAGCTCTCTCCTCTAGTCCTCCTCTTTATTTGCTCTCATTGAGGAAGTTAGTTAATGAGACCAGGTAATTTAAATAATTTGCACGCTGCCGGAATGTCGAATCAGGTAAACCCAATTTACATGAAAACCATCAAAGCAAACAGCAGAAGCGTCTGGTTCATGCCTGGGTATGAAAACGGAGACATAATGATGCTGGACTGTAAACGGTGGCGTTTGGGTTGTAGAGACTGCAACTAAACACGTCTTTGCATCCCTATTCAATAATAACAAAATATCTCTCTAAACTGTAGTTATGCAGCAGCAGTAATGGCATAATAACACAAAACGGGGAAAATCTTATTGCAGGCTCGTGAAATAGTTTCCGGCCACATTTCTTTTTTCTCTGTGCAGAGAAAAACCCACAATATCCCTCTGCGTATATATTTGGAAGTATGTTGTAATTATAATGCAAAGCAATGTGAGCCTTTCATATGAACATGATGTATTGTTTAATATCGCTGCAAAGTGTGTAAACATGGAAAAAGCTTTTCTCCCCAAGCACAGAGGAAAGACTGCAAAGATGATGTATCGGTTTGTGAGTCTCATAATGTTTGAACCTTTCCAGAAAAGAAGAAACAAATGATGGAAATTATTGACACAAATAATAAAAGCCGAAAAAACGTCACTGAAATAATGAATTAACTGAACAAAAGTTACAAGCCATTCGAAGGGCTTAGTAAAGTGGATATGTTCATGAAAATATATATCTTAAGCGTAATTACATCGTGCGATGGCGTTGCTAGGTTGTGACAAATGTCTGAGTGAGTGACTGCTGCTTAGTAGGCTGTTGCTAGGGGCTGTTTGGTATGGTTGCTAGGGGGTTTGAGCTGTATTTTATGGTGGATGGCTCAGTGGATGCTGGGGAGTTGAGAGGGAGTTTCTGGGTCGTTGCTTGGGGGTATTAAAGGATGTCGGTGTGGTGTTACGAGGTGGCACCAGGGCATCGCTATAGGCGGTGATGCCGCAGTGAGTAAGAGGCGGTTGCCATGGTTATTCTAGGTTGCCGCTATGGGACGCTGACGTGGATGTGAGGAAAGGTGATTCATGGGTCCGTTGGTCGCATAATGTTTTAGCGTGCAAGGAAATAAAAGGCAGAAATCATTACGTGTGTGTGTGTGTGTGTGCGTGTGTGCGTGTGACGATAACGAGCAAAGCGATGGCGACTGAAGGTCTGTCGTTTGAATCATCGCGTGATGACAATTGTTCGGCTGCCTGGTCTCGAGTCACAGCTACGGCACAGAACCCCTCTCACCCTTCCCTTCACCCACTAAACCCGTTGACCTAATGGATTCTCACTAAGCCGTGACTACACCGTCCTGAAAGTGAATCTAAACACCACCTTATCGCGAGTCCACGAAACCATGCCCGGTGATTTACAACCTCACCATCGATCTCAACAAAAGGCTAATGGCACCGGCGACCCCCTCTGGCTTCCAACAGCCGAGATCTGTCACCTGTTATCTGCTGCTCACGGAGGATTAAAGCTGCACTCATTGAGTTTAGCGTGTGCCTCTGGTGTCCGCCTGGCATCCCCTTTTAATTCCTCCCTCCTGCAGAGAAACAGCAACTAGCCTTCAATATTCATGCTGCCTAAGACTGATAACCGTCAACGTTTCACAGTGAACATGAATTGTGTTTGAAAATGTCATTATTGTCTCGTTTCAGATTACTGGCCCCTCTCTGTTTTAGGTCTTTTTCATTTAATCGTGTTTTGTTTTGCTGCTGTGATTTTTTTTTTTCTCCATTTGGAGACATTTGAGAAGATGTGGTTCCCCTTTTTCTGGACAAACGGAGGAAGATAAAAGTCAGTCAGTTTGACAGAGCATCAAAGAGAAAGTCAGAAATGTGAGCAGCTGCATACTTAGCTCCACTGAATGGATGAACTCTCAACGTTCAACCAAAACTGGCTGTAGTTCAAGGCCAGTTGTAGCTGTAGCTGGTATTCTTTAGCGGTGCGCGCAGTTATATTACAATATTAGGTACGTTTTCATTATCCTGCCACTGATCAATGTAGAATTGGTGTGAAAGCGGTGACTGTAATATGTTGTAATGAAGAATTGAAGAAGCAATTAAAGGTGTAACCTGCTTCACCCGTCTCCGAGGCAAACCGATTCAGATCATTTCTGTGAGTTTAAAGCTGCTGCGGATAGTATTTAGTTTTGCTCACCATAGTGTGTTTACTCACCATCTTGCCTGGTGAAGCAAGGGGGTTAAAAACGTCATCTTCCCCATCCCCCGCCTCCCTCCCTCTCTCCCTCCCTCCCTCTCTCCCTCCCTCCATATTTTGTTTCTCACTTGCAGGCACCTGAGCTGCCGGCAACTGTTAGCGCAGTGTCACAGAGAGAAGCCATATGTGAACGGGGACACAGACACAAGCTTCTCTACCAACAGAGACTCTCCATCTGGTGTGTGTGTGTGTGTGTGTGTGTGTGTGTGTGTGTGTGTGTGTGTGTGTGTGTGTGACAGCAGGGTGTCCCGGCGCCACCACAACACAGCACCCTGATACATCCTATTAATAGAGGGCATGGCGCAGTTACACCTCGCTGCTCGCTTTATCTCGCTGTACAGTTGATGCTTTAGACAGGAAGCGGCTCCTGATGAGGCGAAGCCTGACGGGAACCTGAGAGCTCTTATTTGCCAAGATGACAGTCAGAGCTGAACCGACAGACGGAAGTCTGGTTGAGTTTTATTTGTCTTGGTTTGCTTTTTAAGGATAAAGGTCAGAAAAAATCAAATTGGCAAAAAAAAAAGAAGGGAAAAAAAAGAACTAAACTATAACTCTATTTCTGTAGAATAAATGGGATTATTATGTTTACGTAAGATTTGCAGATGACGGGGTAGAGATGACACCATGATACCTTTACTCCTCAAGCAAAGCTGTTCTGCCAAAGCCTGCACTCAGAAGCTCATCCACATGAATGTGCACTTTAGACGCATACACACACACACACGCACGCCCGCCCGCCCGCCCGCCCGCACGCACACACACACACACACACACACCCGCCCACACCTCCATATGACCCCCATATGGCCTGTGGGCTTCTCGATAAACGTGGTTTGCACCCTTAACTAGTCCGGACGTCTTGTCAAGTTTCACACCTCACACACACACACACACACACACACACACACACACA
The DNA here is from genome assembly GCA_016806645.1 of Ophiodon elongatus. Taxonomy (NCBI): domain Eukaryota; kingdom Metazoa; phylum Chordata; class Actinopteri; order Perciformes; family Hexagrammidae; genus Ophiodon; species Ophiodon elongatus. The sequence goes on from JACSYO010002163.1 coordinate 57,381, forward strand.
CACACACACACACACACACACGCACACGAGTCAGTCGTGATAGTTGTAGCATATCAGAGTGAACCGTTTGTGTGAAGTGGAGCGTGTATGACAGGTCGACTGGGTTGTCCAATATTTTGCAACGTGGACTGCATCAATTAATAATAGTATTTTTTTTTTGCTGCAAGTATTACGCTACAATAACAGCAGTAATGTATTTCTCATATTAATGAATAGGTTAAGTGTCAAGCAAAATGTTAAACATGCCGTGCAGACTGTAAAGCCCTCCGAGGCGAATTTTTTATTTTGGGCTCGACAAATACATTTAATTGAATTAAATACTGAATGTACGTGCACTTTATGTGTGAGAGCATAGCGTGGCATTCATTTAAAGTACTTTAAAATATATGATGATGATATTAGTTATGTATGTGTTAGCCAGTCAAAGGAAACTGCTCCATAAGTGCCCTTTGCTCTCTTTGAGTCTTGGATCTCAGCAGCCGGGTTGAGCTCTTGACAGCAGAACAAAGCGGCTCTGATGGACGCGTCGGGGCTCCGGTGACCTTTAGGTGCGTTCGACAGTTCAAACACGCGGACAAAAGATCAAACACCTGCACCACACACGGAGCGGGTAACTGCTGAACACCACATCCATGTCTTTGAGACATTAGTGTGATGACACGGCTGAGATTATTGGCAACCTTCGGCGACTTCTACGCTGCATTTTTATTTTTAGGTGTGTGGGCACTTAAAGCTGCATTAATTGCTAATTGCCACTTGGGGGCAGCAAACAGAGCTGTAATTGACTAATTGATTATCATGTTGGGGGGTTGGGGGGGGGGGGTAGAGGGGGCGGGAGGGGGAGGGGGGGGGGTTATTAGACAAGAGGGTTGATATTTTCATGTCTGTACACTAATTATAAAGTTAGAGCTAGCAGGCAACTGCCTCCGCATAAAGACTGGAAACTAGCCCGGCCTTATCTAAACGTTTTAAAAAAAACATTTACAACTTTTAAAGCTCATTATCTTCTGGAAGAAGAAATATCCTTTAATTTTCACAATAAATAATGGATGATCTTTTAAAACATAAAGTCAAAACAGTGATCCTTTCTCAGAGCACTTTCCATTCTCAGCCATTGGCAGAGCTCAATTATTCATGTTATGAAAATCAATTAGCATATGTTAAACGAAGGAAGATCCATCACTGCTGAGGAGGTTTGTCTGTTTTCAAGCTTTGGTCGGGTATGAAAGTTGATTTACAAAGTGTCTTCAATAATCATGCCGTAAAGTTTCAGTGTAAATATTTTCAAGGGTCAGGTAGAGGCAGTGAGAGGATAAGGAAGAAAAACATACCACCTCGTTACCGTGGCAATAACGGGGAATGATGGTCTTCATTTTGAGAAACATTGATGTGAACAACACCATTGGAGTGAGATAGAGGCGACCAATCACCTTCTGTTACATTAATTACAGCAGTAAAAAGTTTGGCGGGTGATTTAGTGATGTTGAAAACTGCTGAGGTTTAAATCTTTAACACCTTTCAGTTCTATTTTAGTGCGACAATTGTTGGAAAACTAACGAGTGAAAAAAATATATATATATATTTCCAGTGTGACAAGCATTAACTCGCGTGCTGTCATTCCAGCGGAGACACCTCCTCCCACAAAGTGTCAGAGATCTCCCATGTTTGCAGGCGGACATTAAACACACCATTCCTCCTCCATCTGTTCATCCCGTCCGTTTCTAATCCTCCCGTCGGAGCGCTGTAACCCGGGTTATCAGCCCTTCTGACAGGAAATCAAACAGGATATGACACGCTGATTGGAGCCTTAACCTCGCTCTCTGGGGAGGAAGAGAAGTGACCTCGTCTTGTCCCCAATAATAAGTCGTCTTGTGGGAAACAAAACCCAACCCCGCTCTTCTTGGTCCATGCGCTCTGAACACGTCCAGGACTTTGTAAAGGGAATTAATGTGAAGGTCAAATCTGTTTTCTACTTCTTTCTTATTCTGGCCAATATGCTTGAGATATATATCCATAGTGTGTTTCTACTTACCATTGCATACGTTTACTACTGTTGGTGCCGCAATCCAAATCTTTCTGAATCACAAGAGATTGCTTCTTACACACTTCTTTACTTCTTTCTTTCTTCAGACAAGAGTACCGAAGGAGTAATACACAGAACCACAGACAGAAATCCTCAACTACAACCCCCACCTGGCCCCCCCCCTCCACTAGTGACGATGTCTGACGTGGCGTTTGATAATCACACCACCAACAGGGGCGTAAAGTGAGGAAAACAAATGTCCTCCACACGGCACCGTTCTCTCTGATCTGACCGAGTTACGAGCGGCCGTGGCCTGATCATTGTGGCTAACGTGACGCACACATGCTCATGCAAGGCACAAAACAAAACCACACGCACAATTGAACACAGGCCCGGATGTGTTCCTGTATGAGCATTGAGTTAGGAGATGAGCTTAATGTGCTTTTAACAGGCCGGTTTATCGACCTGCTGCCTGGCTGAAGTTATTACGAGGGAGCGGGAGAGAGCAGGCAGCGTCCCCGATCACAGATAAACAACTCTAATGAACGAGAGATCATCGCGTGGCGCGGTTGTGTTTGTAATGTGCGGCTGTAACTGTGTGCACAGCGCATTTCTGCAACGGGGCGATAAAGTTTAGAGCAGCACAGATTACAAAACGGAGCAGGAGACATGGAAGCAAAGCTCTGAGACGAAAGAGAGGTCTGAAATACTGAGAGATGTTACGCTTTTGATTATTACGACATGTTACTTACATTAAAACCTTATTATTTCGCAATAACATCTAATGTTTGTGTCCAAATATGTCTGATTAAATAATGAAAAAATTAAAAAAAATCTGACTTAAAGCTGCATTAATTGTTAATTGCCACTTGGAGGCAGCAAACCGAGCTGTAACTGACCGGATCATCATGTTAAAGCTGTTGACGGTAAAGTGTTAGCAAACAGTCACCCAGTCAAACATCGAAGCGGACACGGAGCAAATAAATGTCTTCTGCATCTGGAAACAAGCTTTGGTTGGTAGAGCGACACGGGTGAACGACAACAGGAAGTAAACCAAAACAACGAGCTGAAAGACGCTAAAACGCTTCAAAAAGCAGAGTTGGGTGATTGTTTCTCTTTTGGGTCCTGGCAACTTCTTTCACTTTCAACAAACCATCGTCATTGGATATGTTGTTACTGTAAAAACAATAGTGATGAAACAATAAATTCAAAACGGAAGCCAGCCAGCTACATCAGGAGCATGTGGGCGCCCTCGTTACAGATCTGTAAATCGACAGAATAGTAAGGGCAAAAATAGCATTAACACAATATAAGCCTTAATAATGTTGTGAAACAAAAATGGCAATTCAACCAGTGAGACGAGTGCAGCCTGAACACGAATACAATGGTTTCTCATGTGAAAGACCTTTGGAGGATAACTGTTTTCATTTAGGATCAAATTCTACTTAATTAAGGAAAGGAGCTGATAGAGAAAATAGCTTTTTACTGCCTTTAGATTCAAACACACACACACACACACACACACACACACAATTCAATCTTGCAACAGTGAGAGTCTTTACAACAGAACCCTTCACTTGTTATATTTAGAGGCCAGTGTGTCTCTCTCTGTCTCTGTTGCAATAAATTACTTGGGTGAAGCCTTTAGCAGAGATTCAGGCCTGGGGAACGCACACACACACACACACACACACACACACACACACACACACACACACACACACACACACACACACACACACACACACACACACACACACACCATTTCATTCTGCTCCACTGCTCCGATCAGATCAGTGCTACTGGGACCAACTGCGAGATAGCCATTCATTTTTGACCTGCAGTTTGACAGAATAACACAAAGCAGCTTGACTGAACCCTCGGAGAACTGGGAAGGGAATCCTGGGAGGCAGCGCTGCGAGTACCCGAAGACATCTCCACCCTAGTCATAAATCCCGACTCCGGCGCGGCTCGTCTACACTTAACAGCCAATTTAACGGGCAGCCAACTATCACCCTGACATCCGTTTCTGTTCAATAAACCCCGAATGACTTGTAAAAATATGTGAACGTATTTGAAAGGTGAATTTTGAGAAGTCCATGACAGAGTTTCCTTCCCTGCTCGTATGATTCTTGGCCCACATCATGAGCACCACTTCAGTCTGCCAGCAGGAGGTGGCTGTCAGAGTTACGTAACACTAAAGGACTTCAGTAGCCAGAAGCCCAGTGACGTGGGGTCAGGGCCTCCTGGTGTTTTAATCTCAGGATTGTACTTCACTCAATCAAGAGTTTTATTGAAGAGGGGGTCAGAGAAACTGCTCGCTAACGCTGCATTCAGGACAACTCGGATGTCGTTATTTTGCCATTTGAAATTTCCGACCTCCAAGCGTTTCAGGTGCACAACGAACAAAGAACATGTCCGACTGACAAACTGATGCTTCTTTGTGCAAGTGTACACACAATTAAACCCTCAGCAGTGCAAGGCTCCACATTTTATTTACATTTTTCTAAATAATTGTTGCGCAGAGAAGATATCGTTCAGAGAGAGTTTACCGTAACCAGCTACCTCATAACATAGCAACATATTTTGACATAAATGTTACATGTAGAACATTCAGTTTGACTATATGAGAGTATAAATACAGGCATATATGCTTAACGCTGTCTTTAAGTTGGTGGTTTATCATTTCCATCGTTGTGTGACGTGTAACTGCTTCTATTTTGAAGTCTGGGTCGATGGATTTGCTCCAGGTTGACTCTGGAGTGGAAACTGCGACCTTGAGAGGCGTTCCATTGTACTTTTTTCCAGGAGGAGGTCGGAAATGTTCAGAGTTCTGAGTTGTCTGGAACGCAGCGTAACTCTCAGCTAGCACGCAATGTGAGCACAACCCTCGTGACTTGTGGAGGGCTGGGTACATCTTGGACTCTCTGGCTCTGAGTTCCCATTAAAGGTCAATAAGACGGCTTCCTACTCGTCTGACGCCGTAAATGTACAGGTCAAAGTTCACTAAACCAAGTACATGCAAATGTACTTCACCCCAGCGAGGGAATCCATGGAAATTGAAAATGATTGAAACGACCTTTAATGCTAAAATGTGAATAGTTTAAAGCCTTTTTGTCATCCATTTCTTTAAATATGTCAACGTTTTTTTTATAAGAAGCGTATTCACTTTGCCACTGTGACACACATTTGTCTCCGCTATGTGGTTAACTTTGTGAGGAACCTCCAACAGCGGGTGTTTAATAGTGGAGTTCTCTTCTAATTATGATCACGTCCGGGCTCGCACTGCTACCGTGGGCGATGTTTGTGCTAATTAGGAGAAAAATCCTATTCATGGGAACACACAGAGCCAATGTTGGAAGTAGGACATCAGGATACTCATAATCAGTCTGAGAAAGGAAAAAAAAAAAAAGTGAGTGATTCATCCATTTTCCAACTACATTTAGTCTGTTTCCACACCGTGACAGCGGCGTGGACACACAGCTGCCTCTTCAGACGCTTCTCTCACACAATAACGGCCTTTTAGACAGCGAGGGGGCGTTCAGCAGACGTAGAACACGGACAGGGGGGATGTTGATCGTTGAACCTGGCGACGGGCGCTTCGTGGGTACAGAACACTGCGTGAAAGCAGCTGAAAGCAGGCGTCCGTGAAGGGGAGGTGTGCCGTAATTAATCAGGACAAACCTTCAGCAAAACGGACCTTGACAACAGGACGCGTTCAGAGGGTGCTTTGCACATTCAGAGCTGCGGCAGGCAATTTCACCTCCTGGCACACAACGCAGCTTTGAGTGGGAACTGTTTGAAACCTTATTTCCAGTCAGCAAAGGGAAGCAAATAAGCTTGTGTTGTCCAAAGATCTCTGTGTGATGCTTTATACTTAATGCCAAAAAAAGGGAAATTGTGTCATCAGTCAAAAGAAATATTTTTATTTTATCGTACAAAACTTTGAAATTACCAAACTGTTAGTTTGATTTTTCTTCTTTTTTTTTTTAATCGTGCAGGTTTGCCAACGTGTGCCTAACTGGAGTACATGTACTTTGTAAAAGACACCAAACCGCCACCCGTTAACATGTATTCATTACTCTGAACCGAAACCTTAAATTATAAATGATCCCAAATCTCCTCACCTGTTATTAGAACCTATACTCAGCTGAAACCTCCCGTTGTGGTCCCGTTGAAATTGTGCTCCCTGTTATGGTCCACTAGTGTCCTCTACCAGCACGCCAGAGGACAGAGATAAATCTCTCTAAGGAGTACAGAGTCATCCACTCCACTGAGCATGTCCAACCCCTACACCTCACACACCCCTCTCTCTTCTTTCTTACATTCTAGCTTATAGGTTTCTATCGTGACATTTTTTGCCTTTTTATTTTCTCCTCCGGCCCCAAGTTCGCCTATTCGTCCTTCCACACTACCTTCACCTCACCTCACCTCTCTCTCTCTTTACCAGTGTTCCTCAAGCTCCTTCTGTGCCTACGTTCTTCCACTTATCCTTCAATCTCTCTTGAACCCCCCCCTCCCGCGCCTCGCTGTATTTTCTCTCTACCTATTCATTCTGCCAGTTTCTCATTTTGTTTCAATCCACTTCAAATTAACTCAGTGAAAGCATCGGCATTCTTAAACTGAGGTATTATGGCCATCACTGGGAAGGCACTGAACATGCTGCTTGTAGCATCATTGTAGTGGCCTTATTAAACTGTCACAGGGACAATGAGACAACTCGTGGCCACTGCCTCACACTAGTTGGTGTTGTTAGTGCGGGGTATCCGTTTGCTGTTTAACAGCCAGCATGTTTCCCACCAAATCGAACCAAGGTGGCACATTCCAAATTGAAAATGTCACTCAAAGAGCGGTCTCAAGTTCGATAAAAGAATGGCCCGGTCATTTAACAATGAGTATAACAATGTTCCATGATCGTTCATCTATGTTCAAGACACAATCTGTGCTACTCGGTGCGGCTTTCTTTTTGGAATCGGACCAAATCCAACTCAAGAGTCACATGAATTCTGTTCAACTTGACCTGCTGCATTTAATGAGCCCGAATGCAATTACATTACAGAATCTCCCCTCCTCCACGTTTGTTAACACAGGGAACCCTTGAAGGCACTTTTCTCTTCAGGCACTTGCACAATCAGTCACCACCACCACCACCACATAATGATCCCCCTATTTCTATCTACTCCAACCAGCCGGTCAGCCGCTGTGTGATTACATTAGAGCTCCTCTTCTCCCTCGGTCGAGCTCCAGATACCCACAGCTCCATCCGGCCCCCATTTAACCAGCCGGTGATTGTTCCTGCACTGGATGACTGGTTTATGGCTCATTGCTGTGCTGCGAGTGAATTATCGCGTCCTCTGACAGCGACAGCCAGAGAGCTAATGTTATGAAGCGATAATACTACCTTGCTGGTATTATGAAAACGAATTAAAACTCATCACAATGATTATAATACTGAGAATGTTAAAAAAAGGACAAGTTTATCAAACTTTTTGCAGTTTTTTTTCTTTCTAAAGCACCATTTTGCCTATCATGCATAATTTAGTGGTAGGAAGTCATGTCAATGCAAAATTTATTTTCTCAAGATCTGCATAACTATATTTTTCCAGACCTTTTGACCGTATCACATGGTCTGCATTAGTGGAAGGAGTTCGCTCAGTTGGAAATAGATCTCTTTCATGTTTTGAAGCCAACGTGGACAAGATGTCCTAAATCCTAACTGCTACTGAGCAAACTATCTGGGGGATGAAGACTGTGGGACTCGGTTTAAAACTGGGAAAGATACTGGACCTTGAGTTTGGATTTTTTTCTTTAAAAAAACACTATTTCCAAGGTGAAGAAGGAACCTCGCTGTTGAAGTATTGGTCTCATTAATAATCATATTGTCTGCATTAACATCAAGATCATTTTTTAATGCATGATGTGAATCGTTGCACATTTACTAGCTACTTAATCATTTCCAAAACATTCTCATTTAATACTATTAAACCTGCCTCGCTAAACACTACACATTAAACACTAATTTGATGTTGAAATAACAACAAACCTCCATTTTCTTTCTGTGGGAGTCAGATGATTGACAGGCAGCAGAGTGCAGTGTAATACAGCACTAATATAAAAACACTTAAGATAAAACAGAAACAAAAATCTATTTGATGCCTCGTCGATGCCTTGATGGAATATCTGGGGTACCTTTCTAGTCTCTGGAGACCATTTTTCAATAACTTAAAGCCAACTATATTATTCTATAATCTGTTTAGAGACAAATGACAATAAGCAATAAGAAAATAATAAATAAAGTTCCCCTAGCTCTGCTGCACTTCCAGCAGTATCTATATAAAACATAATTCAATTAAAAAGACAAACATAAACTGAAGGCCTAATTACTTGGGAGCAATACCAATAGAATATATTTGGAGATGCGCTTTAATTGAGGCAGTGGCACTTTATATTTGTGTTCCATTAATCAGACAATACAATGTCTTTGCATATACAATGTAACAGTAAAGTCCTGAAAGGTTCAGTCTAAAATCCGGCAAAAGTGAGATAAGATGTTGAAATTTCTTAAACTTTGTTGTCATTTCTCCAAAATGATTAAGAACCTGTACATCAGTTAATATTTCTTTCAAAATCGTTTCCACCACAGTCAATCTGAAGAGGATTTAGATGGCTTCAGATCCGAGATCTTCTAACATTTAAACGCACCTTTCGAACCAAACCTGCCGCACTGGGTGCCGCGTCATGCAGGCCGAGAGAACAGAAGACAAAAACGTTCGTCCTGACCTGAACAGAAAAGACTGTCACAGCCATTCAGCATCTTTTATGTAACTTGGTCATCAGTGCAATCAAAAGGACCATAACCGGTTCATCCATCCCAGTTACATAACTCACTGGTTAGGAAATGGAGACGCGGATTCCATATACAGATGGGACTGATAGATTTAAAGCAGACACACAGTAGATGAGGGTATAGAAGAGGTTTGGGTTGCATTCAGGTTCAACTATTACCATTTGACACTCTGTAAAGTGTCTCCGTAGTTATGAACGGACCACTTAGCACACTATTACGGTCTAAGTTACCGGCATACGTCTGTATCTGATGGAGCAATAGTAAAGTACACACTCTACCAAATAAAAAGTACCGACCAAAATTAGCACGAAACGTTCACATACTAGATGGTACAGAAAAATATGTTTCGATATATCTTTGGAAATAGTTACAAACCTTCGTATTAAAGTCTTCTCAAATCAATGCAGGCAGCTGCTACGGGCCATTCTGGACAGTATCTAAACTGTTATGTTGGATTTACGTATCTATTTGTGCCAAAATACATCCTTCATAAAAAAGAAGATCATTGCCACGTTTATTTTCTTTTTTCCTGGTATAAATATGGATCGAAAAGTAAGCGTGACTCTGGATGAGCAGCGTTTCCACGACACAGTAACCTGTTCAAACATATAATTTGTCTAAATCGGACTTTGAGGTTCGCTTCGATTGTTCTCCACTGGGGTATGACGTTTACGTGGGTTTGACCAAGAACCAAGGTTGCTTGTGTAATTAGAACTTCCGAAACCGGTAGTAAAACAAAGAGGCAATGAACAAGAGAGGGTGAACAATGTGACGTGTTCCCTGCTCCCCTTGTTCATCAGAGACTCCCTGCAGATTCTCACATCCAACAACACATCCGATGAAACCCACTCAGACGGAAAAATACTGATAGTAAACACGGCTCTTACTACCTCTAACACACGATTTCCCACCGACACATACTGGTCCTGATGTCAGGGGGCGGTGGGGGGGGAACCACGAGTGGTAAGAGGAGGACATGGGAGTAAGAGGATGGGGAAAAGAAGAGGTGGCCAACATGAATGGAAAGAAGAAATGAACCGAGAGTGAAAGGGGAAACACTGACAGGTAGAGAGAGAGAGAGAGAGAGAGGAGGAACCGAACAACCGTGCTGTCAAAACCCGACACGGCAGCACTAACGAGCACAAGCCAACGGAATGGACTGAATAATGCAGACACGTCAGGGAGAACCTCTCCATCGCCGTGTAACTCTCCCCCCTTTCACAACGGGGCCCGGGGCAACAGCTTAAGAGCGTCTTCTTCGAGAAGTCGCCGCCGGGAGCATCGAAGAATGAAGTGCATTAGTAATAATAGCTCCCCCCTAGAGGCTGATCTGACCATCAAACTATTACTACATCCCCGTTGCATCACAGGCCAGAGCACCTCTCCACGGTTCATCGTCTGCAGGGAATGAGCCGCCGTCACGTGCACGTGAATGTATGTTACGGGGTTGCAATCGCGTTCTGCTTCCGTTGGATCGGAAAACAACATCCACGTACTGTCTCAGTGAATGTCCTCATTACAGGTCGTGAGAAAACTGCTCTTTGGGAGAATTAAAGGCCTCTTTATCTCGTAACAGAAAAATGCTTTGATGAGGCGGCTAATTCATTACACTCGATGTGTGCGGATGATAAGGGATGAGCGCAGCAGTGAATCCCTTTAGGCAACTTTTCTTATGTTTTTTACCCCCTCAGCACTGGTTCCTTTTTAAAGGAAGGCTAACATTCCAAGAATGAATTGCTGTAAAACAAAACAAAGACATTCATGTCTAATATAGCTCTAGAAAGTCTCAAATGGACTTAAAATACTACTTACTTGTACACTTTTACATTCGATTTATAAAACAGCACAGCTGCAAGAATACTCCAGTCTAAAATGGTGACAAAGTCTGCTTGTGTTTGAACAGCAATGATGGCAACGTCCACTCCGTCCATTCTGCTTATATTTGCCCGCTAGAAATTTGTATATTCAAATTAGTTCAGAATAGTAGTCCCTATTTTATCAGAGCCACAAATAACTTCAATGGTCAAGTGTGTCGCAAAGTGACGAAAAACAACCGCAACAAATACACCACTTCATGAACCTTCTCTTTCCAGGAGCCTCCTTTAGTATCAGACATGACCGAAACCACCGTAACAAGCTATTTAGTGAGCCTTGGTTGTTGAATGTTTTATTACCGCTTCATGGCCCCTGTGGTCAAGAATGAATCTCCATGGTCAAAGTAATAAAGCGGCTCCTACGCGTTGTAAACCCGCTTGTTAAATTTGATGTGTTTGAACTACTGAAACGCCAACAGAGGCTATGTATCATGTACCCAGTCTACGGCTCGACTCTCTCTCTTTCCCTGCTGGGCTTACAGCTGCTGTGGGACATCACAGCAGCACGGTAACCATAGCAACACGCGACACCGCCAATGCAGCCATGGCAACCACGGTGCGGCCAGACGAGCATCGGTGGGAGGTGCCAGCTACTCGTTTTCCACGTCTCCACTTCCACATCACAACGCGAGGACGGCAGCACGGTGATGATGTCACGCGGCCTCACTTTGGCACCACGAAAGACGGGGCAAGGGAGGGAGAGAAGAGGAAAGAAGGAAAAGGAAACACAATGACGGAGAGGGGGAAAAAAGAGGGGGCTGGGGGGAGAAAGGAGAGGAAACAGAGAGGAGGGTTGGAAGAAGGGACGGATATTTGGAAAAGAAAAGAGCAAAACACACACACACACACACACACACACACACACCTTGTGAGCCTCTACTGTATGTGTGTTTTACTGACTTGCTGCAGCCTATGCTTATCTCCTCACCGTGGTTTCCTGCAGCCAAGTGTTGCAGTGCCACGTCAATACTCAGCAGAGCTCACATTCACGATCCATTAACGATATACCTCCACATCCATCATCCACCTTCGGCCTATAAACCTCTCATCCACCGGCAATAAACACCAAGAAGGTCAGTCAAGCCTTCTCGTAGGGGGGAACGGCTCCATTCAGTTGAAATGTCTGAGATGGTTTTTGTGCTAATTAAATGAACAAGATTCTTGTTTTGGTTATTTCTGCACTGCGTTTCCCGGAAACCGGCTGTCAATCAAACGGTGCCGGTGGGACAGTGAAGTCTAGTTCCCTGGATTGCTGCTGGAAAACTTTCTTCTGTCGTTGTTTTCATTTTTCTGCTAATGCCAAACACGTTCCACAAAAGCTGGAACTGTGAAAAGCAGAATTCTCATACGTTCCTGGTGAAAGTCATTATCTCATCCGCATACATGACAGCCTGTAATCACCAGACTGTTGAGCGCAAGATATCTATCGAGACTGTTGTTCATGTATCACTATCGTCCAATATAGTGTTGCCGGATCGTTTCAACTCACAATTATCGACGTGTCAGTCTTAACAATTAAGTGAGAGAACTCTTTTCTCCGTAGAAGGCGGTGTAATGCGGTTGAAAACTCCGGAAAAGCCAGTAAGTTGAGTTACGATTACTCGGTCATTTTCTCTGTGACTACCACAAATAGATGTTATTCCTCATCCACATGGAGGTGTGTTTGGGGCAAAGTATCCAAATTCCTGGCTTTGCTTCAACCACACAGTTGAAAATAATGACCTCACTAAACATGTTGTTTATTTCTGCAGTGGAGAGGAAGAAGAACAAACCCTCTAACTCAGCCGAATTTCAAAACCTGTGATTTGAGCTTTTTCTTTTCTTTTTTTTTTTTTATATTTGCCTTCCAGCTATTATTATTATCTCCCAGCAATATGAAACTCTGGTTTATAATTCACATGTGTTGGCGTTTAAAGTGCCTCCAGTGAAAATCTTCTCAATTGGCTTTCAAGCTATTTTTAAACAGCCACAGTGACATTAGACCAGATAGTGAGGGAACACTGGGATTCTGTAAACTGCTGAGTACCTTACACCTGTTACGTAGTCAGAGCTGCCGGTACTGCCTGTTAATATCAATGAATGTAGGCGACTTCATCCATCATTACAACTCTCTGCATCTTATAAATCACTGCAATATCTGTCTATTGTCTCATCTAATTGCAAAGATGAGGTCAAGTGAGGTGTTTTAATGAGGAAGTAAAAAGGTCAGACCACCAAAAACACAACCTGGTGAATTTTCGACCTGAATGGGGAGAATTTCCACACACACGCCTGTTCAAAAAAACGGGAAGCACTGAAACGCAGTTAATATCGAACGTCTAAAACACGACAGACGTCGTGGAATTTTACCCAGACTTTACTCTGACACAGAAAGAGTCAGAACCACCACCAAAGACCAGACTTAAAGCTGCTGACTGATGGCGTTTAGGTTTTGTTCCCACAGCTTCGCACCAGAGGGGCTCAATGGAAAGTGTGGCGTTTTCACTTAGCAAAGTGTGAAGCCATTAAATTCAAAGGCACTCTGTCCTTTTAAAAAATTCAAACGCCCGTATTGATTTGAGCTCTGGTGCCTCCGGCCTCCTCCGTTCATCTGCTCGACGGTTAGAAAACCAGCAGAGAATCCACAGACTGACTCGAAGCTGCTGCTCAGATTAACAATTATCCCGGGAGGTTTAATTCATGTGACACTGGGACCATCTTCATGACTGTCACAGTGAAACGGGGTCTGTGTGTGTGCTCGCATCCATTTCTGTACAGAAGCAAATTATACATGAAATCTGAATAATCTGGCGACCAAAGATGCAGGAACATTTGTGTAATGTTTTTTCGACACGGCTCGAGTGTGGATCAAAGTAACACTGAGCGTGACGGCGCGTTCCAGTTCAACGGTCTTACATATAACGTGAGGACTGCCTCTGAAAAGAGTGATTAGCCGCGCTATAGCCGCGTAGCCCTGTAGACGGTCTGTTGGCCGGTCCCCCACTTTGATCCAGACTGAAATGTCTCAACAACTAATGGATGGATTCCCATGAAATGTGGAACAAACATTCATTGTCCACAGACAGTGAATCTCTCCGACTGTGGCGAAACACTCTGTGTTTTAAACACCTTGCGTTTAGCTCCGATTAGCAACCGTTAGCAGGCTAGCATGCTGAGCTAACACAGGGAACATGGTAAACGTCACGGACACGAACGTAAGCGTTGACATCGTGAGAGGCGTGTTTGTAATGTAGCTGACGTCTCTGTTTTAGCCATTATGCACTGGTAATATTAATAACATGAACAGTGGCTCTGTCTATTCAAGTGGTTAAAGTAAGCCATGACAGTGTGACAGTGAGCCGGCATGCCCTGAAACTGAAGCAGCTAAATGGAACTCAGCTGTGATTCATTTCATTTAAACCGTAAAAGAAAACTCTGATAAACACCTAGTTTGGTTCTATCTGTAACTGTTCTGTTGAGTTTGAACAGTCAAACTGACTGTTAATGAAAGCCTTTGTTACAAGACCAGCAGTTTAAACAGAGCCCCACTGGAGCTGTATGGTGGTGGAGTGTGTTCTCAGACAGCAGAGACCAGCACAGAGGTACAGTAGCAGTGTAAATGGTCTGCTGAGCAGATCACCACTGACATCAAGACGTATAATTCATGTATAATTCATGAGCCACTCAGCTTCACAGTCTAGTGCAACACACACACACACACACACACACACACACACACACACACACACACACACACACACACAAACTAAGGAAAGTAAAGTACAATCTAGGGGGAGGGAAATTGTATCTATACGTTCCAGACTGTATGGAAAATCAATAGATAATCACACATACTCACATACAATAGGATGTATATTGTGTGTGTGTGTGTGTGTGTGTGTGTGTGTGTTCATCTCCAGACACAATGGTTCCCAACAGAGACCAGAGTGGAACCTTTTTCACAAACCCCAGTCTGTCCCCCATTCAGTAGGTGAGATAATCTGCACTCCAGCCAGCTTTTAACAGCTGCAGAGCTTTTAATGGAGAGAGAGGGAGGGAGAGAGAGAGAGAGAAAGAGAGAGAGAGAGAGAGAGCATCCCTCCTCCCCTCCCTCATCCATCTGCTCTTTTCTTTCACTCAGTTTGTGTACAGTATTGTCCTCCACCAGGCGTCTCTGAGGTGTCTGTTCGCCAACGGTGTTCCTTTCTTTCTCTATCCTCCTCTCACTCTCTTTTTCTCTCCCCTTATCGACTCCATTTTGTCCTGTTTGGACAAACAGACGCACCGCCTAAAGCCTCTCATCCATCACTGAGTGTATCTACTCCCCATCTAACCTCCATCCATCTCCCCTTTAAATCCATCCTTCACAACCTGCTCTTAATTGGGAACGCTGAGCCCACACCCGACCAGGGATTTGGTTAAATTGCAATTGTAATGCCAATTCCTGCTCAGGTTAATCCAATCTTGATTATAGGGCTAATTGTTTTATTTTATTTCATAGTGTGGTTATTAAAAATCAGAAATTGGCAAAAAGGAATACTATAAATATATATATATATTTATATACAATACAATACAATACAATACAATACAATTGTGATTAGCCCTTATTCTACTGGATGAATACAGACTTGCTCAGTACTTTTCCTTAAACGTCAGTGATGACTGAAAGGAGCAGATTTCCACCTTTTGATATTTACAGACTTGTTGCCACTCTAGGCAACAATGGAACAATCTGAAGCTTTCAATATTCCACCTGCTGCAGACAAATGTGGGAGCAATTATGTTTGACATTTGAGTTGTTTGTGTCCTTGAGCTATAATCAAGCTGAAGCCGAATCCCCCGAACAACACCAACCGATGAGAGCGCCTCTGTGAGTTGGCAGATCCGAGTGTTTCTCGGTTAAAGTGTCTTGTAGTCAACGAGCGGAGCATTAATCAGGTATTTTACGACAGCAGAAATCAAAAGTACGGGTCGGAAAACTGCTTTTTAAGACTTGGATCCCATCCGTCCTGACCTGTTTCTCTTTTTCTTCTGTTCCTATTGCCTCAAACTATCAGCACATCCTTCCATTGCTTCCAGTACATTTATTCATTTATTAATCAAAAATGCCAACGGCTCTTTGGTTCAAGCTTCTCGAGAGTGAAGATTTGCTTTTTTTCTGCGCATTACATGATTGTACATTGAACATCTCCGGGTTTTGGACTATTGGGCGGACAAAACAAGCGATTTGAAGACACCATCGTGACAAAGGAAAGAGTGCTGTCTGCTGGATGACCTCCCTACAGGCTTTCTATCACTCAATGGTGTCTACACATTCATCCCTTCCTCACCAGATCCTCACATGTATCTATCCTCCCCCCTCCTCCTCTCTTCTTCCCCTTCCCTCTTGTGTTTTCACAGGTTTATTACTCCCCAGTCACCTCACGGTGTCTCCATCAGTGACTTGAATAGTCCAAGGCCCTTCAGAACGCGGGGCCACTCAGACACACTCGTGTTCCAGCTACTGAGGCATGAAATTACCTCAGCACCGCCTCCGGGCCCCCAGAAAAGGATGCTCAACTGTTAAAAGTATGAACACAAATATTTGCAGTGAGGAAAGAGGGAACGTGAGGCGGAGGCAAACACGGCGCTCATTAGCTGGCGTGGCGTGAGCTCGGTTCTTCCTCGGGGCTCGCGAGAGACTGTTGATGAAGAAGCCGCACGGAAAGAGGCAACAGTACTGATTCCTGCCTCCGCTCTTTGTTGGGTTGAGGCGGTCCTGTACAGAAAAAGAGGCCAAGCAAGAACATAGTGTGATGTTGTTATTACAGCAGCTGGAAGTCGTGGAGCATGGAGGTCGCAATGGTGTCCGGGAATCACGCAAAGTGTGCGACTTTGAAATCGGAGACTTTCACTTCCCATCTCTGATCCACGCTGCCAATGTTTCCACGACCTTAACCGGGGAACCGCTTATACCGTAATCTTACATACAAAATAATTACCAAATGCACAATTTTATTGGATCAGCGTCTGTCTCTTTAGCCGCTAAGTGTCTCGCTGTGCTCACCGGCTAGTCGCCAACCGCGACGAGAGTCAACAGTTGCATCCGAGTCGCAGGCCGGAAAAAAACAAAACAACGAGCCGAAAGTCGCTTCAAAGCCTGCAGTTGGAGGGTTAAATAAGATGCAGAGGGTGCACCTAAATATTTTATTACATAATAAAATTCCACATTCATTCAAATACTTGGTGCTGGAGACACGGCCCCATGATAAAGATGCGATCCGCCCTCAGCTTATTACTGGAGGTATAGTGTAGAAAGGTCCCGCAGTAAATCCTCACCTCAGATCAAGGTGACAAAAAGGTGTGGGCATTTCGCAGGGTGTAGTTAGTGGTGGTGTCGCACTGCATTGTTTTGTACCGAGAGGTGTTCCCAACACCTCGTCTTCCCTCATTAATGGGGAGGACAAAATACTGGAAACAGCTCTCAGAGTACGTCTCCGTTAAGCTGGCAGGATGTCTGCGTGCTTAGTTTGACACGAAAGGAGGAGCAGATGATGTAATATTCTTTGGTTTGCCCTTGCACTGCTTTCTCTCAGCCTCTGTGCGTGTGCGTGTGCGTGTGCGTGTGCGTGTGCGTGTGCGTGTGCATGTGCGTGTGAGTGCACCAGTGAGGCTCCCCGTCAACCCAGAAATGCTACCGGCAAGTTTCCCTGTGTGTCTTCCCCTGAGCCTCCCTCTTCTTTCTTCCTCCCCCTTGACATTTGTTTCTTCTTACACATTTCTTTGGTTTTGTTTTATGGCTCCTGTCTGTCTGTCTGTCTGTCTGTCTGTCTGTCTGTCTGTCTGTCTCTGGTTCTCTTTTCCAATCCCCGTCCTCGTGCCCTTCTCCATTTGGTATACATACACTTTCACTTTCTATCACTCACTCTGAATCCATTCCTTCTCTTCATCTCTTTCCTCATCTGCCACTCATCTTCGTCTTCCCTGCGTCTATTGTTTTCTCTCCGTCTCACTCTCGATCGCTCTCCTGTTCCGTCTCTTCACTTATCATCTCGCCAAACATTCTTTTTTTTTCTTTGAATATTTCTCCCTCTATCAATCTCCCCTCTCTTTTCTTTTGACTGCAAAGAATCTTGTTCCGTCTTTGGAACTCCCTCTTTCTCTCTCTCTCTCCCTCTCTCTCTCTCTCTCTCATCCATATCCATCAGTGCTAGTTAGATGTGTTATGAAAATTCAATCACACCATGGACTTTTCTGATAGTGGCAGCTGTAAAGAAACCCCCCCTCCCCAAAACTTTTCTTCATCCGACTGTCTTCCTCTCTGACACACACACACACACACACACACACACACACACACACACACACACACACACACGCCTGTCTCTGGTGTGTTACGGGGTTGCCTTTCCCCTCTCGGTTCTTCTAAGACCATCTTCACTCTAATCAATCACTCTGACCCAGATAAAACTTGGTTTAAACCCGGGCTGCTGTGATGCTCTGACCCATTTAAAGACACTCGTGTCCCGACAGACAACATATATGTACCGCGGGGGAAATAACAAGGCATTACCTGCGTGCTGCGGAAAAGTAGATCTGTAGGGGGGAAATGGCACTCGGCCAATGAATGATTGATCCTCGGCGGTTTGGCTGAGTTACATCACTGTGATAAGTCAGGTTTTTACAGCATCACAGCAGTCAGAGGCATCTGTGGCTCTATTTTATGTCACTCCTGAGAGATGACTGTTATATTCGCACAACATCTGTCCGTGTTTCAGGTTGCTTTTTCGCAAAAGAAGAAAAATGTAAGATCTGGAAGGCTGGAAGGACAGCATTTGTCTTTTGTTGTTTTTAGTACATCTGACAGCAACGGTCCTTTTTATCTGAAGCACCCTTTGTGCATTGCATTTATAAATACGTGACAAGGAAGTATAAGAAACTCATTGTCTTCAAACTCATGCGTTAAGGGCGGGAAGAGAATTCATCTGAAACTATTTAGTTAATATTATAATTGATCAGTGGTTTCTGTAATTATTCAAGCAGAAACAAGCAAACTCCAGACATCGCATCCCACCGGAGACAAAGTAAATGGCATTTCTTTCACGATTGTGAATAACTCATTCATTGAGTGATGAATCAATAATGAAAAAAATCGGTAATTGCAACCACTTCTTTGAATCCGGTTGGTGTACTGTGGGCCGCCAGACCTATTCTGTGAATATGCTGAGCTCGTAAACAAGGGGAGGGAAGAACCGAGTTAAAGCAGCCACGAGTTCGACGGGTTAATTGAGGCCTTAAATACAAACACCCTGGTTTTACCCTCAAGTTGTCACACCAACTTTACAGCTTAACTGACCTTCCATTAACCCTGAATCCTTCCTGTGCTCTCTCTCCTCTCCTCTCCTCTCCTCTCCTCTCCTCTCCTCTCCTCTCCTCTCCTCTCCTCTCCTCTCCTCTCCTCTCCTCTCCTCTGCTGCTGGAGGACGTCACACTTGCTATGCAGTACATAAATTACACCCATGCAGCGGCGCTTTGCACACATGCATGCGGGAGTCACTGTGAAAGGCATGGACATTAACACCCACTGCAGGCTAAATTGCATGTGGGGGAACGCCCTGACTTCACTTTCAGAGAGAAATAACACACACACACACACACACACACACACACACACACACACACACACACACACACACACACACACACTGCAAAGTCTCCAGCTACCCTTGCCCCACATCCCACAACTCGCTACAAACAATAGGCAGCACTTCCTGAAAGTCAGAAATAACAGGGAACAGTTTCCTTCAGCAGCAACTGGGGAATACGAGAGAGAGAGAGAGAGAGAGAGAGATTGAGTATATAATTGAGTATTGAAAAGGCTATGTACCCTCCAACCTTCAGCAAAAAGGAGCGTACACTTTATCTGTTTTCTGTCCATTGTGGGGCTTTCCGAGGGCACTACAGAGAGCACAAATTTCAGATTGAGAATCCGAAGGGCTTTTTCCATCCACCTGTTTTTTTTACGCGCATTTTCAAGACAAACGTGAGTGGATCCGCTGGGGATTTGAACAAATGCTTTTACGTGGCTGAGGTGGTGAAGAGTTTGCGAATCAATACAATTTACAACAACATGGCACCCATTTATTCAAGTTGTCACCCAGCGCAGACGCCCCCAAAATGAATGTTCTCCCACGTGGACTATTGCACATCACTGCTGTCCTGTGAAAATCATTCGTCTCTGAAACTTGTCTTGAGCTAAAAAAAAAGAAAAGAAAAAGAAAACGTCCGGTTTTCAGCTTTGTGAATGCAGGTTTAAATGGTTAATTTAGTTTAAGAAGTAGGAGAATTTTCTCACCCCATGAGGCACTTATTCTTCAGTTCATCTAGAGAATTTAAAACGCCATCTTTGGAGGTATATTAGTTCCTTTGGACGATGTAGGATCGTCCAATATCAACCACCATTTCTGGCGCCACATATCCAGCTCGCTTGAGAAATCCCCGTTTCTGACGAAGCCACAGAGTCAAGTGTGTTCCTGAAACAGCAGGTGCATTATGGGAAGATTGCGTGAACGCCAGAAGGAAACAGAGCATAAACATGTCCACTTTATATATGTTGTGCCCAAGCAGAGAGAGTGACCTTATCATCCTCAATGGACGAACCCTAAATCACCATGCTATCAAACACAAACACAAACACAAACACACACACACACACACACACACACACACACACACAGAGAGAGAGAGAAAAAGAGGAAGAAAACCCCTGGAATGAATGACCTTCAGGAGAAACATGGGAATTAAACACACGCAGAAAGAAACAAAGGAAAGAGGCTGAAAAACAAAGAAGAAACTAGAAAAATGCAAGATAAAGAGAAGCAGAACCAGTGAGTGACATGCTGCATTTTTCCCTTCACCTTCAAGTCCCTGATTTTATTTCTCCAATTAAGGCCATTATCTCCTCTCGACTGCCAACCCTGCTACAAAGACTCCACATGGTACAGTCCCCCCCCCTCTCTCTCGCTCTCTCTCTCTCTCTCGCTCTCACCAGACCTATCATTTTCCTCTTTGTTCTCTCATAATCCCCCCTATTCTCTCTCTCTCTCTCTCTCTCTCTCTCTCTCTCTCTCTCTCTCTCAATCTAACTGGAATACTTCAAGCTCAACCACTCCCTCCATTTCACATCCCTTCCGCCTCCATCTCTCGATTACTCCTTTGTGTTTGGTCACCTTGAGGCATGTGAGGCATGTGTGGCCACAGCTTTCCAGCTGTGTACAAGCTCTTCTGGTCAACTTCTTCTGCAGGCTACGAGCGAAGCAGCACCGGGACTCAGGCTGGTGAACACTGCGGTAACATACAAGAGCTTGTACAACAGTGGGAGCATGTTCTGCCTGCAAGAAGACAGCAGTGATGGGACTGTTCTACTGGTTAACAAAAGCATAAATTGTCGAGTTTACAGGCTCAAGCCAGAAGGGATGAGGCAGCGTGAAAAGTATAAAAACCCGAGGAGGAAGCAGTAGCTCTTTAAAAAGGCAAACACTGAACTGCTGACTCTCCAATACCAAGGTGCCATCTTCAGATGCTGAACAAAAGCTTTAGAAGTACCTACAGGTCACTTAATGCATTATACATTTGTGTATTTACCCTGTGGACTTCTACATCCCCTGGACAATAATTTGCACATTCCTGCATCACTGTACACTAAAACAAACAAAAACATTGCATCTTCATACTTTTGCACTGTGTACACTTAATCACGAGGTCAAGTTCTTTGTACTTGCTACTTGGCAAAAAAAAAGCGTTGACGGCCTTTAGGTTAAGTTACGTTATTGCAGTTGTTATATAACAAAATGTTCGTATAATATTCACATCTGGTTGAACTGATGCATTTCAGTTCATGCAAAATAAGAGGGTTCGAAATGGGAGAGGGGAGTGAGCTCAATAAAGCATGGTGCGTCGCGTAGAGGTGAACATCAGCTGGGACACGTTGGATGCGTATCCATCCATCCTCACAAGGTCAAAGGCCCTCACTCAGTAAGTTATGATCACTTCATGAGCGCACACCCAACCCTGTTTATTCTCCTCTTTGCCCCCCCCTCCCCCTCCATTCCTCCTTCTATCCATCACATCCATCGTCATCCATGAGACACATTTAAAACAGCACAGTCAAACCTGATTCAAACTGAATCATGACAATATGAAAGGAATACTTTTATGTTTCACCTTTTATGTTTCACAATTGTGTTTCCTTTTTTTATATATATATATATAGCAGGCTGCTGCAATTCAACTTCAACCTCGATTTCATCCTTCAAATCCCTGAAACATCAAACTCTCCTTCATTATCTCACCCAGCATCCCGTCTTCCTCCATCCCTTCAATCAATCCTCCCCTCCAGCCTCACCTTCACATGGCAAAACCTCTCCCCTCTATTTCTACAGAGACCATTTCTCTCCCTCCCTCGGCAATTCCTAACCTCCGTGCCTCTGTAACTCTCACACACCCTCCACACCCCTCCCCCCCCACTCCCCCTCCATCGAATCTGACCTCCTTCAAAAGGTCAAACAGCTGGAATGAATGGGTCGATGGTTTTGGAGAGGACTGGAAGAGGAGAAAGAGAGAGAGAGAGAGAGAGAGAGAGAGAGAGAGAGAGACAGAGAGAGAGAGAGAGAGAGAGAGAGACAGAGACAGAGACAGAGAGAGAGAGGACAAAAATCTGAGAGGTGTGAGTGAGAGAACGGGAGTTGGTATGGGGAGGGAGAGGACGATGAGGAGGGGGAGGATAGGAGAAGGAGGAGAAGGAGGAGGAGGAGGAGGAGGAGGAGGAGAGGGGCAGAGGAGATTTTAAAAAAGAGGAGGGAGACGGGATAAAGAAATCCCTGCATCAGCATTCCTCTGGGTCTCTGTGGGAGCAGCAGGAGAGAAGGTGATAATAAATGGGGAGAGAGAGAGTTGGAGGGAGGGAGGGAGAGAGGGTGGGAGGAAGGGAGGGAGGGAGAGAGGGTGGGAGGAAGGGAGGTAGGGAGGAGTTGGTCTGTGAGGGAGCAAATGAGAATAGGCTAGAGAAAATTATGGAGAGGGAGCACCTCCCTTCTCCTCGTTCCATTTAATTGCATTGTTTGTCTGTTTGCCCACAGGAAGGTAAACAATACAGATGTGTGTGCGCGTGTGTGTGCGTGTGTCTGTGTGTGTGTGTGTGTGTGTGTGTGTGTGTGTGTGTGTGTGTGTGTGTGTGTGTGTTGGTCACAGTGTGCTAAATATACAGAGACTAGCAGACAATGAGTTAATATACTATAGCACACAGCTTCACGGATAGCAAACAATGCATCCATAAACCTGCAACATAAAAACAGCCCGAGTCTGAGACAACAACCTGACAGTGGACGGACGTAAACAAGAACTGAAGCGCTGTTTTCTCCCGTTTACACCTGTAACTACACGGTGATCACGTGTTGGGCTCTGACCGCAGTTTCAAAAAACGCAGATGACCCACACCTAATGCTGTGCCTGAACGCGTCCTGTGTAGACACAGACGCAGCGCTGCTCCCGTTACCCTCCTCTGTACACAGAGCGTCACAGTCCCTCGTTAAAGCATGCTTTGTGTACAATACGAATGCTTTTTTTTTTGTTTTTGTTTGTTGTTGATCACTTCGTAATTACCATTTAGAAAAAAAAATGCATATTTCTCTTTCATTTGTGCCACTAGGTGCCCGGTCACACAAATATGTATTTCTCATTTCTAAAATACTGCCGTTTCTCATTGAGATTACTGAAGCGCTTTCTCTCTTTTTTTTTTTGTTTTTTTAGTTTTGGTGCATGAAGCATTAGGATGGTTGTGTTTGCAGAAACTAATCCCTCTCCAGTTCCCAGAAAAAACATTGACGGCCTGCAGCGGCAGAATAAAGGTCTAGACGAGCCCTGCATAGCTCTGCTTTGTAAAGAATATCGACATCAGGACAGACGGGAGCCGGCGGCCGCCACCAGGACACGATCAATAATGCACAACCTTTTTTTTTTTTTTTTACACCTGTGAATCACCACCGCCTGCATCGTCCGCGGGCTCCTCCGCCTCTCTGACTTTTTGTTTGTCTTTTCGTGCCCACGTGTCTTCATGTCGCGTGTCCCCGTACCGCCCCTCTCCTGCTTTGCTCGCCTCTTTGAATCATCCTGTTTGTACCGAAATGATCAAAGATGAGAAGACACGGATGAGCGAGACATTCCTGTGTGGATGAGCACACGCACACAAAACACGCTTCCCTCGACCGTATCGGCCCCTTTTCACCGGAGGGCTGGGGCGTAACGCAACACAGACCCCAGAACAGAGCTTGTGAAAGTGCGTTACAGTCAGACAGTCGACCAACTGGAGAGACCCCCCTCTCCCCCTCCATTCCGCGGGTTCGAGGCCTGGATAAGCGCTGAATCGGCAGTACGAAAGAGGAGCCGCTTCGTTAGGAAGCGTGTGGTTCTTCGAACAGAAAGGTGAACGCGAGGCCCCGTGTACATAAAAAAAAAAAAACCTCAGGAGAGAAGTCAGCTACAACTCCCGAGGAGCATTTCGTTGAGACACATCAAAGCGCCGAGTTTAAAATTCTGTTGCATCCACTGCAAAGCAGCAAGCACAGTCTCTCGTGTACTTTGTACCCAAAAAAAACAAAAAAAAAACAGAATTCATCCAGCAGTTTAAATCCCAACTGCAACGACAACGTGTTCAGTACCGGCTTCTTCCCTGCTGCACTGGCGGCTGATAACTGTAGTAGGCCATCCATCTGTAGGACATCCATCCGCCATATTGAATTAATGGAAAACATCAACATCAGAAACATGTGGCCAGAACATAAATCTAGAGTATTGTCAAATTCTCCACGAGACTCCAGGGTGTCGTTGAGGATTTCATTTTCTTTTTTAAAACAACTACTTTGAAATGGGAATATAAGGTGGGTACATTTAAACGCAAAACATATGATAAAACAAATCAACTAGCCAATACTGGGTGGATCATTTTAACCACTGACAACATTAAGTACAACATTGAGGTTAATTACAATCAATTATTGAACACTCATTCAAAGAGGATTATTTGCAATGAGCAGAAGATAAAACAATCGATACGGCGTGTTGAAGGAAGAAGTGAAGTATCTGCTGGTATCTGAAACATTGAGGGACATAGAGTGTCCCTCTCAGCCATCTTCCCAGCCATCCACAAACAGAACACTGGCAACTGTATCGAGAGAACACACAGTCCAGCCAGACCGGGGCAGACAGGGGCAGACAGACCCAGATCTCCTGCCAAGAGAGCCAACCCATCCATCCAACCCTGACCCACATCAGGGACCTGGTCCTGGGCCAGGGCCATGAGCATCAGCCAATCAGACAGTGAGCAGAAGCAAGAAAGAGAGAGAGAGCGGGAAAGAGAGAGAGAGAGAGAGAGAGAGAGCAAGAAAGAGAGAGAGAAAGAGAGCGAGAGAGAGGGGGAGAGAGAGAGAGAAAGAGAGAGAGAGAGCGCGAGCAAGAGAGAAAGAGAGAGAGAGATAGAGAGAGAAAGAGAGAGAGAGAGAAGGGCGGAAATATTGGGGCCTTGCAATACTCTTCACTCAGATTAGACTGCTCCGGAGGGAGACAGCTGAGAGGTCACTCAGGCTTAACTCAGGTCCAACACATCACTTTATATTAATTTATTTTCCTTTCGAAGGAGTGCAACGCCAACTCCGTTTTTGTTTATGTTCACTTAAGCTGGCCCTGACATCAAGTCGTATTCTCCCTTTTCATCGCAGTGCTTTATTGGCTCCACTTGGAGAAAAAAACCTAAAAAATAGTCCCTGGAGTGGCAGCCGAGTGGCAGAAACGAAGTCAACACGAGATGCGAGCGGCTCTCCTGAGGCCCGCGGGCAAACAGTAAACATTGTTTTCTTCCAAAAGCCAAGAGGCTGACAGTCTAAATAAGGATCTCTCTCAACCTCAATGTTTAGCTGAAATTTCCAGGTTGGGTCCAAACTCAAACAGACACTTTAATCTGAATTTAGACCATAACCTCCTCCATAAAAGGTTTACTTTACACAGCAGTGAAATGGGTGACTACTGCAGCTCAAGCGACACAACTTAACGCTGGTTGTTGAGAGGAATGTAGAAAGAAATATTTAAAAAAAAGAGTAGCTGTACCTCTGCATCAAGAGAGGCAGCCCTCCAGCTACGTCAAACGATTTACATATCTATCAGCGGCCCTGCTGAAGCCAGCGTGGCCTCTCATGGCCTCCAGACGGCCCCGCTGTGAGATTCAGATCCTACCTTGTCGATCTCCTGCTGCAGGACCTGTTTGGCCACCTCCAGGTCCTGCAGTCGCACCCTCAGCTCCTCGTTCTCCTGCTCCAGACGACTCCTCTTCTTCTCCACGCTGTCCAGCTGGCTGTGGAGACGGATGGACACGTCCTTCGCCACCTGAGAGGATGAAGGAGGAGGGAGGGATGGAGTTTAGCTCCGTGGGTCTTCCAATCATCCGTGCCAAGTGCGTGGATGAAGGAATGAATGTCCCGCTGAACGCTTTAAATACAGCGTGAGCAAATAGGAATTACGCCTGAGAATACTACATTTGGTTCCAAATACTCCTTTGTACGTTTTTTTAGGTATGTGGTAAGCTGGAATGTGTAATAGATGCATAAAAAACCACAATTCACAAAGACAGTTAATAAATAAAACCCACACTATTCACAAAAAGCAAAACATGTACAGGTTGATAAGAGAAGACTACTAAAACATATGACTCCATTTTCCCCCCAAAAAATAAAGTACACAAGGTGGAGTTGTGAGTCATTTCTGTACCCAGATCTTAATTTGCCAGAGCGGAGTACAATCACCTTGAAACTGTCATCATGGGATATTGCTCAGAGGATTACCTTTTATGTTACTAATCTCCGTTAAGGTAAAGAAGATAAACCGTGGCTCCATTTCATCTCATTTTCAAGCGTGAGGTATGTTCTAGGAACGCTGCCAGTGCAAACAGGACCAGTTAAATGCTGGGTAGTTTTGCTGAGTTTACAAAGTGTGTTATCTCTATCAGCAGGAATTGTTTTTCTTTTTTTTGTTTTTGTCTTTTAAATCGACTAAAGCCCAAAAAGATAATTATCGCCACTCTGGCAGGAACTGATCTTTAATACGTAATGTGATCTTATGAAAGTCAGATCGCTTGCCCCTGAGGGGATTCGTTCATTAAAAGTTTCTAATGTCAAAGAGTCAAACGAGGACAAAGTCAACTCCCCGCTGTCTGATATGAAAACAGCACAGTAGGAAACAAAAAAGCTACAGTAAAAAAAAAAAAAACACACCCGTCTGGTGGCTGCATTATGGTTTAGTAGAGCACATGGGGTTATTATGTTATAGTAATATAACAAAATTGAATTACTGTATTATGAGGTAGAAGAACAAACACCTTGCGCTTCATGCTTTATCGTTGGTTTAATCCGTGAGACGGTACATGCGTTACAGAAACAGTCAATGATCCAGATCCAGATTTAATGTCCTAATGACGAATAGATGAAGTCAAAGCACACCCTGAGAGCCCATATTAAACCACCGTGTTCATTTCTGTACCTTCAGTTCCGCGTTATAGTCTGAAGACCAGCAGTGGACGTTTTGGAATGGGCTTTTTGCCCTAGATATATCACCCTGACACTTTTACGAGCTGGGCAGTTACATAAACGGCATAAAGCCTCATATTCTGGGCCATAATGAAGGCCGGTTCTGAGTCATGCTGCAAATACAAACTCACGCTGGTGAGTGGGGACGTCGCTTCTATGCTGAATTACAAGCAGAGCCGTACGGAGATGTATTTCCCCATGACAGCGTTATTAGTGTAAAGTGCAAATACAGTTCAAACATCGCTGCCATTTAAATTAAGGCTGAGAGACTCGCACTAAAATTAGTAGTCAGACAGCTGCAACACAGACGCAACATTTGACTAGAAATCTGTTTTTGTATGAGTCTCAATGCATCAGGTGGCTCAGACGCTGAAAAGGCAAACACACATTACTGGACAGATGTTCGCCCACTGTGTCACGCTTAGTCACTGTCTTTAGGTGACCAATAATCATAAAAAAAAAAAAAGAAAAAAAGAAAAAAAAGGACCCGATAAAAGAGGCCATTTGTTTTTAATAAATGTCATTTGGAAACTCAACATGAGTGCTTTGTCTCCAATGAAAGTGGCGGTGAGGGCTTTTATTCTAAAAGGCAGTATTAGATTGGATGAGATGAAACATTGATGATTCCCACTGGGGAGCTCGGTAAATGGATGTATCTAGTTTTAGAGACAAATGCCTGCGTTGAATCAATCACCCAACGGCTCATAAACGTACTTCGACCCCATTAACCTCGACAACGATTTAAATCGCGAAGGTCTTTATCGTCCGATGATTTAACCGTTCTGCGTTGATAGAGTTTACTTTCATGTTAACAACTAGTGAGGCTTTGTTCAATTATTACGCTCACAATCATTTGCACCACGTCGTGTGTACTCCTTCGGCCCCGTCAGAGAGGACGTAAGAACAAACACAAAGTGGTGACGGCTCGGCACACGTGACCTGCCCGCTGCTCTCATCTCATTATATGGGAACGAGGTGAAAAGGTCGCTCAGTTCAAAGCACGACATCGTTTGGTAATAATGTGACTTGGTGAGTTCCGTGCCGGCGTGATCTTACAGTATCCTAACACGATTGAAAACGGTCAACTTTGATCTATTGTTTAAAAAAAAGAAAAAAAAAGGCGCTTCAGTTTAGCCGATTGACTTTCCTCACGGCCAACTTGAGGATGTACAAATGAAGTTTGGATCTGGATTGGTTTTAAAGGTGTGTTATTTTATTCATCATGTCACTTTCATTATATATTATGGAGTATTTTCTGTTCACAGTGTGGAGGGAAGTCTGCAGCTCTCGTGTGATCACTGTACCACAGAGAATATTTATCTCATTGTGAATCAGCATAATTAATACTACCGATTGATATTACGTGTGCATGGCTGTCTGCGTGTGTCTCTTCTTTCAATACTGTGTTTGTGTGTGTGTGTGTGTGTGTGTGTGTGTGTGTGTGTGTGTGTGTGTGTATAGAGGGGGGCGAAGTGAGAGCCAAAGAAAAATGGCGAGACTACAAACAAAATGGAGGAATTGAGAGAACACTACCAAAATGGCAGATGTAGTAATTAATTAACAATTATATTACTAATAATACATATGATTACCCTGCCTTCGCCCAATGTCAGCTGGGATCGGCTCCAGCGCCCCCGCGACCCTAAAAGTGGTTTGGATAATGGAATGGAACATATTACTGATAATATTGATGTACTTTTACTTTAGTATGATTTTAAATGTAGGACTTTTTCTTGTCACACTATTTTTACACTGTTGTATTAGTACTTTTACGTAAGTATATGATCTGAGAACTTCTTTCGTCAGTGGTTATAGGTGGTGATGTGTTGGTATCTGGCAGGAGCGCGTTTGGTTATCAGCAAGTATGAAAACTAAATGATTGACATTAATACAATTATTAATATCAATAACATTATAAACAAATATTAATAATAACGGGGCACCACCCTGAGATCAGGGACCAACAGCAAAACTATGATTTAATTTAAGTCTCAAGATTGGTGTCAGTGAAGTACTACTCCACATTCAGAGTGAAGGTTTGAAATGGAGCACAGGCCACGATATCCAGCTATTATCACAATACACAAAGTACTCACAGAAAACTGCTCTTTAAAGTACAACAGAGTTTATTTACTTATTTATTTATTTACTACTCAATAATATTATAAGCTAACAACAACTACTATACAATTACAAGCCTACTATCTAAAATCAACAAACAATCCAGAGTGTGTGTGTGTGTGTGTGTGTGTGTGTGTGTGTGTGTGTG
Source organism: Ophiodon elongatus (assembly GCA_016806645.1). NCBI lineage: Eukaryota > Metazoa > Chordata > Actinopteri > Perciformes > Hexagrammidae > Ophiodon > Ophiodon elongatus. Next base: position 86,983 of record JACSYO010002163.1, read on the forward strand.
TGAGAACCGGTGCCAGTGTGCAGCTGAATCCCACAATGCCCCTCTGTACGGCCCCCTTTCCTCCTACCCAATGGCTCCCTGAGCTCCACCACACACCAATTCATGCTGTTTTCATGCGTGTTTCTTCTTCTCTCTGTACTACTCCGGTATTTCTCTCAATCATTCATTGTTTCAGTCGTTCCATGACAGTTCTCCTTGTTCCCCTTGGAAAGTGTATTACAATGCTATGTCTCTTTTCTCTTTTCCGTGTTAATTCTTCCTGCTTCGCCACTTCCCCGTCTGATTCTCAGACCGTACCTGTTTTAAATGAGGTGACAGCCCTCTGACGTGCATTAAAATGTCATGCTGCTGCTCTCGGTCATCAGCGGTTCAACCAAAATCAAGTTCATTCCAGCCTTTCCCCTCTTGCTGGTCAGAAACACACACCTCCCTCCTGCTAACACTGTGATAAATACAAATGTTGAGTGCAGTACTTTGGCAGTTAGCATAGAACCAATTAGTGTGGCGCCGTACGGGAAATGATAAAAGACGTGAGATCAAACGGGGACTGTCGCACTCCACTGCCGACTTCCAATTTACAAACTTCAAAACCCCAACCAGGATGTTTTCCCGAGGATTTACTTATTCATAAATGGGTTTTTCCGAGCAGCACCTTCTCTTCATATCGTGTACTGAACTGTAACTACAACACTGTTGTGCAACACTACACTAAAATGACCAATACAGCAAATTTAAGTTGTTGCCTAGCGACTGACAACTGAATTTACTTTTTTGTGTGTTTTTTATTTTTAACTATAATCAATAAATTAAGAGTATGCAGGCAACAACAAATGTGAAATGCTGAAAAGCTTTTGTCACATAATGGCAACGTTCCTCCGTTGCTAGCTAAAAACGTCCTTCTACTGTAGCAACGGTAGCAACGGTAGCAATGGCGGCCTCCTGTCTGTCAGAAGAAAGCAGGTCGGTTTGGTTTATGAGTCAACAAAACGTGATGCTTTGACCTTTCTTTTGCATCACGGCCATGTGTTTGAACCCAAAACCTTAACCGTAGCTGTGTCAGATCAGAAAATGGTTAGCTTTTTTCTTCTTCTTTTTTTTTTAATCGTGTTTCGTAAGGGCATTGAAAGGCACTGAGGAATCGTGTTGCCATGCCGATAGTGATGTCAGATCATAAAACTAGCATGCGGGGCCGTTCTAAAGGGCAATTGCCACGATGCAATTTGTCGTTTAGTTTCGAGGAAGTCCGCTTGTAGAGATTAAACTGCTCCTAACAAACGCTAAAGCATATTATGTACGCCGTAGAACTGTCTGTCTCATGAATACGAGATGAAACACGAAGATACCTGGAGCTCCAAGATTACCGCTTTAACCAAAAGGATGTTATTTTGCATATCAATTCGCTCCATCTCAGTGCGGCTCGACATCGTCGCCGTGTATTAGAACACAGAGGAGTTCTTAGTGTGTGTTGGCTGAGAGCGAATCGGGCAGAAAAGGTGATTGATTAACGCTGTGTGTCAAATTTTGATCGGTGCATTAATATATGAAAGGAAAAAAAAATGCTTTTATTAGTGGGATGCTTTCAGCACTGCAGGCTTCTAGGTCTTCAACTCCCCTCCTCCAGCTCAACCTTCTCCTCTTCTCCTCCTCCTCTCCTCCTCTCCTCCTCTTCCTCTCCTCCTCTCCTCCTCGCCTCCTCTCCTCCTCGCCTCCTCTCATTTGTCAGCCTTTGATTCCTAATAAATGCTGTATTGTTCTTCTGCGTTAAAAGGAAACGTGGAGGAATTTAACGCCATTAAAGTCGTGGTTTCACCCAGCAACAGAGCTATAGGATGTAATTAGCATTCAGCCAGGGTGCTGCTGAGCTGACAGAGAGTGTGTGTGTGTGTGTGTGTGTGTGTGTGTGTGTGTGTGTGTGTGTGTGTGTGTGTGTGTGTGTGTGTGACAGAGAGAGTATGGAATCAAGAGAGGAGGACAAAACCTCGAGAAGCAGAGAGAGCAAAGTTTTTTTTGTCTGTTTACTCACACACACGAAAACACACAACAAACAAGTACACACACACACACACACACACACACACACACACACACACACACACACACTGGTCACAGGGCAAACAGCAATATCTTTCAACAAGAAGCAGTTAGTCATCAAATAGATCTCTTTCATGTACACTGTGTGTGTGTGTGTGTGTGTGTGTGTGTGTGTGTGTGTGTGTGTGTGTGTGTGTGTGTTTGTGTGTTTGTGTGTTTCATTGCGTTCAACAGCTAGTCTTGTTCCTCCTGTTATGCAGCCGGTCTGCACACACACACACACACACACACACACACTTTACTGGCTGCATGTAAAACCTCTCTGATAAAATCTATGAGGGGGGGGGGCGTTATGGAAACACAACAGCTGTGTGTGTGTGTGTGCAGACCGGCTGCATAATAGGAGGAACAAGACTAGCTGTTGAACGCAATGAAACACGTGTGCCTGTGTGTGTGTGTGTGTGTGTCTGTGTGTGTACACTTCTGCTTTCTTTCTTTCTGAGGATCCAACTGAGTTTTGACTGAACTAAAAACAAGAGGACATTTTGTGTGCCCCCCCCCCCCCCCTCCCCCCCCACACACACTTTCTCAAAAGGCTCTTTTGTAGGATTAATGTTGTAATGCCTTTAGGTTTAACTCAATGTTGCGTTAAACGCTGGGGTTAGACAAGTGCATACAAATACATGTGTGTATCTTGAGAAAGATTATTACAAAAAAAACAGGCATATAATAATAAATTTACTTTTTTTCATTTTCTGAATAATAGAAGGGATTGAAATTGATGGTATTATGTTATATAATGCAATGATACATTTATTTTTAAGTTTCTTACTCGATAGCAATCTGTCCATCACAAGGTCGCCACGCCCCTAAATATTTCCCTGCTCTATGGTCTCTTTTACTCTAAATGGACCATAATTTACTAAATGAACATCATGCTGTATTGAAGAAGACTTGAAACTAGCGATTGAGACCATAAACTCATGTTTACAATGTTTACTGAAGGAATAAATCAAGACAGAAGTAGAGTAATTTTCTCATAGACTTCTTTACAACCAGAGGAGAGGCTTGCAGTATCTCCCAGGTTCCTGCTTGTGCTAAGCTAGGCTAAACACCCCCCCTGACCCATCTCTCTCTGAACGTACGGCGATAAAAATGGAATCGTTTCTGTAATCCAATACCAAAGCAAGCGATCAAACATATTTTCCTAAAATGTCAAGAGCATTAAAAAAGTGTATCCTGTAGATTTAAACGCTTTCTTTTATAGGAGTAGTGGGCAGCAACAGCAACAGCACCCGGGGACGAGTCCAGTCTGTCCCCCGGAGCCCCGGCAGAAGAACTTCAAACCCCTACTGAAACATTCATGTCTTCTGGTGTGGGAGGAAACATGCAAACTCCAGAAAGGCTTCGGTCGGCTCTGACCTTCTTGCTCTGAAGCGACAGTAACACACACACACACACACACACACACACACACACACACACGCACACAACCAGCCACTCTGCTTAAAATTAATTTATCGCACCACTTGGCACATAAAAAAAAGAAGAAAAAAAAAGAAAACCAAGCTCCGCAGCCTTTGTTGTTTTAAAATGTAATTGAAATCTGACAGCATTTCGAGTGGAGGCCGGTGTATTGCGAAGTACAATAATAATGTAACCATTTACACGGACGCTAAATCTGACAGGGAGACACTCCTTCCATCTGTCGTTTTACTTACCTCAGTGGCTCGGCCTCGCATGCTCCATGTCGGGGAGGCGGGGGGGACGATGGCTCCACCGACACTGGAAAGTGTCCGTGGTCTTGCAGTCAACCTTGGAGGTGACTATATTGTTTTTTTAATGAGCTATGAAATGTGCTTACAAAGTGCAGCTCCCTGTAGAGGCATCGACCGCCTGCTGAATCAGCTCCTCGATGTGCAGACAGATAAGACGCTTTTTTTTCTTTCTTTCTGTCTCCGAACGTGTTTTATTGCAACACATCGATAACAAATTGACAAAGTCATATTTTGTAAGATAATGAGCGAGTAATCTTCTGTGCAGAGGTGATACAAACTTTTCAGAACAATTCAAAAAATACTCCTGGTTATGGCACCAAGTTTCTAAAGATACTGGGCTCAAATAAAACCAAATAAATATATTTAGGCGATGACCGCTAGCCTTTCATACTTGATTCAATGTTAAGTCGGCTACAATTATCAGAACAATACAAGCATTCAGGCTCACGTGGCTAAAAGAAGTACTGCTGATATACAATTCAATAAAAGAAATTGTGAAAATTTGGCAACCTCAGTAAAAATCTCTTTGGGAATGGCTGGTATAGGCCGACACAAACGACGTGTCCATATTCGCTGATGTAGCTGCTGTCTTGCCCACAAGTTATGATTCGTGCTTTTCATATTCAATGCGTGTCAGAAGTAAAATACTGTGTGACGTGATTTACCAGCTTACATATTTCAATCAAGTCTGCTCTAAAAAGAATTACAGGATTTTGCAGGAGGCTGCGGGGAAGCAGCCCCGGTGTTGATGTTTAGTGTTGTGGACCTTTTTTGACATTGGTCCAACCTCCTGGCCTCTGGACACCCGTTTAGTGGATGTTACATCACGAGTAATCTGCTTCAGGTCTATATATAAAACCATTATGTGCGAAAGAGAGAGAGAGAGCCAGTGGCGTGACAGCTGTTCCAGTACAGGCTGTGATCCATCTATCTTTGGATCGGGAGAGTGGAGAGAGAGAGAGAGAGAGAGAGAGAGAGAGAGAGAGAGAGAGAGAGAGGAATGTGATGAATTCCAACAATCCTCGGCATGTCATTTGGCGGTTGGAAGTGTGATCAAACCTCCGTTATCACCAAAGACCATTCTGTCCATCCATCCGTTTATACACACATACATACATACACACATACACACATACACACATACACACTCACATACACACACACACACATACACACATACATACATACACACATACATACACAATTACACACATACACACATACACACACACATACACACACACATACACACATACACACACACACATACACACATACACACATACATACACAATTACACACATACATACATACACACATACACACACACATACACAATTACACACATACACACACACATACATACACACATACACACACACATACACACATACACACATACATACACAATTACACACATACACACACACATACATACACACACACATACACACATACACACATACATACACAATTACACACATACACACACACATACATACACACATACACACACACATACACACATACACAATTACACACATACACACACACATACATACACACACACATACACACATACATACACAATTACACACATACACACACACATACATACACACATACATACATACATACATACATACATACATACACACATACACACACACACATACACACATACATACATCTATCCAGTGGTGTACTTGATATCATGGCAGCGGTAGTAGTATTTGCAGTAGCACTTGATAGGACTAATGATTGTTGACATTATTAATGTATCACTCAATTATCTCTTCAATTAATTGCTGACTTTAAAAAACACATTGATTGTCAAACTGGTCCATTTTCCGCAGATTGACCCTCCAATTAATTAACCAATAATCGTTTGAGCGCAATCGAAAAGCAATTGCTTAATCATAGCTCAGCAAACATGGCCGGGTGCGGCGGGTCTGTCAAGCTACAATTTTCCTTCTCCTATGCAGTCGGATGCGGCGCTGGGGAGCCCGTCTGAAGGAGAACCGCTCCGCAGCACCAGCACCCTGGAGCGGGTAGAGCTGACTCGAGTACCGTAAAGAAAAGATCAGGTTCTGATTTTGAGGCCAGCTATAAACTACCTGTTCGGGACCGGAGCATCCGCCCCGTGTGGAGTTTGGAGTAACAACAGTGACTTCTGCTGTGCTCTTTATTTGGTTTGGGGAGGTTTACACTCCAGTTACTCCGTCAGCTGCTGTCGGACGGTGTTACGTTTGCCAAAGTCATCGTCTGCTCTTCATCCTGTTCTCTTGTGAAGGTGAAGCTTCCTGTTGGTTTGTCACCAGAAATTGATTCACTGTGTTGCTCCATCTAAGTGTGTTTTTCTGCAAGGTTCAGTAACCAGCACATGCGGCAAAAGTAGTAGTACGACTTTGTTCCATACTGACATGACACACACACATGCACACACACACATGCACACACACACCGAACAGGGATGTAATGATGGATAGTCGCATGGAAACTGTACTTCCTACAGTGAGTGCATGACACATGGTGCAAAATGTGTGTGTGTGTGTGTGTGTGTGTGTGTGTGTGTGTGTGTGTGTGTGTGAGAGAGAGAGAGAGAGAGAGAGAGAGAGAGATGCAAGAGGACACTTTATTGGAGCTCATACGGAACATGAAATAGACTGAATCCAATTTTGGCAATCTCTCTCTCACACACACACACACACACACACACACACACACACACACACACACACACACACACACACACACACATAGCAAGACATATGGAGATGAGGCTGGGAGCTGGCCCGGTTCAGATAAATGTACCGGATACTGCTTCCCAGCTCTAATCTAATGACTGTGTGTGTGTGTGTGTGTGTGTGTGTGAGAGCTCCCATGCTTCTATCTTTGTGAGGACCAGAGCCTCACTTCTTCAAATGCCTTGGCCTTTTTAAAAGGTAAGACTTGGAGTATATGTATGTTTGAAGGTTAGGGTTAGTCGCTATAACGAATGTCTCATGTCAATTAGGGTCCTCACGACCACAGCAGTGTGCCATATGCGTCTGTGAGGGAGTGAGAGAGGGGACTCTTAAGTGTGTGATGAAGCCCATCATTTCATCTCCAGGACAGCACACAGAGCCTCCACTCAGCAGCAGCACAGATGATGTATCTATATAGTATACAGATGGTCTCGGGAAGGGAGGGTGGAAAAACTCAGAGGAGCTGCCGAGCTCTTAAAAACAGTGGGTTATATCTAATAATTACATACTGCCAATATAATGTTTACATTACCAGTGGCACAGAGCGTACGGTGGTGGCATGTGTAGATAAATATATACACAACCCACCATAAAGCTGTCATAGCTTACAGTCACTGCTGTAGTGGTCTGAGGTCGCTCCTTATTTGGGCAACCGGCAACTAGCTATGCTAAACAACACAACCTGGACCGCTCTCTGTGCTGAAGGCTGATGTAAATCATCTCAGCTAACACCTGGTGAGAGAGAAAAAAAAATGTCTCTGGGTCTGTTCCCTCATACTAGAAGCACACATATTGGCTGAGATCATACGTATCAGATAGTTTATAGTCAGCCCTTCAAGGCAAAAGCACAACTGATTCTCTCTGGAGATAAGCCTAACTGCTGCGTTGACTTCACGAGAATCCTAACAACTATTTCCTCTGTGTGTGTGTGTGTGTGTGTGTGTGTGTGTCCAGATGTCTGTAGGAACATGTGGGAATGAGAGAAGTGTGTGAGTAAGACAGGAAATGATGTGATACATTCTCATGGACACTCTGACACACTGACACACACTGACACACACGCACACACACACACACGCACACGCACACACACACACACACACACACACACACACGCGCGCGCGCGCACACACGCGGTCACATGTAAGCCGATGCTGGTAAGCAGACGAGCTGTCTAAAAACAACACAAATGAGAGCATGTGACACACAAAAGGGAGATGTTTTTGTCACTTCTGATTCGAGTGACAAACACGTCGACACTGACACACAATCTTTCCGTTTCTCCCGTTTCCCCCTCAGTTATCCCTTCTAGCGTTCCTCCATCTGTCTTTGTCACTCACACCGGCCCCCATGCTCTCCCCCTCGAGGAGCACCAAGGGTCACATGACCAGAGAGACACAATGGGAACGGCGGAATGGAGGGCAGACAAAGTTTGAGTGAGCAAAAAGAAGGTGTGAGAGAGTTCCGGTGCGCCACTTTAAAGCTCTCGGTGCCTTTTGCCCGTTTGTGAGCATTTGCATGTGGGCGAGTCATCACATCGGGGCCTTTAAGTGTCAACAGTAGTCAAGCCGATCTCCTTTGTAAAGCAGCTCAGTGTGGAGCAGCTCAGTGAGTTCAAGGTCAGCACTCAGTGGCCAGGAGCAGAGCTTCACCTTCTAACACTGCAGCAGAATCTCTGAAACATCTACTAAATGTTTCTCACATAAAAAGGGTATTCATTGTTGTTCCACTTCCTGAGTCTCCGTAGCGGCTAAACACCAACTCATTTGCATTTTTCTCCCAGGTTTTTTTTTTTTTTTTTGTTCCTCCCCACTTTGTATTATATGAAGCATTTTCTAAATTTGTACTCGTTCCAAGAGCGTCTCTTTTTAGTCCAAAATCTGGCAATCAGCGTCTCCTTGAAGCGGTAAACAAAAGCGTTTGAGGTATTTTGAGGACATTCGAGGCAACAAAATCAGGATATTTTCAGAGGAAGCATACCTGTACATAATGGCAAAACGTGAAAACGAAGAGCATCGCGTGTGTTCTAAATGTAAAAGTTCCTTCTGTCACATCGCATCCGGCTTTTCTGCAGCATGTCGCGGTAATCGCACCTAAAAAACCACCGATGCTGTGTTGTGTTGCTTGCTGAGGGGGATTGTTTGGCTGTTGGGCCTGGTGCGTTGAGCAGCATGCTGCCAGTGATAGCAACATGCTAAATAGCTTCAGATGTTGTTGTTGTTAGCTAGCATGCTGTCAGCTGATGATGGTAGCTGCTGGTGGTGGTGTACACAAAAGGTAATATAACGTTCCACGGAGGGCTGTGTTGAGTGTGCGGGTGCAGGTAAAGCCCTTCTCGGTGCCGTGGGGCCCAACTCTACCAGCAGCACCGGCATTAAGCATCACAACAAAATGCTGCAGACAGATGAGCGATGTGCATGTGCAGGAATGCACAGCTTCTACAGCTGTTACTTTTACTGGTATTCATGTTATTCTTGAGTTTAAGCGCGTTCAGACCAATCATTATTTATAGTAATTGTCTTTGTGTTGTGTTTGACTGCTTGGTAAGTCATTTTCCAAGTGTTGAGTGAGAGAGGCAGGAGTGAGTGTCTGTTTTTATAAGGCTATGGATAAAGCCACCAGAACAAACAGAGGAGTCCCTGTGAGAGGCCGGCATAAAAGGAGCTGAGCACGGGATTAATGCGCGCGCACACGCACACACACGCACGCACACAAGATAGTGTAACTTGACCTGCCGTCTGAGTCTTTGGCTCAGGCGGCAGGACAACACAGTCAGCCATGTGTAGTGAGAGAGGACAGGTTTGTCTCCCTGCACTGTATATGTTTCCTGTGTTTATGATCCCTCTCTGCTAATGCGGCCAACAGATACAGACTTTACTTGTTTTGTTTTTTTTTCTCAAGCTTCGTGTCTCTATTTCCTTCATCATTTCTGACCTCACTCTTTATCCCTATGCTACTATTGGCTACTAAAGATTCAAATTCAAGCCAGACCTCCAATCAAAATAAACAAATCCTTCTTGAATTCCTTGTTTTCCTTACTCTATTTTGTCTCGGTTTCTTTCTTTAGGATTTTTGTTAGTTTCTCTCTTCTTTTATTTTTTTATTCCTCCCGCCTCATCCTCCCTCTCTGATTGGCTGCTTTGAATTTTCAAAAAGTAACCAATCCCCCTTTTTTTTCACCCTCAGAGACACAGGATGTACGCTCATCATTTTCCCTCCCTCCTTCCTCCTTCCTTCTTCCAAAACAACCAGATGGAGACACAGCAGCGGAGGGACAGACCGCAACAGCCGGGAAAAAAAGCCCATGACATCACAGTCTCACGCTCTCTCTCTCTCTCTCACACACACACGCACACACACACACACACACACACACACACACACACACACACATACACACTCTCTCTTTTAGAGGGTATAAAGGCCTCATTGTATCCTCTATCACATGAAAAAATGTTGGCGGAACGCTGTGAATTTGACAGAGTGCATCCATAGTACAGGGTCAATGTGACAGAAAACACACAGAAGCTTTAGCCTGCACTCTGTGTGTTTGCACATAACCAGGGATTCCTGAAGTGACTGATGACTTGTGTGTGTGTGTGTGTGTGTGTGTGTGTGTGTGTGTGTGTGTGTGTGTGTGTGTGTGTGTGTGTGTGGGACGCTCTATGTGTACATTTACTTCATCAGCCATATTTAGGGTCCTTAAATCTTGGGCAGTTGTTTTTTCTTTTTTTCGCAGCTGTTTTTTTTTAAGTCTGGTCATATCACCACCAACACATTAGACTGACTTCTCTATTCAGATCATTTCCGCTAGCTTTGCTTTTGGAGGACAAAGACGAAGCTTTTGTTTGTATATTTAATTGCAGTTCACTAAGAGTTCAGAGCGTTTTGGAGTAGGAGACTAAGCACTTTAAAAATCAGTAAATACACTTCCAGCCACACTTTGACATGTTGTTCCAGATATCTCACTTTCTCTTCCCTGCTGATACACTGCTCCACTTCAATCTCTCTCTCTCTCTCTCTGTCTCTCTCTCGCTCTCTAACACACCAGCAGCACTCACTTTGACGTCCTGCTCCAGCGTGCGTATCAGTTCTCCGTCCACCTGCCCCGTTTGGGCCACGCGGAGAGAGCGCCGCTCCGCCTTCCTCAGCCGGTACTGCAGGATGCGGCAGGTCTTGTTTGCCTGAGAAAACAGAAGCCGCGTGAGTGGATGATGTTATAAGTGTGTGTGTGTCATCTGTCTAAGCCCCTCTGTGCTTCACTGTTATCGGGCCTTCAAGGAAAACGTGCAGACGTCCGCATTGCACCTGGCCTTGTGTGTCGGCCCTCCGGCTCAACGGTGACATCCAGATGATCGATTGCCCACTAGCTTACTTGCCCGTTTCAAAACATTTCACAGCCCCTGTCTGCGTTACACGTTTAAAGTACAGAATCTGGATGTTGACGGGTGTGCTCTCGTGTAGCCGGGCTGTCCGCCCACAGCTGTACCTGCTCAAGCTGTTGCCGCAGGTCCTGCAGCTGGTAGACGTCGTCTTCCATGTACATGTCCCGCATCTCCAGCATCTCGGACCTCAGCTCCTCCATCTCGTCCTGGAGACATGGGGAGAAGAGAGAGAGAGAGAGAGAGAAAGAGAGATAGAGAGAGAGAGAGAGAGAGAGAGAGCGTAAGTGCATCTGTCATTTCAACATTACTACTCAACCTGCGGGGAGAAAGAGCAGTTACGTGTTGCACGGGCTCCTAACTGACTGTAACAGCATCGTGGGCCATGAAGGGAATCCTTTCATCTTTAATGGGAGTCATTTAAGCTTTTAGCATCTTTGTCATAAATGCAAGACAATTATCGTCGTTAAAAAAAAAAAAAATTATCGTCCATTAAACTCGTTTCGCAATCCATCCCATCAATCGCTGCTGGCTGTCATAAGCCGAGACGTCTTCGTCTTCATCAACCTAATGATCAGTAGAGCCATTACAGCCAATTGTGTCTTCTTCAAATCAACTGCTGCGTAATATTCTCTCATAAGTCTCATAAAAGGGATAATTAGATATAGAACAATACACGTTGTAAGTAGCAGAGAGGTTTAGTAAGTAATATGATACTGCATTGACTCTCCATTCTCGCTCCCACCCAGAAGGTCAGAGGTCAGGTTATCAGATTACCTCGGAACAGACCCCTAACAGTCCCTGCAGGGAAATTGAGAGCCAAAGGAAAGTAAATTCCTACACTCTAAAAAATATGAAGTCTAAATATCTAAACAGAAGTTTTAATAAAAAAAAATAAAAAAAGTATCAAATACCACTAAAAAATAAGCCAGTACATGTGATTAATTTACCGTAATGCTATCGAGCTCTCTTTTGGACATGTTAAGAGATGAATTATTCATTTAATCCTGAGAGCATGAATTGCATCATCCCTCTGAATCACATCTAAGGTGCAGCTCTTGTTGGCGTGTGCGTTTCTGCACTGAAGTGAACCACACCCATCAGAAGGAGCCTGGTCGCTGGGCTCTGTGGGGCAGCAGGCGGGCTGTTACACAACAGTGTGCTTCCAAGAGTGTGAAATGTGTGTGTTGGCAAAAATCTGTGTGTTGGCAAAAATCTGTGTGTGTGCGTGTGCGTGCGTGCGTGTGTGTGTGTGTGTGTGTGATGTGTAAGCAAAATAAGCAAAAGGAGCTGGAGTTGTAGTAGTAGCGCTGTCAAAATGTACTACAGCGGATAATGTGGGTCAGCCTCTGCTGAGCCTCTACTGTAGCACAGGGAATGTGTGTGTGTGTGTGTGTGTGTGTGTGTGTGTGTGTGTGTGTGTGTGTGTGTGTGAGTGTGTGAGTGTGTGTGTGTGTGTTTGTGTGTATGGAAAAAGACAGCAAGAAAGGGAGTGAGTGGGTAGGGTGTGTCTACGCTGCTACAACCTGACAGTATGGATCGTCAACATCTTAATGATTAAGGTAACTTGACGTGTGTGTGGTTCAGCATGCAGCAAACTGTGTGCTTGTGGGAGTTTGTGTGTCTCCCTGTGTGTGTGTGTGTGTGTGTGTGTGTGTGTGTGTGTGTGTGCGTGTGTGCGTGCAATCTTATGAAAGAGATTTGTTGATCGAGCTAAAATAGACTGCAGCAGGAGGCAATCTGCACGACACCGACCACTGTGCTACACATCTGCAACACAGAGGAGAGAGGGGGCATAGGTGAAATGAAAAATTAACTAAGGACAGGAGAGTAGGAGAGAAAGAAAGGCAAAAAAGGAGGGAGAGAAAGGAGTGAGCCAGAAAGGTCCAGAAGACAAAGAAAGATGAGCAAAGTAAAGGCAATTAAGGGCATGAAAATAAAGGACAGAGGAGAATGAACAGGAGGGGAGGAGGGGAACGAAGAAAGACACAAACAAGGAAAGAAACAGAAACAGCAGAAGGAAAGAGAAAGAGAAAGAACAGAACATGGATGGGGGAAAACAGAGCATGAAATATATGTCGACGGGGATGGAGATAAAAACACGACACCGGAGAGTGAGAAAACGAAACGAGGGAATCACAAGTTAATGTGGCGAGAGACTGAGACGGAGGGAGAGAGAGAGAGAGAGAGAGAGAGAGAGAGAGAGAGAGAGAGAGAGAGAGAGAGAGAGAGAGAGAGAGAGAGAGAGAGAGAGAGAGAGAGAGAGAGAGCGACAGAGAGAGAGAGAGAGACAGACAGACAGAGAGAGAGAGGTGGTCCACTGACCTGCTTTACACATCTAACTAAAGGAGAACAGGGAAGATGCTTTCTGTCATGCGAGCAACCAGCCAGTCAGGAGATTGAATCAACCAATCAGATGTCAGATTTGAGTGAGCCGAGACTCACGCACGTCTGCCGTGATAACGGTCCATTTACAACACCTCTAAAGCTCACCAGTTAACAGGCAGCAGGTTGTTTGTTCATTCCACACAAAAATAAAAAGATAAAAAACCGACAAGTTGTGTTTTTTTGGGCCACATTTTGTTCCTTTGGGACAGAACCGGGCCCGCTGCCCCCCCCCCCCCCCTCCCCGTTTCCAGTCGTTGTGCTAAGCTAAGCTAACCGGCTGCTGGCTGTATAGCTTCATATTCATATTCTTATGTAAGAAAGTATTACAAAGTATTAAGATACAAGTAGTAGAACATGTAAAATAGTTCCTTTGAAGACGTTGAGATTGTAGCCGTTCGTCATGTTACACGGCACTGAATGGGCCGTGGGCTTGAAGTTACACACACATGCAGTGGATCTGGATGGATACCGGGTTACATGACACAAGAAACATAAAAGCTGCCATCGTGTGTCTGTCTGTCACGTACCGTATCTTCCAAAATCAAAAGACTTAAGGATTCAGAGAATTGCCTCAATACAATACAGGAAAATAAAGCAAATCCAGCATTTACAAGCATTTAATGCTGCGTAATCCTTCTTTGCTCTGTAAAATATTGTGAGTATTAACATGTAGTAGTGAGTAGGCTATAACATATAACCATACATGTTTAGCCTGGACAGATGCTCGACTATCAGCTTAAATTGTAGTCACAGGACAAGACGTTCCTCAAAAATAAAGCTCAGAAGGGCGGCTGTTTGGAAAGAACTACATGTTGTTTATCGTGCCGGCTGTTAACATGTCGCATAGCAATGCGACACAGACACCGTGCACACTGAAATATTAATTCATAATTACAGACTCCAACAGCTGTGAGTTGTCTTGATCTCCTAATTGCCGTCCAAATGGGAAAGAGTATCTGCACCAACAAAGAGTCAGCACATCCATACATGAAGCTGTAGTCAAAGAGGAAGGGGATGAGAGAGGGTGCTGGAGAATGTGGATTAGAAAATAACCAGACTCATCTCAGCAAGAGATTGAGGGGCAGCCTGACGCCAAGGCAGTGTGTTGTTTTCATCTTCTGATTACTAAACAGGTGTTCCTCACAGCTGCAACAACAGACACACACAAACACAAACACACACACACACACACACACACACACACACACACACACACACACACACACACACACACACTTCACTGCCAGGCCTCCCATGAGGCTTTGGGGTGGTCCAATGAGCTAGCTCCGTTACATGATGGCCTATATATTCAGGCAACAGCTCTCTCTCTCTCTCTCTTTCTGCCTGAATATATAGCCATATAGACATAGACAGAAATACACACACACACACACATACACACAGCTGCAGATCTGCACCTGCTATAATTATGCAGCACATCTTATCATATATGGTGTATAAATAAGAGAGTGAAAAAGCAGGGCTTTGAATCCTAATGATGTCTGAAAAGACAATAAATCATGATTTTCGACGGACAGCGAGTGTAATCAGTTATAGCAACACCTGATGATTATTTCCATTTAGAAGATATCAGAAATTGTGACAAATGGCCTTCAAATTGCTCAACTTTTCCCTGCAGTCCAAAACCAAGCTGATTGATTCACATTGATGAGATAGAAAAGCAGCAAAATCCTCACGATCAGGAAGCTGGAACCAGCAAATGTTTAACATTTTCGCTTGATAAATGGCTTAAATTGAAACTAATCAGGGCTACATAACAATAGGAAGCAATTATCATAATTAGCAGAACTAAAAGTCATAATTTTGTGAATTATATTGTGATAATCAATCGTTATTAAATGTAAGTTCAGAAGAGTGAAATTGTATTACGTTTTATGTCTAAAGGTGTCACAGCTAGCGTTTACAAGAAGAAGAAAAGAAAAGTGAACGCATCACCATAGTGATCAATAAAAAATGAGAAGGTCCACCAAGAATCTGAATTCTCCGACACTGTTGCACAGCTCCATGAGAAAAGATGAGGAGGTCCTCTCCAATTTGGGAAAGTGAACAATCACCCTCCACAATCAATCTCTGACAATTATCGGCTTGTCCGGTAACTGCCAGTTAGTTCTTGGGGACATGCTAATAGAATTGATCCTTCCTCTAATCAATCACTCTCGAGGCTGGATGGATCCGCTTGACCGTGTACGTATAATACATCACGCCGCTAGTGGGATGCTGAGGGATGCTGAGGGATGCTGAGGGATGCCTTTAGTGTCGAGGTCTGATGACATGTCCCCACGGTGGGCCCAAGGTACCTGATGATACAGTGAGGGGCTGGTTGTTGTTGTGATGGTTGATGTAAAAAAAAAATTGGGGGGATGGGGGGGGGTTTTGTTTGACACAACGATATAATTTTGGTTCTGCTGTCAAATTTTCTGAATACATGATTTTGAACATTTCTCATCAAAAGAAATCCCCTAAATTGCACATAGCAGATATTCCATGTGAAACAGTCGAGGCCACAAGGCTGCGTGTTTTGCTCATGTGGGGGTGCAGACTGTTCATAACATCATCATCATCATCATCATCATCATCATCATCCTCCTCCTTGTTGTGAGTAGCCTCGGATGGCATCCAAAGGCATTTCTACACACTGAGAAACAGGTCAGTGAACTTGTTAAAGAAACCCAACAGACTTTATAATAACACACCATACATGTCTAAATCTGAGAGTGAGGCTTTGTCTTTGCATCTTGTGTCTAAAGCAAAACTCATATCATAACGTATATTTTCTTTATGCTGTCTGTCATTAAACGGTTCTCATGCAAATATAATGGACCTACTTTGAGGTAATCGTTCTCGGATCTCAGCTCCTCTATTTCCCGGACAAACTCCTCGTGCATGCCGTCCATGAACTCCTCCGTGAGGTCGGAGAAAGCCAGGGATGTGCTGGCCGGGACCCTGCTGTCAAACGAGGTGACCGAGCGCTCCTCGCCGGGGGATATGCTCCCTTCCCCGGTCCCCACGCCCAGGGAGAGCCGGTCCTTGCAGTCCCTCTCTGCGGAGGAGCAGGCGGTCCTGGCGGCGTGTTGGCCGGCTCGGTCCGCCGACACGCCGTCCCTGAGGAGCGGCTTGTCGCCGTCCGGCCCGCCGCCCCGGCTGCTCCTCGACTCGGCGTCGCTGCTCGCGGCGTCCGCGGAGAGCTTGTTTTCCTCAGAGGCGCAGTCCGACAGCTCGGAGCTACTGTCGGTGGGGGACAGCTTCCCGGTGGCGCAGCCGGAGTCCTTCGACGCGTCCTCGGATCCGATGCTGGCGTCCGACACCTTCCGCCGCCCACCGGTGCTCTTGGCCGCCTTGGCCGTTTTAGACGACGCGGAGGATGAGGAGGAGGAGGAGGAGGAAGATGAGGAGGATTTGCTCCCCGGTTTCCCCCCACCGCTCTTCTCCGCTTTGCCGTCCTTCGCACCCTGACTCCCCACGGGGCTGCGCCTGGAGATGCGGCTCCCCAGGTGGATGGCGCCCGGTTTGACGCTCAGGGTCGGGGTCCCAATCCCTCCGCGGATCTTGGTGAGCGACCAACCGGGCACGTCCTTCGGCCGGGCCGGGGACGGAGCCCGGTTCACCTTCTTCTTCTTCTCGCCCGGAGGAGGGTGGTGATGAGTGGCCACCATCGCGGGGAGCTCCGCGTGTTGCGCCTGCCCGCTGTCCGAGCCCTCCGGCCCGCCTCCGCTTTCCATCTTCTGCCGGAGATGGAGTCTCCGTTCCTTGGGCGAGGCGAAGACGAGGTGAGCCGGAGAGTTATGGACATCAACCTCCTTTGTTTTTGTCATTCATTCCGTTTATGCCGAAGCGAGAGAGAGAGAAACTGGAATGAGACCTCCCCGTCTGGGTGAAACGAGAAGTTGGAGTGAGGGTAAACAACTGCAGCGCGACACAAAAGGAGGGGATCCTCGCTCCGACCACAATGAGAGCTCCCGGAGAGCAACACGGCGAGGAAGCAGGAAGCGGAGTCCGACAACCGCAGGACGCAACGAATAATCCCGTTTCGCACCGTGTGTGTCTGTGTCTGTGTGTGTGTGTGTGTGTGTTTGTGTGTGTGGAGGAAAATAGTGTTTTTATTCCGCTTTGTTCTGATAGATCCCCTCCTCTCTTCAGGATGTCGGTCTCGATGACATCAACCAGCCGGTCCCTGCTTAGAGGAGCTGTGGGTGAGAACAGAGAGGCAGTGTGGAGGATATGGGCTACCCTCTATCCCTCTCTCTCTCCCGGTGTCTCCGCCCAGATAACGGACCGAGAGAGAGAGAGAGCGAGAGAGAGAGAGAACTTACTTCTGCAGCTCTCTGTCGCCACCATTGCAGGATATTAGAAGACAGTAGGGAGCAGGCAAAATAAAACAATGTATGGATGCTCTGAGAGATGCAGCAGGATTCACCCTGGCTTTGCTATAGAGCCAACACTTAATTTATATATATATATACATGTATATATACATGTATATATACTGTATATATACTGTATACTGTATATATATATATATATATATATATACACATATATATACATATATGTGTATATATATATATACAGTATATAAATACTGTATATAAATTCTGTATTTATATATATATATACAGTATATATATATATTTTGTTTTGTTTTGTTTTTTGTTGTTGTTGCATGCAGCAGCTCGCCAACAGGATCAACAGATAGACATAATACACACAATAGACAGGAGAGAAGACACTAATAACCAAACTGACCAAATAATCAATGACTATGCACTTCAAAACTATATATGGAATCGTTAATCAATGAATAAATACAAACTAATACAAAAAACAAAACAAGCAATATCGTTTCCGCAGAATGAGATAATCCATGACATAAACATGAACTCTTCATTTGATTTGGCAAAAGTCTCTCATGATCAAATTATAATCATCCTGTATATTTTGGTTCAAAGTTGAGTCTTTTCTGCCAAATAATTCCCAGTAAGTGGGGTACCCCCTCATGTTATTGGCTGATGGGTCGGTGCACTCTCTTAAATAGCCCAAATCAGACCACACAACGAATAATCCTTTGAATAAAACATTTGGTAAATTTAATTAGCGGCAGGACATTTTTTTAAATTAGCCAGTTAAAGATATTTGGGTCCAACTTAATTCAACTTAATCGTTAATACGAGAGGATATACAGCCATTCCCATCATGACTAATTCACCTCCTTGTGGGATTCCATGGTAGCACAGCACAGTAAGTCTCAGGTTACCTGTCTGTCTGTGTGTGTGTGTGTGTGTGTGTGTGTGTGTGTGTGTGTGTGTGTGTGTGTGTGTGTGTGTGTGTGTGTGTGTGTCAGATATCAGCTAGACTGAGAAGAAAGCCCAGGATTCCTCAGTCAACACATTTTCTGATGCAGTTACTAAGACACAGCCTCTAGCTAAGGCTACAGGTTAATGATTCAGAGTGTCGGCAGCAATGCAGTGCTGGAGCCTTTCTATACTCTCATGGCCAACAGGCTTCAAAATACAGTCACATATTATCATATCATTTGTTTGTAACAAGAGTCTACAGCCATGCTAACATGCTCACAAAGAAAATGCTAACATGCTGATGTTGAGCAAATTAGGTTTTTACCATGTTTCACCATCTTAATTCAGTGTGTTAGCATGATAATACTTTCTAATTAACAATGAAGACAGCGTGCAGCTGAGGATTATGCGAGTTACATTCGTTTTGCAAGTATTCATCATTGATGTAGTAATTAGACACATTTAAATTCAGAGTTGATGGTGGCGCCAGATGAAAAGGTAAGGGATCACCAAATAGGAATTACAGTTCCTCCTGAGGTGGACATGAATGAATGCCAATAGAGAAGACTTTTCACTAAAAGTCACATATGTCAACCTCACAGTGGCGCTATAGAGATAAAGTCAGGGGATTCATCCTCTGGAGACCACGAATGTTAGTGCCATATTTCATGGCATTCCAATTAATAGTCGTTGAGACATTCCTCGGAAAGCAAAACATGTCTTGTGTATGAAACAAATAGACCATCACTTTTTTTGTTATCACACAGGCGGTGTTGTAAAGAGTGACATCATCACGTTTGTACCTGATCGTACTGTCCTAAAATGTCTTGTAACCGCATTCCCTTATACACCATGTTTCTTGGTACATATATCTACACAGGGCAAGTGGGAACCAGTTGATGGGTAAAAGTGTGTTTCTGTATAGTATTTTCCTCAAGCGACAGGGACATTATGTCAATGACCTGTTTTATTATTAAGGCTAAAAAGCAGAGTGGGACTTCCTCCTCGGCTTCCATCTGTTACCCATCTAATAATAACCATATTCATGTTTCTTCTGTGCTAGTTCCTCAGTAGTATGACTGCATGTACTCTTCCACTCTTCGCATTCTAACTCCTAATTTTAACACCACAGCATCTCTATTCTCATATTCTGATCTTGATCTTTTGTCTCTGTTGTGGCTGTTTGGCGAACCGTGGCCGTCATCAGATTAAAGACTCATCACTGAACCGAGGCAAGATGTCAATATAGTCTGCGGTGGCATGCAGAATCACACTGCGTGAATGATTTATGAGCAAAACGCAGAATTAGAGCAGTTCGAATAGATTTTACAACTCAGGGATTTGCTTTAGAGTTTAGAAGGTCTTGTTTGATACTTGCAATGTTTTACATGCACACAAATAATGTGTGACAATAGTGAGAATAATGCATGAACTGATTATGGTGCCATTATGATCTTAGTCCACGTTAAGAAGTCATTTGTCACTGACAGGTTTCACTGTTTGTTTCCACTTGAGAGATTACATGGGTCTGTATGAAGAGAGGAAACTATTAAATATTATTTACCACATTTAAATCCAGCTGTGTGAATTAAAAATGCATCGAAACCAAATTAAATAATACCGATTAATATACTGGCTCTATCCTGCATCCAATCCGTGCTGGGCCATTTGTTGTCATTTCACACTAAATTGTTCATTAAAGAAAGAAAATAAATCCTGATAGAAGACATCTGATGTGTTTTTTTCACCAAACTCTCTATTATAGTTACATTTGCTTACTTCTGCGGCGTTTGTAAATCCTCTGGCAGTGATCTTACATTTTTATTATTAGCCGCATGGGCGAATTCGAAAATAATGCTGTCTTTAAATCATTCAATACCAATGATCTTGCAGTGGCAGCCACATAACTACATCTGATAGACTATGCATCTTCAGTCACACTAGAAATACCGCCAATAAAAGGCTCACTGTGCCGAAAAGGGTTTTTACATCTGTTGTTTTTAACACATAGTGTCTGTAATCCCTATCATGAGGAAAATCCTCTTGTGCAGAGGAAGTGATGTATCTGATTTGTTTTGCCAATAAGACAAAAAAAAGTGTCTTTGTGTAGTTAGCATGCAAGCAGCTTAGCTGAATGGTGAAAGAATCAAACAGACAGAAAAGACTAGAGAGAAAAACGTTGAAGTAAATCCAAGCAAAAGATGTCACAGCGCTGTCTACACTGTCAAAGTAAAAATACAATTATTGCTAAGCATCCAAACATTTTTTAACCACCATAAGATCACCTCTTGATTGCTACATGTGAAATTTCCATGACAATAGGCCTTTGTCAAAGCACCAGTGTTACTAACAACATTACCAATGTGTCCCAGTAGGCCACAGCAGTGTGACATGTGAGCCAGCATACACAATACCAGGACCCTGAAACTGAAGCATCTAAATGGAATTAAAGCACCATTACTTTGATTATTTGTACCTGTGCTTTTTTCCTAATGTGAAAATGGCCTATTTTGCAGAAATCTTCCTGCGGCGATATCGCACAAGCCTGAACCCATTAACATGGGAGGTCAATGTCTTACCTGGTTATCTTGTTTCCCATATATGCATTGTAATTCGATGTTCAAATTGCACATTTATCAAGGATCCAGTATAACATGGAAATTGCAATTTGGAGAAGTAGAATGGATCTTTGAATCATTAATGAATAGGCCATTCATTGTATAGGGAGGTGGTAAAAGGCGTTCATTAAATAATTAAGCAGAAACCCAAGTGCAATACAAACAGCCAGTCCCCCACTGATAACCCTATACAAAACACACAAGGTACTGTACTAGTGGAGCAAATTCATAATTAGGGGAAATACTAGTATGAGAACAGCAGTGTTGCAGCCATCCCAGCCATGTTGATGCAATTGGCTCCTTCTTGCTAGCTCTTTCTAAAATGAAAAGTGACATTAATTAGGCTCACCGTAGTGGGCCCTCCAACACACATATTAGTACCTTCAAATTTTTATTTTACTCAACCCTGTCAGCAGAATAGGGGCTGGTACTGTATATGTGTAGCGAGACATAAACCAGCACCTCATTTTAACGAAGTAGCTCATTGCTGCTCAGTATGCTAGCATTAGCTGATAGCACATGTGCGGTTGGAACATGCTAACCTAGCATTAGCTTGCCAGTAAAATAATTTCGGGCAAGCTTTTTTTATTTCAGTGTACGCACAGTTGTATTAATTCTCACAATAACAGTTCAGTAAGCGTAGAAGTTGTTCTCAATCGAAATTAATTTGTTTATAAAGACAACTTCAAACTTGTTGGAAGTCAGGAACCAAATCTTGCTTTCCTTTCCTTCAAGTCTCCTAAGGTTAGCGTTACATGTCAAACCACAGCTAACTACAACCATTTTCTAGAAAATAAATGCAATAATGAATTATGAGACAAAATAAAAGTGGGCACAACAAAATATGAAACTACGTCATTTAAAATTCCATTCTGGCTGATAACCTGAATCTCTTCTGCTCTGCATATCTGGATAAACTTTCGTGGCTACAAGGGCCAAAGCTACACTTTTTCACACAAAACCGTGCGACAAATGTATTATTATCAAGCCAAGCTAACATTAGCTATTGAAGCTCAGCTAACAGCTATAATTCCCTGAATGGGTAAAGTTACAATCAAGAAGCTAGTGAATGGGTTTGATGGCAGCTGAGCTGCTGCTGTTCATGAATCAGCTGTTACCTGTTATTAACCTGATATTATCGTTTCCCTCTCTCTGACTTGATAAATTCAAGCAGCAATCGACATCACTGGGTGGGTATATGATAAACCAGGGTTATAGTTATAGACGAAAAATATATCATGAGACATTATAAACATGTGTGTTGCAATAATGCTTAGTCTGGCACTTGCATTTCGAACTGAAAGACTATTTTGGCTAACATCTATATATTACATAATTTTCTTGATGCGTTTAGGAAATGTCTGGTACATCCATAGCCCAACACTGCTCAACTCAGCGACTCAAAGTAGAGATGTGCCATCTTCTACCACTTCATCGTCGCCTGCAGGTTTAGTCAAGTTGGGTTGTTTTATCATGTTCACCCACGACAGGAACTCCGGATACAGAGACATGTACAGCATCAGAGCACAGCCTGCAACATGTGGGTCCACATGCAGCACCTTCACCCTGCTGATTGGCCAGCCCTGTCAGATACGATGGGAATAGAGTTCGTCAGCAGAGGTCACTATGAGTTAAAAGAGTATTTCACTCTTCATAAAGAGAGGATGGAAGAGGTTGCCTCGACATCATCTTTCATACGAATCTAATAAATGGGGGGGAGGGGGGGGGGTGGCTGATGTATTCTGAGAAAAGGGTTAATAGAAATATATCATTTGTATAAATTTTTTGTTTTCCCATATTTATATTGGGTGGTATTTTATTTTATTTTTGTATTGTCTGTGTACAATATCCCGAACACATTATTGGACAATTTGATTAATCATTTTTATAAATTGTATAATCACTTATGTATTCCTTTTTTTAGGCAATATTTTGTTTCGGGTTATTCAAGAAACAGAACATGTAACTTGAATAGGTTTTTCCCGAGGACTCAAAAAATGATAGGGCCGGGTCTGTGTTGGATGCTGGAAACTGTGCAAATGTGTCATGGACAGTTTAACTGCTCTGGGCATCCCAGTGCTGTGGACACAGAGCGCTCTCTGTCAGAAACCAGTCAGGCAACCGGCCAGCATGGCAGACGGACGGCCAATTAACCAGTCATCTTCCACTCAGTCTTATTTTTCTCTGACAGAATGTGTGAATCTTCTAAATGTGGTTTCTTGGTTATTCGGTGGATTCTTTCTTGTGTATCAATCCAACTTTTTTAGGACTGATGAATAGATTTTGCTTCTTTACTCGTTCGCCCGATGTCAGTCATTGAAACAACCGGCCATTCAACCTCTCATCAAGAATGAGAATGGAAACGAGGTGATGATGCCTCACCCCACCCAGCTGTCGTTTAGGCCTCGATGGCTGGAGGGAGGAGACCCAGCCAACCAACCAGCAAATACCCGTTAACAATGACCATATTTACTAATTATCTGTGAAAAAAACACCCTGATGGGCCTTTCATTGCCGTCCAATCTGGGTATTAGAGTGCATGATTTCCAGTCTGCTTCGCTGAGACAATAATGGAAATTTGCTGTCCTTGCAAGTTATCTTCAGTCAAGTAATTGGAAAGCAGTGGGTGTGTTGGCGGTTATGAAGAGGAGCTGCATCAGCAGTGCCACTGCTACGTTCTGCCTGCTGACATGAGGGGACAGAGACTTTGCTTCAATAGGGTGCTGCAGGGATGAGTCCTAAAACCCGCAAATGAGTGAGCATTTTTGGCACTTTCGGTTCCCCTGTCTCAAAGTCAAGGTTTTGAGTTAACACAAGCTTAAGTCATTTTAACGTTTTGTCCTACGATATGAAATACATCAGTAAATATCCCTCTCGTGAATTTAAAAAAGGTGGTTGCTAACAGGTGGCTAAGTGGGATAATACTAAATGTCATCGAATGTAATATAATTGAACTACAAAACGATATAATTTTCCATCTGTGCCACATTCATTATTACTGTGTATTTCTAAGTAACACGTTTTATTACTGTGCTATTGGAGTGGACTAAAGCTCTGTGGGTCTTCCCTTGAAGCTGAAACTAATTATTCTGCAGCAGTGTTGTTAGCCTCAACAGATTATTTTGAATCCTTCTGCAAGAGTAAGTGGAGAATCTTGTCTGAGTCTCATGTGGCCCGCTTTATCTGGAATAACACGTTTCTCCCCAGATCTCCCTCCCTGCTGGGTACATTAGATGGCCTATATAGAATGATATCAAATCACAGACCTCATGCTGACACTGCTGCGTCCCGCCTGGGGCTCCTCAGAAATGTGCAGTATATGTAAGTGATTCCATACTCCTATCATTGTTGAGGATCATAAAAAATGTGAATATTATGAGGATCTTGGATTTAAAAGGCCTCATTATTAGATTTAAAATTCAGATTGTCATGTCGCAGTTTTGCATCCGTGTTCCAGACCTCATCACAACTAATTGAAATATAATCTTGTATTCAGAGGAGGATCAAAGCCTCTGCCCGGTTGTAGTGTCCTTGAGCAAGGCACTCTATCCCATATAAGCATCAGGGTGTGCTGTTATTTAGTGGACGCTTTGCTGGGAAGAGATAAAATGAATCTGCCTAATTCTGAACACATGAAGACTGAGCTATTAAAATACATGAATAAATACAATAAAAATATCAGTGCTGCAGAATGTTCTATATTACTAGAGGACAGTGATAAGGCAATCATCTGGGAGCAAAGTTTATTTTCTATCTTCTATCTTCTACCTCCATCTAGTGGTGAGCGGAGAAACACACATTAAGAACTGACACTGAGGTCTAAGGGAACGACAACACATGGCACATTTGTTTTAATAAAGAATAACACATTTGCTTGGCCAGAATTGTCTTTATGTTGAGAGGCAATTTGGCACACAAACAGCAAACAGGAAGCAAACTATTCAAATTAATAAATAACAATAATTATTCTGGTGCAGAGGTTGATGTTGAAAGTCAGATAAATTCCAATGTTTAATCAGCTGCTGTCAATAAATTCACGATGCATGCCAACATGAATACTGCTTTTTTTGTTCTCAAGCAAGATATTTTTTGAAGCTTTCAAGTGTGCCCTCTTTTTTGATCTAATGTATTTTCGAAAGCCTTCTAAACTGCAAGCCCTGTTTTTATTTCTGTTTCTGTTTTGATGTATTTTGAGAAGCCTTTTGTAACACCATGGCTCTTGACTACAGATGAAAAATATCCACTTTTAATATTTGTTACGATCCCTTTTCTCAAATAACCCATTCACATCTCTCTTCGTCTGACTCGCTATGCAGCGCATGTAGACAATGATAGTAATTAGTTTTCAAATATGCAGCATCACTCTTAACAAATTCCGGCTTTTGCATGTGCAAGTGTATTATGCTATGCTTTTGTGAGCATCTGTATGTACAGCGCATGAATGTGTCTGTGTGCGTTTGGTTGTGTACAAGCATGACTGTGTCTGTGTGTGTTTGGTTGTGTACAAGCATGACTGTGTCTATGTGTGTTTGGTTGTGTACACACATGACTGTGTCTGTGTGCGTTTGGTTGTGTACACACATGACTGTGTCTGTGTGCGTTTGGTTGTGTACACACATGACTGTGTCTGTGTGTGTTTGGTTGTGTACACATATGACTGTGTCTGTGTGTGTTTGGTTGTGTAGCATTACTGCGTCCCACTGTGAGCATGAATAAAGACCTTTTTCTCCTCCGCGCCACCGCTCTCTGCCTGTTCCCTCCTCCTCTCCTTCTTTCTCTCATCCTATCATCTGTTCATTCTCATCACACCATCATGGCTGTTATGTAATGATGGGAAAATAAATACACTGCTTGTCTGTTTGATGCTTCCCACAACATCAAATCATTAGTGAAGACTCCACTTCTCTGTGTGCAGTCATATGCAGAGTTCAGTTTTAACATCAAGGGAAACTGGCTCTTTGTACGATTATTTGAATGTTTTCTCAACTTTTAGAGCTTTTTGTAGATGGTATTCATATCTTTTGTCCTGTGTTCAGTCAAGATGACCACCACTGCTCATCTTAAATTACCCAGAAATGCATCGAGACTTGTGTGCCTGACCAGCAAGTGTTTAGGACAACAAATCGATGAGCTTTATGAAACTGATTATGAGCTGAATCACAACTGTTTTATATCTAAAAATGAGGAACAAAAAGGCGTTTATTAATACAGGAATCCCTGACATGACAAATCAACACAGTTAAGACTAATTTATTAACTTGATAACACAAGAACATGAACACAGAAAGACAGAGTGTATTAGAGAGCTACTGTCAGCGTAGACCATTATGCCTAATTCTTCGTCATGCCTGTGCTATTCTCTAAGCAGCCAGCCAGATGTATCAAACATATCATTGACTGATAGGCTGCATTATTAATAAGAGAGATCATACACACTGGACACGCTGATGTCTCACAAACAGGGCTTGAAATAAACACCAGCTATCCAGAGGATAAATGTTATGTCACAAGAACTGTGGAGGTGAAGAAAGTAACATTTTCTGTGACAAAGTTATCAACTGTGCACACTCAGAAAAGCTAATGGATTTAAACCTCAATTTGTCTTCAAAAACACAAAACATTATCAAACATCATCTCCTGATGAATTCGACACCCAGAAAGACCATATTAGGATATGCTTTAAAATGAACCGCTTTCTACAAATCTTCTAACAATCTTCAGATCACCATTTTTTTTTACTATCATCATCATCATCATCATCACTGTCATAAACAACTGCTGGCAGGAAAAATCCACAAAGTCATCTTGAGTAGATACACAAATTCCAATCATTCTCATCATGTTCAGTTAATCTCGTTTAGGAGATAAAGAGGGGCACGTCTGGAATGTGAAAGCATCAGGGTGTGGTGTTTAGTGCCCACCTCTGTACACAATCCACCTGGCCTCATTCATGTTGGTCGGCCTGCACATGTCTAGTATCGCCATCAAAACAAAGCAGTTCAACATACTAGTGAGATCATATAATGAACTGGTGTGATATGTGTGATCATATGTCATGAATTTAGTAGTTTAGTATAGTTTAATCTATATATCATATATTTAAAAACAATCTTAATAAATTGATATATTGAATTCAGTAGTTAATAATAAAACTATATAAACAAAACAATGGCGTGACTTGTTACAGTAAAAAAAATCCATAACACGATACAAAACAACAAAACCAGAACATGTATTGTATATATTTTTGGGGCATTGCCAATTACGTTCTACCGCCCATTCAACATGTATTACTATTGGACAAGCGGTCCTTCACCTTACACCTGATTGGCTGCGGACCATGCCTGTCATTCATCTAACCACGCCCTCACTTGCCAGTGACTTCCGCTTCTGTGTCAATCCGAGGCTACACACTAACATTCCTGATCATATCTCTGGACTTGTCAAAACATTCACTCCGCACACAGCGCCGAGGTAAGGCCACAGACCTTTTACTCCTCTGACTACAGTCTCCTGCTCAAGGCCAACACTTCAGCTTGTGTTGGTCCTCACCAGGAAGGCACTAACTATTGCTCTTTAGCCACCTTTTCTTTTTTATTTAGCCCGCTCGCTAACGTCGATGCTAGCTGTCAAGCAGCTCCCTGATGTCCTGTCAGAGTCGGAGCTGTCCGCTGGGTTCATGTTGTGGAGGACAAGCAGTGTCCCCGTATGCGTGTTTAATTACCTTGTTCTCATTTTAAATGGTTGGTCCATGTTAAATAAGTTTAGCTTTGTCAAGCTAGAACAGTTACTAGAACAGTGTGTGCTAATGTTAGCAAGCGACCGGTCCACGGGGCTCTGTGGGGCTCGTGGACGGTATGAAGTCGTCAGTGAGGGTTTCATTAACAACAAACAGCTTGGCGGTTGAGTGATTATTATTATTATTATTATTATTATTATTATTATTATTATTATTATTATGAACTACTGTTGGTCACCAGGTAGTACCGGTTCGTATCTGCCCAAAGTGAGCCCCAAAACCAGAAGAGGATCAGCATGTCGGAAGAAGAGTAACGTCACTGTGTGAGAGAGAGAGACGGTAAAGGGTTGCCATGGAGATCATATCTCAGGTTAAAGTAGGTTAAAGTCGCCTCCTATCTTGTCTGATACCTCAGCACACAGTGGGAATGTCCTCCTGCCTGTTTGGCTTCCCACCGCCTCCATCACCGAGCAGATCCCGCTCACAGGAGAGACTCAACAAAGCTCTGTCTTCTTCCATTTTGGTGCACTGCAGGTCATTGACACCGAGGTTTGCACTGACACAGCGGGCTGTTGATCTGCCCTCCCTGGTACAGGTGCCCCCCCCCCCTCCCCCCCCTTCAGAGGAAGAGATTGTATTGCTGCATCAACTGGTTTGTGATGATGATGATGATGCCGGGAAAAGATTGGAGTTGTTGTCTCAGAGAGGGATATTTGTTTCCACAGCCATGTCAGAAACATACAGTTATACACGGAGCAACACGCGGCGCTTCCACGAAGACTGCGAGTCTCTTCAGATACCAATATCATGTTGTTTTAGTACAGTAACATTTTGACCTCCACTTGGGAGCCTGGTATTGGCAGAAGGAGATGATACTCAGTGTTTGAGACCCTTTATCCGGTTGACATTACCAGGTCACTGGATCTTTTGTAGATACATCAGTAACAAATGCTTTGATTATATTCAGCGCTCTACTTTGATAAAGTTGAAATGCAAACTGGACTCCTCATATTTCTTTTCCACACTTAGAAATAAAAACAGTTTAGCTTTACCAAAATAAATGATTATCAAAGCAAGTGATTTAAATCAAAAATATTTTCTTATTGTAGCTTCTATCACAAGATTCAGGTAATTTGTTTGTCATTATTTTTTATGTTTTGTTGGCAAAATGACACGTCGGTTGATTTGATTTGAAAAAAAAAAAAAAAAAGAACGAAAATGAAGCAGCAGACACCTGCTGAGTTTACTGCTTCATTACCTGAGACACCTTTCCCTGTGGAATTACAGCTGTTGTCATTCTGTTATTTGTCTCGACTTCCTCCCAAAGGTGCCTTAATAATCTCTTTTCTTTGGTGATGGGCTCCATTTGAAAGTGGAGCATCACATTGGCCTACCTTCCCCCCCGCAGAACAGCACAGGGAGGCGGGATAGATGGATGGATAGGTAGATCGATTGCTGTGCTTGTTGATGTAGCGGTTGGCTGGTTAAGTGTTAATTCTGTGGACACCTTAAGAACCATTTGTGCAGTATGTATTATTTTACTTCTGTGGTTAAATTAAAGGGAACAGGAAAGAGATTTTGCAAGGCACGTCCTAAAAGCCAGATTTCAACACTGTTGAGAGGAATACTGCAGTGACGGCAGGACCGACGCACACAGAAGCAGATGTAACACTAGTAGAAACTGCTTGTGCTAGTTTGGCACCCACGGTGTAGTTGTGGGATTTGAAGTGTGTGTGTGTGTGTGGTCTTTCAGGAATTTCTCAAAGTGTGTGTCCTACTACCTAAAATCATATTCTGCCTGTACAATCAGCTGCTGCGTGAATCGTTCAATATAAAAAGGCTGCTTTTGTTTTTGTGCGTCTTCCATCTGCAGTGTGTTGCCACGTGGGGATAAGGCAAAGTTTGCGTTACCACTTGTCCAGGCAACCATCCAGGCAACAGACAAACAATGCTGTGTATATATAATTCATGATGAGAGCAGGGTAACGGGCGGCCAATCGGCAGCCTGTCTGACACACAGCCATTGTATTGTTTTTGGCTCATGGTCATAGGGAGTGCACGCTGGTCAGCAGGGACAAACTGGTGATAATAGGAGATATAGATTTTGATCTGTTATTATTTTCCTGACGGCATTTGAAATATATATTTGCTTTTAACTACATTGTTTGTTCCAACACGTCAGGACAATCGGGATGGAACGTGTACAGACTGCAAGAACTGTGATTAGGCAGCTCGGTTTGCTTTTCCGCTCTCCATCTCTCCTGTTCTTGTTTACTGATAGTGACGACGACGTCAACGAACACTTCTCATTCATCAAGATGAAGAGGGGCTCTATAATGTTCTCCTTGTCAGTAACACAAGACAACCAAGTGTTATGTGATCGGGCGAAGTTGCAGTGCTGCACAAAACCGGCTGAAAGAATGTAAACACAACTTGTTATTGTCGGATACGAGAGCGCGTCTCGTCCAGATAACGTGAAAACCCCCATTCATTCAGAGCTGCGAAAGCAGTCGACAGGTTCAAACCCCGAAAATGAATTGTAAATCCGTCCCTGCTTAGTACCTCGTTCTCTTCGGCGGGACCACCTCCCAGAGCACCTCCACACCGAAGCAAAAATCCAGCTTAACCAGATTTCGCCAGCTGAACCAGTCGTACGTCAGCACGGGCGAGAACAATGTCGATCGCAAAAGTTTGCTTTTGTGCGCTCGTTTTTTTTTTTTTTTTTGGTATGCACTCAGTTGGGCGTGTCAAGGTAATTAAGGGTGGACACATGAAAGAAGTTTCGAGGCAAGATGCTGAGCTGGCTTTCTATCTTTAAACCTGTGTGAACGTAAGAGTCCTCCTGGCAGGTCTTACTCCCTAGCAGGTATCAGTGGAATGTGCTGATGCACGCTACATCGAATGCTGCTTTTTGTGTGTGTGTGTGTGTGTGTGTGTGTGTGAGACTGTGTGCTCAGCATCCTACTCGGAATGAGACCGTATTTCGTTCCCAAGGGGTTTAAAACTGTAGCCGGAGGACCATGGGGAGGACATACCGGTCACCGCAGTCAGAAGCAGACGCTCATAGTATCTCGGTGAACACGGCTGATATTAAGTCTAGTTCTCAAGTAAGACAAAATAATTGCAGATATATTTATTGTGAAACTACGGAGTCTAGACTAGCTTTAGTCTTTGCTTGGAAAACAAGGTACCGAGCTGTTGCTTTCACCCGTCAATGGCGGACTTGACGCACACCCGGGCCTTGAAAATCTTGTTTTCAGGCGATCGCTGTGTGGAAGCTATTTTCTCTCTTAGTGGAGTTGGTTTGACTCATGCAGCTGCGTTTGTGTGGTTGTGTGGGCAGTAGCTGTGTTAATTTGTCCTTCCTGGCTTCACCCATCCGTATTTATCATGCGTCAAAAGAACACATCAGACAGGTCTCGTCTGGTTTCAGGGCAAAGTGGCTCAAATCTTTGAAGTCTTTACTTTTGACATCCTTGTATTTCTTTGCCCTTCAAGTTCTGGGTATCAGTGCAACTCAAATGGCTGAACTGTTAACATCATGTTTGTTTGTTTGGGTTTGGGAGGAACAGTGTTTGTCCCCTTTTCTTGATTCATCTCCGGGGCTGATGTCTTCATCCCAGGACGATGACCAGTCGTTCTCTCACTGTTCTTGGTGGATATTTTTTGAATGACGGTAAAAGAAATGTGTTTGTTAGCTTTAGTTTTTCCCTCCCACTCTCATCCTCTCGTCCCTCTGCATTAGAGGTGAGAATCTTCACCGTCCTCACGATTCGATGACGGGTCACCTGTCAGCGATTTGAGCGCACAACGATTCTCAATGCATCCTAATGTTTTGCATCTTTGATTTTGTACATTGCTGAACATGGCTACTTTATTTTTTTTTTTTATCAATTAATACAAGCAGTCAGATAATATTGAATTCCATTTTAATTTAGAAAGTAATCAAGAATAAATCAGACTACAACAGTCTTTTGTTACATAAAGCTGCATGTTTTCAATACAAGTCTCTTTGTGTCCCACCTCAGTACATAAACATTACAAAACAAAACATGAATCTTTCTGCAGTGTATTACAAGTGTGCTGTGATCTACACAAATAAGGTTTTCACATAGCAGCTCTAAGACGGGGCACTTCCTTAATGCCTCTGCCATTTTACACTGCATGGATTAGCCTAGTGGCTGGTGGACCTTTCCTTACTCTTATCTCCTCTACACTCCCCGCATCTCCCGACACAACACCACTGAGGAGTTTCAGCCGGTACTTGCCTCCCATAAGTTTTGTGGTCTCTTCCCACGTTCTCGTTTTCCTTTTATTTCCAGCTGCACCTGTGTGTGTGTGTGTGTGTGTGTGTGTGTGTGTGTGTGTGTGTGTGTGTGTGTGTGTGTGTGTGTGTGTGTGTGTGTGTGTGTGTGTGTGTGTGTGTGTGTGTGTGTGTGTGTGTGTGTGTGTGTGTGTGTGTGTGTGTGCTTTCAGCTGATTTAGGTACAGGATGTTGCTGTTTTTGAGTTTTGAGTTTTGCTGAGCCGTTTTTAATGTTGCCAGCGGTGCAAGTCCTCCCTCTGCAGACCAGCATAGATGTTGACGTGAGCACTAACAAAACGCTCCGCTCAGAGGATGTACTCACGACAAGCTTAGTCTTGTGATGGAGGTCGAATGAATTTGATTTCATACTCTCAGTCGTACTTTAATAAAAAGTCGTTTGTGGCTATTGACATTTAAACTCTCTCTTGGTAATGGTCTTGTGATGTGCACTTCAGGGAGCGCTGAAGCCTCCTGCTGTAACTAAATATAGATGACATACAGTAGTAGAGGATGCTTTAAAAGGAGCACTCCTGAAGAACATTTCAAAATAAATAAATAAATCTTCCTGCATCAGAGCCATGGTTTGGTTTGTTGGTGAGATTGGAGAAAACTCTCAGATATAGCACCTATGGCCCACCGAGTATGACACGAGATATTCACCCAATCTTGTTGTTTAATTTGTGAAATAAAATGTTGGTGAGACGAGAAACTAAGTGCAAGGGTGTTGGTCAACAAAGACATTTTTGGATTTCGACAACTATATAGTGTGTTGCAGACTTAATGGAAACCATGAAATTCATTGCAGTGTTTGTGTTGGATGCAGTCATTTGGCCTGTTTTCTGAAACAAAATAAATTTTTGGCAGTTCTGCTATATTGAAAAGTGATAGAGAGAGAGAGAAAGGGGCTTAAATGCAGCGAAGGGCACTTGATGCATGCTGAATGCCAGGAGAGCTACCGGGGGCCCCGATTTGGCCCTTTTTAGAAATCCTCTAAAAATACTTGAACTCAACTAAATCAGGATGTTAGGACTCACAATATAGCAATGAGCAAATAAAGCTTTGTTAGCTTGCTCATTATTCTCTTTTTACTATTGTTCAGACTGATCCAGACAAATCCATGTACAAATATTGACACTAGACAACCAGTGTTTTTGTTGCAATCTGCATGCACGTTGAGAAGCAGAATAAAATCTGTGTATAAAGGTTCAGGGGCTCCTCAAAAAACAATCTGCTGTGGAAAAGGATCAGCTGTCTGTTCTGAGAAGCCACTGGTCTGGCCCGGCAGGATTCTGTTCAGATGAGACACGAGCTCGTTACTGAACTCCACCAATCCTGCTTTGGTTTCAGGCAACTTGAATTGAATTGTTTCCCCTTCTACATTTTATAGGCTCCCAATTTACTCAAAAGGCTGTGGTTTTTGTTGTTGTTGTTGTTGTTGTTGTTATTGTTGTTGACGACATTAAAGCTTGTCATGGTCTAGTTTCCTTACTCAGCATGGAGAGAGAGAGAGACTTGTGGTATGCGTTCCACAGTCTGCTGAGGTGTGTCACCTATTGAGGTAGGTGTGTATGTAAAGACAAGAAAGAGGTCACTTCATGAAGTGTGTGTGTCTCAGCGTCAGCACTGGGCTCCGTCTCGCATGGCAACAGCTCTCGTCTCTTAATTTCTTTCACCTCGTCTCTCTCTCTCTCTCTCTCTCTCTCTCTGTGTCTGTCTGTCTGTCTCCGGTCCTCTCTCTTTTTGTCTCTGTTGCTTTGGATGTTTTTCCGTCTGCCCTCCGAGGACAGTGGAGACAGACGCTGCTAGGCTAGTATCTGTGCACCGGACTCACGACTGGGGCCGTCACGTTGGTAGGTTTGTCTCTAAGCTTTTGAGTTATTGGCGGTGATGTTCTTTGCCATTGTAAAGTTTGACAGTGGTGTTGCTACAGTAACAAGCTTTGGTGTTACCTGTTTTCTAGAATTGACATGTGATAATTTTAAGGCCCAATGAGGTTTAAAGTCTGAAGTAAACAAATGCATGTGAGCAACATCATTCTTAGCTTCTTTCTTTTCATTCTTGGCTGAAACATTTTTTTTTTTTTTAAACCAGCACTTGTTTTTTCTGGTGACGGGAAAAAAAAAGGATGTAGGAACGGCAAACTCCCTGAACTGTGTCGACACGGTTAGGTTGTCGTCAGCAGTTCTGTGTAAAATCGTGTGCAAGAAACCCCAGATAGAGGTAATATCACTGAGGGGAGACTGTGTTTATCTTCCCTGTTAGAAAACTTAATCGCTACCGCCATCATGTCAGACAGGTGTTTTTCTGTACTTGTAATGGAGTAAGAGAGCCTTAGATTGAGGTTACTTGTGTTGAGATACTGTCTCAGTTCTTTACAAGTATGGGGGAGTGTTTTTGTGGTGTGTGTGTGTGTGTGTGTGTGTGTGTGTGTGTGTGTGTGTGTGTGTGTGTGTGTGTGTGTGTGTGTGTGTGTGTGTGTGTGTGTGTGTGTGGTGCGATGTCTGTCATTGTTACGTCACGGCTCACGGGCGTCTCGAACATGACTTGAGAGCCTAACGCAGCCAATCAGAGAGCTCTCTCTCGGTCTGTTATGAAATAGAAAAACGAGTTGATTGAAAACACAACATTACCGAAATATAACTCGAGCGCAGAACAGGGTTTTTAGTGTGTACAAAGGAAATCTGTATAATACTGGCTTATCACAGGGATATGGAAGTGTTTCATCTGGTGTTGTTGATGCTGGTATCAGATTCAAAGAGCTATTTGTTCATGGCATGAAGATCTTAGCAAGATTCATTCCCAGATATTCCATGGATTCTCAGTTCTTGTTTATTTTCAAACAGGCAAACCTAATTATTGAGGTTTCCATGTTGAGTGTTCCTCCTCAACCAGGCCTCGGATACACATCTTAAAAAGGCCGACGCCGGCCTGAGGGTTGTGCTTCAGCCAGTGGTCGTCATACTCTTTCTCCAGTGTCTCCACAAAATCAGAAGATATTGTTTTTTTTGAGAACCTCTGTTGCGCTTATTGTCCGCAACCTGACGCTTCCTGCTGCTGACTACACATTTAGAATTGTGTGGTGACTCCCTGGTGTGGGTTTTGGCTCATAACTGGAAGCACTGTGCTCCAAGATTATAGGTGAAATATTTCTTTAATACAGTCAAATCCATTGCAGCGAGAGAGATTCCCACTTAAAGAGTTGGTGAATTGGTAGTCGGTATATGCGTAGTGTGTGTGTGACAACCAAGGCAGGCTGCTGCACCAGGAAATGTTTGAGAAAAAAATTCTTGCAAGATCAATAATTTCATTGTATAACAGAATTTCATTTAGATCGCCAACGGGACTTTCAATGTTGGACAGAATAAGTAACTATGACGTCTTCTGGTCAAAATGCATTTCTACAGGTAATACAGTAGATCCTTTTTTTTTTGTGAGTGTCAGAACTAGTAAGTTATTCCATTCTTTCAAAGCAATAATGCAATAATACAATTGAGATGAGTGAGCAGTTTAACCGGGGGAGTGCAGCTGGGCAGATGTTCATGCTCCATATTTCCATATATGAGAAAATGCTGGTCCTGTAACTCATGCAAATCTCATTTTCAGCCGTGTTTGCTTTCTTCACAGACAGACAGGGAGGCATAACTCGCTTTTTGTCTGCCAGATGGCATGTTCTGAAATATAATATTTTTCTTACATTTAGTGACTTGAAGCCTGCCCTCCCTCGTCTGCCATGTACAGTTTGTTCTGAAGGTGACCTCATCGTCTCAGTGGCGGCTGCAAAGAGACCTAAAGAGTATTTACTTTGCACAAATGAATTGGCTCTGTTTTGGCCCGTCAAAGTTTTAGTTTGCTCTGATATGATACAACAGTAAAAAACGTTCTGCATAATAGTAGAATATCCCTGCTACTGTATGTGGAGAATAAAACTTGCACTTGTTTCCTGTTCATTTTCCGTAGATTCTTATGATCTCTACAGAACATGGGTAGAACACGAGTACTGGAGCACTGATGAAATATGCGGGATACGGGTTATCATAATTGGGCTTGGTCATGTTTTAACTCACAAACCGGACTTGAGAAGTGGAAAAACTGTCCTTGTATCCTCAGACTCAGGGGACACAATTCCGACACCACTATAGATTTAAAGAATAAAATGTAAGGTTGGACTTTAAATTAGCTGCTCGAACAATTGAATAGCTGTTTGTTATCCATTCTGTCCACCTTATCTATTGTGAACACCGAGGCCAAAGTTCACTTGTGTGCTGAAGGCGTTACCTACCCTTCCACTGTGTAGGAAGAGGCAGAGCGGGAGGAAGGGAAAGATTCAGCATTTCACCTTCAGAAATGAATACCCGTATGAAAGGATTTGTCTCTTTTGGGATCTAAGTTCACAGCAGGTATGTACAGATTGCTGAGAAACTTAGAAATAGTAGATGATCGCTCAGTGTTTGAGTGGAAGAGCAAGTGCAGATGACATTAAGTGATTGTTGTCTAAATCAGGAATGATGAGCCGTCGTTCCTGGAATCGTAATGGCTACACGGCTGTATCATGTCTTATACTATATTCAGAAACAATTAAGAGCCTGAAAGCTGTTTGAAATAATGGAGGAGCCTAAAGACCGTAAAACTTTAGACAAAGAGGCTCAGTAACATTTCATTTCAGACATCAACTCTTCCTATGTTTCATCCTCGAGCTCCCTTTTGACGGGGGGAGGGGGGGGGGGTCACTGTCTTTCTAGGGTTGTAAAGATTGTGCGTGTAAAGTATGTTATTACGGCATATTACTTCCTGAGATGTAAACATGCAATTTGGAAATTCAGAGGCTGTGAATAGAGACGTGACCACTGTTTGAAGAAAATTAACATACGTTTTAGTTAGGGTTAGGGTTTCTGTAAACTTGGTAATATAATATCATACTCAGTTAGAGGAACATGCTCACGTCTTAACACTTTGTTATGCTTCTGCGCCGCCGACAGCAGTGGCCGGAAGCACTATATTTTTGGGTTGTCTGTCCATACTTACTCCATTCCTGTGAACATAATATCTCAGGAATGCCTTGAGCAACTTTTTCAAATTTGGCACACACCTCAAGGTCAAGGTCAATGTGAACTCTCATCCGAACCATTCTCCTAAACGCAACCTCTCATGAACACCTTGAGGAAATCTCCTCAAATGGGATCTCCAGTTCTCTAGTTCTGATGTTTAGAGCCTTTAGCCATGTATATAAATTAAGATCAAGAACATAAATAACTGGCTTTAGCTTTACTGTGTGTTTTAGAAAAGAGATGTAAATGTGTCACGCTAGTTTGCTGTGTCATCAGGCATGAAGGTCATAGTGGCGAGAGAAACAAATGGAGAAGTCATATGTATTTATTCTGAGTCACCGTAAAGAATGTGGTGAAGTGGGCAGTGTCACCAAACAATGAGTACATGATAGAAATGAAATATTAGCTCTTTTTTTTTTTTTTACACAGCAGAACAATGTGATCTGCTGCCAGCACATTGAAGCATGTCTTTCCAAAAGCTTTTTAAGGGGTGACTAACTGACTAACTGACTGCTTTATATGCTCATTTTTCTGCTTAATCACGTCACCCTGTATGGAATATGGTTGAATATCATCCTATGGCTGATTATCATCCTATCCTCGTTACCCACTGACATTCAACCGGATAAGAACGTGTCATCTATGCACAGCGCTGTATGACGTACAAGGCCAGTTCAAATCAAAGGCTAAATGTGGCTAAAGGTTTTTCAAAGCTACTTTAATCAAATGTTGAAGGAGTAAATGCACATCGCTTGCTCAGCAACCAATTTCTGGTCAACCAAAAAGAAAAGCCTAATATTTTTTGCTTCCAAAAAAAATAAAGGCTGTGATCCAGATTTATTTCTGTTACTTGGAGCAAACAAAACAAACAGCCAAACAGAAGCTTGTTTCATGCATGGGGGGGGGAAACAAACGACAAAGGCAGACATTGAAGACTAAAAAACTAGTTGCGGTTTTTAGCTGTAATCAATTTGTCTTCCAAACAAATAGTTCCAGCATTTTTTGCTCAAAGCTGATTTTGAACTTGTGGTTACAGCCCCGATTTTTTTTTTTTTTTACATTTTTTATTCATGCTGTTTCCTTTTGTAATGAATTGTTTGTAACTGTATCAATCTTTTGCCTTTTTTATTTTGGAATTAGAAAATGAAAGGCCATTTGGCCCGAAACTGGAGTTTATAATGACGGAGAGCCGGACAGAAGGCAACAAAGACCCAGAATGCCTGTTGCAGTGGTGTCCCCATTATGTAACTACTGGACTAGAAAACTCTCTGTTTGCAGTCAGTGGGCCATGATGGACAAGACTGTCACTCAGCCAGACCGAGCAGATTGTCAGCTGGTAGCCCAGATAGAGAAAGACCCTGTTGTGCCATCTGAAAACTTAAAATAACACTCGGGTTAGGACGAGTAGTTGTTGCTTTGGCTCTTGGTACCACAGGTTTCACGGTAAAAAAAAAAGAAGGACTCTTGGTTTACAGAAATTCATGAATTGTGTGTTTGTCTTCATTTGTCTCTACAGGTCACTAATTTACTTCTCATCAAAGCCAAAGAAACACAACCAGAACCCAGAAGTTGCATCGTGTGTCCACAAGGCGTCGGTGACTCAAACAGCCGATTGGCTCTGAGACATCTCCTGGTGTTTCTTCTTCTCTGGTCAAAGCAGCTGCCAACAGCCGCCGTCGCACGGAGTTGTGGACGTTCCCTGGATATTGACCGAACGTTGAGCTGTTTCCGTGGTGACACTCCAGAGGGACCTTGATCGACAGGTCTCCCTCCAGAGGAACTCTGAGGGGTCGCCACCGAAAGGAACATGTGCTAGAAGTTCATCTGTCCTCAACGACTGGTCGCCTTTGACTCTAGAAGATGAACAATGAAGATGAGTTCTACGACGCCGTCACAGGTGGGAGTGTGTGTGCGTGTGTGTGTGTGTGTGTGTGTGTGCGTGTGTGTGTCTTAATCTTAATGTGCTGGTTTCTGTTGGATGCAAATATGTCGCAGACGGTCTAAAGGTCTTTCTCAAAGAAAAGTGAAAACGCTGCTGCAGTTTGTACTGATTCTTCTGTGCTCGTTCAAAAATCTAAAATAGTGAATGCCATCAATGCTGTTGATGTTGTTTTGAGAAGCAGGGATCTTAACAGACTTTCGTATTTCACAAACCAAACCATTTGTATTGATTTTGTTCATTCGGATATCATTTTGTCATCATCAGAGATTGTGACCCCCGTTTCTGCTGCAGGAGGCTGCCATTCCTAATTAGATGGTCTGTCTTTGTCTCCTTCATAGAAGCATAATACCATCCAATGGAACTTAACCTGCCTTAGTCTAATGATTGGCTCAATAATTCAGAGGTCTGCTGTCTTGCGGTCATGATCAGTAATGTCAATAACACACAACAGTGCTCAATTACAGGCGAACATATTTATTCTATTTTATCCAGCAGAGGCAGATATGGGATGGCTTGGGGGGGGTGTCAGTTGGGAAAACCAACCCACAATCATCACATAACACTCTTTATCTGATATCCCGTCTAAAAGCAAGGCCGTTAAATACGTCCTGACTCGTATTTATGAATAATTAGTTTCGCATTTCCGCTACTGTGGAGAGATGAGACAAGTCGTCATCCAAGTCGACGCTCATGGGACGCCGTGCATGCTGATGTTACAGTCGCCATGAAGGGCCCGATCTCACGCATTAGCTAATTACGAAAATGGACTCGCTGAAAACCAATCTACAGCTGCTTTGGCCTCACGAGGTAGCTGTCCCTGAGTCTTGTGTCCCTACAGTCCCGTCGGGACTATTGACTATGAGAGGCGTAGCTTGACCGGCATTCCAGGGGTCTCACTCGCCAGACTGTGGAGGGGTGATGGACTTTGAACAGATGCGTTTTTTTTCGGAGCGCAATCCGTCCCTGCCTTCGGTCATGGGAGTTGCTGAAACACCCGGAGGTAAAAGTCGTACCGTGGTGAGAACAGCAATGAATCCTGGGTATATGATTATGAGAAATAAGGGCATGTCGACGACGTGGGTTTTGGTGGCGGTGAACATTTCACCGTGGTAGAAACATGACGGTTGCCAGCGGTAACCAGGTTCACGTTGGTTGGAAGGGCAGGGCGAAGCAGGGTGTTGCTCTCTGTCCGTAATTATGAGCGCCATTGTTTTTGTACCTTCACTGTGTACTTGTTGGGTGACGCACAGCCATTGTGAGGTCTCATGCAGGTCTTTGTTTTCATGCAGATATAAATAAAAGATTCAAGCGCGTGTTTGTGTGAGTCGGCCTTGTCTTTGTGTCATCATTATGATCATCTTACTGATCTGAGACAGATGCAGACCCGGGCAGATGTATTATTCATCAGTGCATGTGCACAGGCTTCGCTGTGATCAGCACCAGGTGGCGTCCAGCTCGGCCTTATTGTCTCGTTTTTCTTCCTCAACGGACCTTTAATTTAAGATAATAGGTGTTCACTAGGATTTCATTAAAATGGCAATATTTTTCTTGGTGATTTTAAAAAAAAAAAAAAAAAAAAAAAAAAAAAAAAATGTATTCTATCAGTCCTTCGAAGTTTCAAGTCCAACAATGAGTTGCAGAATGCGAGACTAAATTATCTTTTCATCCTAGTTCACTTCATGACCGTTACAGAGGCTTGGAGTATTATCAAATTACTATGAATGTGTGCAGTATTTATTAAATGTATACGTGGAGATTAGCAGCAAATGGTAGGATTTAATCTTGGTTTTCTGTTTTCGATTGTGATTGTATTGTGATTTGTGCATCGCAAAATGTTTGTAATTTTGTAGTGTAGCACATCTACGACGAAGCTTCTGTTTCACGTTACCTTTTTAGTTTTTCAGATTTTCGGGCCACATATGACTGAAAAATGTGCACGTAGTGATGAAGGGCTGTTCAGTAATTCATGTTACGAGGCCTATGCGATACCTTTTTTTTAATCTAAAATGGCTCACCTGGTACGGTAAGAATACATAGCTGACACCTGAGTAGGTGTGTTTACTAAATGTTAATAAATACTTCGATCTATTTTAAGTTGTTGTTACGGCCCCACCTCGAGGTCGTCACAGCTCCACCCTGCTTTTGTGCTTTGTTGTTGATCTGACTGCTACGTGGGTGGAGGTCAACGCCGGCACATATTCTCATCAACAGTTTCTGCCTATTTACTCCCATGCAGGTTTCCTGATGTCAGGCCAAGTAATGCAGCTTT
This sequence comes from Ophiodon elongatus, assembly GCA_016806645.1. Taxonomy (NCBI): domain Eukaryota; kingdom Metazoa; phylum Chordata; class Actinopteri; order Perciformes; family Hexagrammidae; genus Ophiodon; species Ophiodon elongatus. The sequence continues at coordinate 128,539 of JACSYO010002163.1, forward strand.
ATTTACAACAAATAGTAAAAAAATAATACATATTTAAACACCACACTTAGCCTGGCATTATAATGCATCTTGAAACTTTGGAATCTTGACAGTGTATTTCAAAAAAAAAGAAAGAAAACAAGAGAGACATTAGAACTAGAATTTCTAAAGTGACCCACTGCTGTGTCAGTGAAGAGGTTTGTCAGTGTAAACAGTTCCAGGCAATCAATAAAATTTGCCATTCAAACAGAAGCAAAAAGTTCCTGATGCAAAAACGGATGCAAATGTCTGTAGTGTGCAACATTAAATAGTCACAGACGATGTAATATTCACATTTGAGAAGAAAATAAAAAAGCCTGTTGTGTCTCTATGTATTTTGCTTTCTCTGTCTCTTACTTGTTGCTTTTTTTTTTTTTTAATCACACGTGTTGAATGAGCAGGTCTTATGCATAGCACGTTGCGGGATTTGTGTTAACCGTGACCTCCCCGTGACGTTTCCTGTCCCTCAGGCCTGGACTCTGACGAGTCCTATGAAGGGGTGTCGGAGGCCAGTTTCAAAGACGCCCTGGTGTTCGACGGCAGCAGTCAGAAGAACAACGGGTCGGTGCCACAGGAGAACGGCGTCAAGAAACACCGGTACGGCTGCATTCCTGCACCGCATTCCATCGGCAGTGTGTGTTTGTCGCTGCGTTGACATTTTGATCCAGAAAGTCTTGAAGCCTCCCACTGAAACCAGTACAATGTGTGTGGGCAGGCTCATAGTCCTTGCTGGTTTGGGTTGGATGTCTGTTTGACGAGCCCACGCAGCTTTGTGACAGTACACAGGGCAATCTGTAGAAAAGACAGAAGAAGGACACACTGGTGGTGTACTGTAGTGCAGGGTTCTCAGGTAGGTTAGGGCTGATTTAGGAAACAAGGAAGGAAACAAGGAAGGAACAGGAAACGTTTACCTTAGTGAGGAGGTGTGGTTGACCCTGTTGTTATGTATGAGGCATTCTTTTAAAGAGGTGTGATTGGTTCATAAAAAAAAAGCAACAAAAAAAAGCACTCTTAATGATTATGGGCAGTAAAATCAAAAGGCCTAATCCTAGAATTTGCTCTCTATCTCCATACATGGTGTGATTTAAGAATACTATTATTAAGCCAGAGGCCGACTTTAAAATGAGCCTACAAAATGTTTGAAACACAGGCTTAATTGTGCAAGCTTTCAGTTATTGGTTGGTCAAGAGATTCCACAGCTCATCCTTCGAGCAAACCTGCACGTCATTCCTTATTGTCTTTCGTTTCAGGACGTCACTACCTGCGGCCATGTTTTCTAGAAACACTGTCAGTATCTGGAGCATCCTGAAGAAATGCATTGGACTGGTAAGGACTCGCTGTGTCATGTTTTTCATTGGTTCAGTCCGTAAGATCACGCTACCTTGTTTTATTACACGGTTTCTCTTTTTCCATTGCGGAAAATCCAAATGACTTGCGGTGTTATTCTGTTTGGTGAAATGTAAAATACGGACTTTGTGTCGCCCTTCTCACAGGAACTCTCAAAGATCACGATGCCCATCGCCTTCAACGAGCCTCTGAGCTTCCTGCAGAGAATCACCGAATACATGGAACACACTTACCTCATCAACAGAGCCTGCTCTCTGCCCGACTCCATAGAGCGCATGCAGGTCAGACACACACACACACACACACACACACACACACACACACACACACACACACCTTTTGTCATCTAAATGCTCTGTAGAACACATGACGGTCGCTCATTAGTGATGGCAATAGTGTTCCTTCTTCAGTTCACACATACAGCCAGCCAGTCATCACTGTATGAACTTGAAATTAATAAATAAACATTAATACAAATATTCTTGACCTTTTTCTTTTGAAATTTTATTCGCAAAGAAAAACCGACTCAACAAATTATTTTCAATTTCAATAGCGATTTCACGATACAGTACATTACGTCATGTAAACAAATGGAGCCCCAAAAATATATCCAAGTGTTTGTTGAGAAACATTCAGTATTTAGTGCTTTCAATTGCAAGTTTTGAGTTTTGATATGCTCAGTTGATAACAATCAGTAAACGTAAACAGTTGCACTGGTGGTGTGATTAAAGAAATACACGGGTTACATATTATAAATTAGTTATGACCAAGGATTAAGATAATTTAATTTGACACTAGTTACTCACTTAATACACTGATCCCCAGTGTATTTGATCAGTCATCCAACTTGCACAACCCTGATGCGCACAAACATACACATACAATTACTGACTAAACCCAGCTCCAAAGGATTAAAATGAGAACATGCCACACACACACACACACACACATCTAGACATTGTTATGTCACACACTCACTAACGTGATCTGTAAATTGTGTGTCTTCAGGCAGTAGCTGCTTTTGCTGTGTCAGCTGTTGCGTCTCAGTGGGACAGAACTGGAAAACCCTTCAACCCTCTGCTGGGAGAGACTTACGAGCTCACCAGGTACACACATACACACACACACACATACACACACACACGCACATACACACACAACGCTCAACACTCTTTTTAAGGTCACCCAGTTTTAGCTCTTCCTTTATCCTCCCTCTTCTCCAATGCCCCCTACAGAGAGGATCAGGGTTTCCGGCTGGTATCGGAGCAGGTATCCCATCATCCCCCAGTCAGTGCCTTCCATGCAGAGAGTCTGGTCGGGGACTTCGTCTTCCACGGCTCCATCTACCCCAAACTCAAGTTCTGGGGCAAGAGCGTTGAGGCTGAGCCTAAAGGGACCATCACACTAGAGATACTCAAGTGAGTCCAGAAGAGAGTGTGTGTGTGTGTGTGTGTGTTCATATCACAGCTTTGTGATCTAAAATCAGTTCCTCATCTTCTATTTTCTTGTTCTGCCTCTCCCTCTTTTATCCCCTCTGTCATTCTCTCATGTCATTGTCTTCTTCTCTCTTCTTCGCTGCCCTTCCTCCCTCCTTGATTTGAACTCCCTTGCTCTTTTCTCCTCTCCCCTAGGCACAACGAGGCGTACACATGGACTAACCCTTACTGCTGTGTCCACAATATCATCCTGGGCAAACTATGGATCGAGCAGTACGGCACAGTGGAGATAGTCAACCACAGGTACACTATGCATGGGAGATATTTTATGTTCATAACCTTGTTCATTTGTAGGCGTAAGTGCAGTTTGTTGTTCATAAAACTGACATGTTAAACATATGGTGACCCAAACACAATGTTTTATAATTGGACACATATTGATATATCAAAGACGCTTCAGATAGAACAATAAAAAAAAAAAATTCATGATTGTTTTACTATTAATACTTTAGTTCATAAAATACTAAAAGAATTTACAAAGAGATACAATTAAGAAAGGCAGAACATTCTCATTTGAGAAGCTGGGACGAGCAAATATATGGTCATTTTTGTTTTATCCATCACTTAAACAATTAATGATATCATATGTTGGGATTAATCTTCTTTTCTGTGACTCTAATATACAATAAAGGTCATTTAAAGGGGATTGAAGTCATCAATGGAGCTTATTGACCTTTATTGGTGCTCAAGAGCGACTACAACGTCATCGAGCCTCACACACACTCTCCCCAGTCTTTTGTTTTGACTCCTCGGTTTCTTTTGGAGGAAACTCAACCACAGTCAAGTTCAAATAAAACGCATTGACTCTGTTACTCACAGAGCTGTTCAGCATTCCTGCCCGCCTCCTTCGTTTACTCCGATACTTCAGACTGCAGCTTGTTTACTCTCCGGGTGTCTTCTCAAACCAACAATCCTCTGGCCTCTTGTTAAACCTTTGTTTATCCAGGGAAGCTCTGCAAGGCTTGCATTATTCTTATTTTCCGTCACGCTTTGTGTCTTCGTCGCGACGTAGCACAAGTTCCAGGAGCTGTGAAGCAGACAAATCTCAGTCCTGCTCAGTTTGCTGGTGCTGAGCTTTGCACTGACTGGATAAGTGCCTCACATGGACTACAGGGGAAGCTTGAGTGACATTTCCTTCTCAGTGCCAGAGCAACCTGGCAACCTGTTGTCACGACATCACACCACTATGGAGGGTTTAAATTAAATTATACCAATGATGCTCCTAATTGAAATTAGTAAAAATACTCTTTTTTTTTTATCAAAATCTTGATATTGATGTGAATTGTTTGAGCATACATTATGCACATTCAATTTATAAATGTATGTTTAATGTTTTATTGCATACTCTGTATTAAAACAAAACAACAAAAAGTTCCAACATGCCAGCGTCTAGGAATTATGATTTAATTTCACCTTTTCTTTTTTCACGTTTACTGGTAAAAACTCAGCTCGGGAGGAGACGTTGATTTGGTTCTTCTTCTCTCCTCTTTTCTCCCGCAGCACTGGAGACAAGTGTGTGTTGCATTTCAAGCCCTGTGGGATGTTTGGCAAAGAGCTGCACAAAGTGGAGGGATACATCCAGGATAAGAGGTCAGAGTTCAGTTTGTTACCACGTCACCGGCAGTATGCATATTCTATTATGTCATGGCATGTGAAGTTTACAAAGTTGTTACACTAACGTGGTTCTTCCTCTCTCTCTCTCTCTCTCTCTCTCTCCCACTCTCCCCCCCTCCAGTAAAAAGAAGCACTGTGTCATCTATGGGAAGTGGACCGAGTGCATGTGGAGCGTCGACCCTCAGGTCTACGAGGCCCACAAGAAGTCGGAGAGGAGAGGAGACAACAAGAAGCACAAAAATGTGAGAACAAGTTAGAAAATCTGTGAACCGGCGCCTGTTGTTTCTTTAATCTAAAAGCTTACGTTTTTCATGCAAACGTAAAGTATCGTATTGCTTTTTATTCCTCCCATGTTCTGAAAATGATTGAATTGCTTGTTTTCTCCAATTCTAATTTGTTTTCTTTTTTTCTCTCGATTACCTGGATGAGACCACAGCATTCTGTGTGTTCTCATCCAGGTAACCAACAGGCTTGTGTAGGCTGTTGTCGCGGTCTTTAGCTATTCAGCATTAGTCTGTTTGGTTATGTGGTTTTATTTGTGTGTGTGTGTGTGTGGCGACACGCGCTTCCTGGAGATAAAGTTTGAACAGAGTCACTTCCAATGCGATGTAAGACGTGATTTACCCCTGAGCGTATTGATTTTAAAAGCAGTGACAATGAAGTGTGTTATTTCCCAGGAGGAGCAGGAGGGAGCGGAGAACGATGACGCAGACGACATGCCCGAAGTCCAGGAGACAGTTCCTGTTGTACCAGGAAGCACTCTGCTGTGGAGGATAGACTCCAGACCGGCACATTCTGCTGAGGTATGAAAATAGAAAACACACACAATACCAAGCCAGAAAACCCAAATGCAGTTAATGAGCTATTTTAAATCAACAGAGTTTTGGCAGAACACTCTTGGTGATTTCAGTCAGTGGTAGAACTGCGATAAGTATGCCAGATAAATGGGCCTGAAGTTAGCACACATTTTTTCCTCTCAAGACTCCATTTACAAACACACTCGATATCCCTAATTCCCTCCCTCTCTCCCTCCGTCCCTCCCTCCCTCCCACAGATGTACAACTTCACCAACTTTGCAATGTCTCTCAATGAGCTGGAGCCCGGCATGGAGGCCAACGTGGCCCCCACAGACTGTCGCTTCAGGCCGGACATCAGAGCCATGGAGAATGGCAACATGGGTAATTTGATTTAAAAGTCCCTTATCAGTGTTTAATGGAGTTCTGTTTGTCTTGTTTGGTAGCAACGCCCTACAGAAACCTACAAAGATAAAAGTGTAATCCGCAGTTACATCTGACTGAGATCATTATCTCAGTAACTGTGAAAAAAAAAAACAACACTTTCCTGTGACGCTACATTTCTACTGCTAAAAAATGCAACAAAAAGTATCGTGTCTTTATTCTTTGTATCACATGAGAAGTCACCAGACGGTAATAAGACAATGCCGCCACCTGTTGGGCGTCTGTGTCCCCGTCTCTTGTTGATCTCAGTGAGGGATCCGTAAAAAAAAAAAGAAAGACAGATGCAAACCACTTAAGTACCGTGAAATTATAAATATGTTCTACGCCAAGTCTGTTTGTTTTACTGTGATAAATGGTACAACCCGCAGACTTTGTGTGTGTTGTTCTTCTGCAGATGAGGCCAGTAAGGAGAAGGAGCGACTGGAGGAGAAACAGAGAGCTGCCAGAAAGGAGCGAGCCAAGAGCGAGGAGGAGTGGTCTACCAGGTGGGAAACCCGCGCATTCTAACGCTCATTAATGGGACGTGAAGATGATACCGTTTCTGATTTTTCATTTGTCCTCCGCTAGCTTTCTGAAAACACACATTATTTTAACCTTACCGTGCAGGGTAGGTTGAGTATACATGAACAACAACACCTTGTTAACAGTTACACTGCAAAACAAACAAGAAACGTGGCGTAAACAGAACAGATAGCCAAGATAGATACATTTTTAAGAATCGGTCTCTTGTCTTCTTGGTATTATTGAATATTTAAGATAATACAACTCATGACGATAGCACCATCCTGAGTTTTGCATTTAAAGCTGATAAAGACCTAAAAAAAACTCTGCTTAGGTGACAATAATATATATATCATACCCAATCCTGCAAATTAAGACAAAATGATGTCACCAATAGGCAAATGAGCATATATACCGTCTGTGTCTCTCTCTCAGGTGGTTTCAGATGGGCACCAACCCGTATACCAACTCCCAGGGCTGGCTTTACACCGGTGGCTACTTCAATAGGAACTACCAAGACCTGCCTGATATCTACTGACAGCCCGCTCGCCTTCATCCGCCTCCTCCGCCTCCTCCTCTGTAACCTGCAATGACCTGCCTGTCATGAAATGGAGAGAAATGTTAAGAATCCACATACCCATCTTCATCTCACTGCCTTCTTCATCATCATCATCATCATCATCATCATCATCATCATCATCATCATCATCATCATCATCATCATCATCATCATCATCATCATCATCATCATCATCATCTTTAAACTGACCGACACACCCAGCACAGTGTGGAAAGACTTACAAAGGATCCAGATGCCCGTCACTCCTCTTAAACAGCGGCCTGCTTGATGACAGCTAAGTCTTCGGGTCTTTTTTTTTTTTTTTTTTTTTGAATCTTCACTTCAAGTCTTATTCTCATCATGTGTGATTTCACATCACGTAACGACCAGCACATGTTTCCCATCTCTCTGCCCCGGCATCGTTTAGAGCACAAGAACCATTTTATTTCTGACCAGTCGCGGAGGCAGAGAGCTGGTCCACGTGAAACGACCATTAACGGCCCACAAACCCACGGGTCCCATCGGAATGTTCAACGTCTTCACAATCAAACCCCCCAAGCCTCTGGACGACGACCTTTTTAAAACCCTCTCGCGTGTCATCAATGAGTGAATACGAGCTGCAACAACATGAAGTATAACCACAATAATCACATCGATGGATTTATGGACATGGACGGACGCCCAGTCAGCAGGGAAATCAGGGATGTGAATGCTCCTTTGACTGAAGATGAATCTTGAGGATGCTTCTTTTTTTTCTTTTTTATGCTCAGAAAATAAATATAGGTGACATTGTACTCTTTAAGGAACAAAGTTATAAATAAATACTGGTTTAACCGGTCGAGATATATCGAATACAAGCATGAGCTCATTACTGTCCACGTGTTGTCTCCCTCAAACATTTAGTATCCACTGTTAGCCGCCCATTAACCTCCCGCTTAAGGTTTATGTATTGAAATAAGTCAACTATTAGAAAATCGTACGTTTCCTCGACAGCAGAGTGGAATGTCCAGCTGGAGTGGGACCAGACCAGAAACCACATGACGATCTGATGCTCTCCTGCATGGCAACCGATGGGTGAACAGAGCACAGGTTCAGTGAGGACTCTCGTCTTGGCCCGTAGCCTCCGTGCGTCTGTAAAGAATAGCATTGTAGAGTATGAAGAACGGCCCCCAGGGAGTTCCCTCTGTGCAGATTTCTGAAAGGAAAACGTCGAGCAGCTGGAGGACAGGCCCAGAGTTCACGACACACTGACCTGAATGTTTACATGCAGCCCGGCTAACGATGCCGGCTGCTAAGTCACAGCTGAGGTCTGCTGATATTCAAACTCAATTCAAAATCGTCACACAAGTGCACATTTGTACATCTCGTCTTCACAAGGCCGAGAAAGTCTCTCATGTTTAAAGGCACATTTCTGCTCTCCCCCCCCCCCCCCACAGACAGGTCAGAGGTCAGGGTTCACCAGCTGTCATTGGTTCAGCCTCCTGCTCCAGGACACCTCGCTGTGGGTGGGGAGTTGAGCAGTAATGACCTGTTCTTACAGGAGCACCCGTGCTGTCCCGAAAGGTCAAGAGTGATGGTCAGAGTCTGCTTGTAAAGCTGAACCTGAAAGACTAAAGTTACTCCTACAGAGGTGAATCTCCCACTCGGTGAGAGGAGTTTGACATTTATTAGAGAATATTTCATTCCCACATTTGACGGAACCACCACCGTTCACTGGTGACGACGTCCCCGATGACACAGAGTTGATTTAAGTAACGGCAACGTTACATTCATCGTGTGAACGAGTGCATAAATATGTGCAGACACTCATTAAGCCATATTAACTATGAATTTGCGGTGCGGTGGGAATTTGACAATGTCAACCCCTTAAGATTATTATTAATCTCACTCACGTGTAACATGTTGGACGTTGCTGTGCGGCTGCATTGGATGTTAGAGAATTTGATGGATAGAGGTCACCTGCAAAAATGTCCCTGTAAGAAAAACTCACCGAGATGCAAAATGATTTCAAAGGAACAGAAAACAACTACAGACGTAAAATGACCACAAAATAAAATACACACAGCGTCTGTCCTGGTCGTCTTGCTCCCACGTAGCAAGGCCCAGCGGTCCATCGCCTCATAATCCGTCCATGTTCTTTTTTTTTTTTTTTTTTTTTTTTTTATGATACTGATTGTAGTAAAAAAAAAAAAAGGAGCCACGTGTCAACGGCAAGTCAATAGTTTGGCAGAAGTAAATCTTAAAAAGAAAGTGAAACGTACTCTAATGAATGTTGGCACAAGAAGAGAACGAGAAGGAGACGCTCCTCCTGAGAAACAGCCGTTCAGACTGGACGTCTGGGATTCGTGCAGAAGCTCCTCGCTGAGAGTTTTCCTTAAAGGTCCATTCATCCGCTGCTTCGCTCTCGTTGAAGGTCGTGCGGCTCGCTCGCGTGAAACCCTTGTTCGTCTCGCGTCAGGATTTTAATTAGAGAAACGTACGATGAACCGGTTTCACCCCTCAACTCTCCACATTCCCCGTTTGCACTGGTGAGAGTGTTTTTTTGACAAGAAAAAAAAAAACAAAAAAAAAAACGAACTAGTTTTATGCGCTTTTGTTGAAAAAAAAAAAAAAAATGATCGTCTAGGTTGCACCACTTTTAAATAACAATGGAGAGAAAGTGCCACAGATCTATGGAGCTGCCCTTTGTGACCTTCAGAAATCTTCTTTTTGAAGGTGTTACACTCCACGTTCACGTCTATCAGTGCGTTTAGGAGCTATCATGTATTTCACAACACCAACTCTATGCAACCTTTGCACCTCAACATGAACACAACACTTCTGACCTGTTGTACAGTAGCGTTACACCCCCCAACAACAACAACAACAACAACAACACAGACACAGACACACATCTTGAGCCTCTCACCTTCAATAGTCAGATGTACCTCCAAATAATGACTTTGCCTTCTTAGTTTATCTTAATATATTCCAAACAATTGGACATTATTATAACGTTTTTGGGGACTACACATCTTGAATCAGCTTAACTTTTGGTTTGTTTGTGTGTTTTAACAACAAAAAAAAGCTTAACTCTGTCATGCTTAGTGCCTCCTTTTTTCATTCCCTTGGTTTTTCTTTTGTGTCTTTTGTATTTATGTTCATTATTTATGATGTTTGAGGTTTTATGACTTAATTCAGTTGTACGTTTTTTTTCTTCTTTTGCTTATGTAGCTAAATCACACAGCGCTCGATTTAATTATTTCAATTAAACGGCCGTTTTCTAGAGGAGCGAGCGTGTAATCGGGGCTTGAAGTGAACGTCATTCGCCAGTTTAACGCTTGCACACGTTACTGCGGCCGTTACGGCTGTCAGATTCACTAGCCAGTAAAGTGTGTAGCTAGATTTGTCATTTAAAAAAAAAAAAAAAGTAATTAAAAATCAATCGCATAAACACTACTTGAGTTGAACAAATGCTACAGTCGTAAATGAACCTAAACGGGAACAAACTTGTTGAAAAACAGTTTTTGACCGTAAAGTAATGTCAGCTGGTGGAATGGTCCAAGTGGAGCGGCTCAGACGAACCCTCTGTAATTAAACTAGGTCTCTGTCGCTTTGAGTGTTGGTTCTTTCTAATAAGAAATGTCCTCTGTTGAGTTTGACCCTCCTTCTCCTGGACTGTATCTCGGGGGCTGTCGATGTTTTTATGTGTACAAGTGCTGCACAGAAGTAATCACAAGCAAAATGGCATATTGGTTTGTGCAATTGATTTATTTTTTATAGTATTTAAGCAATTCTTGGTGAGAACATTGTACCAGCTGTTTTATTTTCAGGTGGGGGACTATAAGGGGTCATATCCAATCTCTGGACAGTTTAATGTACGAGGGGAAATGTCTACTAATAAAATCCTAATTTCAATTTATAACCGCGTCTCCTTTTTCTTTTTCTTTTTTTTTTTTATAAAATGAATACTGAGAAAAATCTTGGCACAACTCCACTGAGTCAAAACACACATTAACACATGATCAACCAGTTTTCACTAATGACTGCAGTCTTCAGTGTGACACACTGTAAAAACAATATTTTCTGTATATATTCTGTGTAACATATGCTACGCATGCAAACGATAGTCAAAAACTAAAATAAGAGCTTACACAAAAACTTTTTTTTTTCTTTTTCTTTATTTGTCTTTTCTTTATTTTCCTGATTGAAATGTATCGTAAGGTCATAATTTGTCATTCATCACATTACATGGCATGATGCACCAGGTCTACTACACCCATTTACAGGAGGAATACACGGAAACATACACAAGGTTTTACAATGGGGGAACAGGAAGTTTAGCTCATTGCACTTACAACAGTGAATGGAACACTTTGTAATCATTTTTAGGCTCTCGACCTTTTTCTGTATTTTATTTTCACCCTGTTTTTTTCATTCAGTTGGGTTATTTTATGATATCTCTTTTTTTCTTTTTACACATCTGCATTGTCCAATTCTCCATCTCACCCTCTTCATCTCCATTTCCCCAAAAATTACATGGAAGCCAGAATATTTTCCCCCTGTTTTTTTTTTTTCTTTTTTGATGTCATCTCATTTTACAAACACAACATGTATAGAAACTCTACACAGACCAATATGTTTTTATCTATTTTTTTTTTTTCATATCCGAATACAATTTTTTTTTCTTTAATGAGTCTTAAACAGTCCGCACGAGCCAGCCACATACGTACACAATTTAGTCATTTATTATTCAAATCATCAAATGCTCTTGTTGGTTATGTCGGTGTTGTTGTTTTTTATGCACACAAAGCACACGTTTGGGGCGGGGAGGTTCAGGCTTGCATACGTGTAGTGTGCAAAGGCCTCTCTCGTGCCCGTGTGCATGTGTGTGCGCGTGTGTGTGTGTGTGTGTTGTGATGAGTTAGCATGTTTGAGATTTACATGTTGTAAAGAACATGTCCTTCATTTACATGTTGTTGTTTGTTCAAAGCAGACTCTGGTTCTCATCTGGTATTTACACTGGCGGGAGGTCAAAGGTCAAGGGATTGGGCGGGGGGGGGGATGGGGGTTAGGTCGGGTGGGGGAGGTGTCCAGGTCATGCACTTGTAATTTTTACAGATTCATTACAGGTGAAAGATGAATAAACGCTCCCTGATGGTTTTACAGTGAAAGATGGACTTTTTCTGTTTGTTTCAACATTCTCGCTCTCTTTTTTTTTTTTTTTTTTTTACAACCTCTCACCTATGAAACATTTACTTTTTTATATATTTATAATATCTTTTTTGTGTATTTTATAATCTTTCTCCGGTCCTGCTATACATCCGACTGACAGCAAGAGCAGTGGTGACAGTTACTACACTACGTACTGTACAATCAGTTTATGCTACCTTTTTGGTTAAGAACACACAAACACACACAGTCCGGGTTTCCCAAAAGCATTACAAGCTGCGTTTGAATACCGTCGACTCTTTTGAACTCTTTGTGGCGCTAAAGGTTTGTCATTTCTCCTTCTCATGGCTGTTTAGTCAGGAAAAACACAGATACCAGATCAGTGCCACAAAGGGTCAAAAAAAAGAAAATCAGAATCTCTGACTGTGCGACGTGTAAGTGCGACCTTATTGCTGAGACTCTTGATGTCGGATTGAAAGACAAGTCAAGAGTTTTGGAAATTTGACTTCTTTTAAACACAGATCTGGTGGAAGAAACCTCTCTTGGCTACATGTCTGGAAATCTGACCCCTTTATGTTGAATTGCAAACGTATAAACACAAGAGTTCTGCTCCAAAACACGATTTGAAAGAACATACCTGTGAATTTCAGCTCCTTATATTTAGAAAAATCGTTTGCACTCAAGAAAACTAGTTTTTTTCCGTTTCTTTCCTCAGACAGGGGAAAAAAGAAGCTGTTCCCGAGCAGATCTCAATTCAAATTTGTTGACATTTTTGATGTGGAACACAATTCAGTTTAATCTCTTATTATTGTCTACGTTTGTGCTTCAAACACCTCTGAAAAACCAGGCTGCGGCTTGGTGATTTTGCCCACTGGTGATTGCTGTGGTCTGAGCTTGCACTCCTGGATATAGACAGACACCATGCAGAGTATAGACAGAGACCACGACTGGCTAGAGGGCAGTAAAAGGATGGCTTTCTTCAGTGACCAGTATTGTAGTATAAAAGCCCTTGCTGCTATGCATATTTAAGTCACCTTCAGTGGCTGTATTCATACAGGAGCAGAAACATTTTTGACACATTTTGACACAGATCTTGTCACTCATGCCTTCATGGCTACGTCAGTCAAATACTACTGAACCCCTGTAGTTAACAGCAGCCACGGTAAGATCACATCCGTGTCGTAAAGTGTTTAAAAAAAAAAAAAAAATCAGATTTATTGCGCCTGCGTAAACGCACCTATTATTTTCTAACGTCTATTGAACATCTCAGTCGCGATGCTGCATTTAGTGTGTGCTTTCCTGAGGCAAAAGTGATTGAGGAACATTTTATTGAACATTTCATTTTTTTTTTTTTTACAAACTTCCAAAAACATACGACATACAATAGAGGAAGTTGGTATTAATTTGGGTAACTTTAAACTCTCATATTGTTTGTTCGTCTTTGACACAAATTTGAAGCGTCCGTGGTGAAGTCACCGATCTGGTGGCAGTGTACCTGGGAAGTGGTCTCTCAAGTGGTCTCTCAAGTGGTCTCTCAAGTGGTCTCTCAAGTGGTCTCTCAAGGCTCGGTGCTGTTTGTTGGGGCCACAACCAGATGAAACACAACCCGAATGATCAGACTCTTAAATCTCTCTCCGGAGGCTGAAACAATACCAAAACTGAAAATAAGCTACACGCATGATAACCTGTGCTGTTGAACAAAAAGTAGGCCAAGATTGTTATGCAACCAATCAACTAAAATGATTTTACAGCCACCCAATCTGATTTACTGTGATAACATGAACACATATTTCTCTGTTTAAGCAGACTCAAAAACAACACGGAGAGATTTTCAGATTTTTAACAATCTCATTATTGTGGTTGTGCATAGATCCAGCGATAGATAACATCTGCATAAACATAATTTCTCACTCTGTGTGTATAGATTTTAAACCTAAATATCTCTTTCTTTGCTCCCAGCCAGCTCTCTATCCCCTCTCAGTATGATAAAATAAATTCTGACATAGATAAATCATCTCATAAATGTTTCACAAAAAATATATACTAACTTCTTTTATAGTTTCAGTGACTTGAAATAAAGTGTAGTTGTAAAGGAGTTGGAAGTTAAGGAATGTTTTAAAACTGCATGAAGCACATCTTTTCAATTCTGTAAATTTCATAAATAAATTCTATATAATAACCCTTTTCACAGCATACTGCAACTCAAATAAATACAAAGTCAGATGAATACGCAGATAACCTTTTCCCCCAGAAATGTACGTTCCACAGTGTATTTAGCTTTTAAATCTTAAGTGTGTTGTGGCAGTGCACCTTTAAACACACACACACACACACACACACACACACACACACACACACACACACACACACACACAAAATTTTATTTCGGAATGCCTTGAATAGTACTTCACTAGTAGCCTCCAGCAGTATTTTTTGTCAGATAAAGCCTATGACCAGGACTTTTGGTCGTCAAGATATATCAATAAAACAAAATAAAATGGAGCTTTTCTTCTTCTTCACCCCTGAGCAGACACAACCCATATTAGGGAATATATTCTTAATTTGTTATTCGTTTTAGTTTTTTCTATAACTTTATATATATATTATATTTAGTCTATATTCATATAAATCTGTATTTTTGTCTATATAAATCTCTGGACAACTTTTTTGTTTCTTTTCTTTTCTGGACAACTTCTCATTTAAAATGCATTTTATTTCCTTGTTATTTCTGGGAAATACTTCTCTTGTACCGGTGTTGAGAACAGCAAATAGATTATTGTTTACCGTGAGGCATTTTTTGTGAGACTTTTTACTTTTGCTCATTCACATTTCTGTTTTCTTTAATGCAGTTTTCCTTTCAAACTAACTATTTTGAATGGGAATTACTGATTGATGAGTGAATTTTCCTGTAAAGGTGAAGAGTTGCATTTTATGACAAATAAATAAATTCTACTCCATAAAACATTTTGATTGAAAACAGTGGCGCATCTGCGGCAGCAACACTGCCGTCCCCTTACTCATCCTCTCAGCTGTAAATGTAATTTCCCAGCTGTCATGAACACATCTTTAGAGAGGGACCCTTTGGCAGAGATTCCCAGTTGGGGAGGGGAGGGGACCGTGAAGCAGGTGCCAGGTTAACACAAGCAATACAAAGACCCTTGTTATTATGTCCTAACTTACCGGTGACCTATATTATACACAAACACATTCACAGAATCTCCTTATCTATGAAGGATGCCGAAGCAATCTTGATTTTAGTTATATCAAGAAGCTGATTATGAATCAGGTGTGATAAATAATGATCGTGTGACTTTTCCCATCTGTGTATTCACTTCCCTTCTCCTCCTCTTGTTTCTGTTTTTTTTTTTCCCAAATATGATTCATTGCATAGAAGGACTGGAGATGAGAGGTCGCCTCTACTGTCCACCATATTTGTTGTGGTTGAACTCGTGTTAGTCTCATTTTCTTTTCTTTTTCACGTTGGATGATGGTTGTTAAATACACGCATACAGACCCCCACACACATACATACAAACATCAGGAACAGAACAATATAGAGGTGACTTTGAGGTTTTCTGCGCCGGGCAGCATGCGAAGGTTCCCAGCGAGCGTTCACACAGACAATATACAGCAGAAGTTCGTTGGTTCGTTGGTTTTGCTGAAGGCCTCGCAATGTTTGGCCCGACAGAGTATGTTTGGAGTACCGAACCGCAGATCTCACAATGCACTGCAGGAGCAACAGCAGGGAGAACACTGACCTGAGAAGTTTCCAAGACAACTGACAGTCTGAGAGAGAGGTTTTCGGGGGTTGGGTTACAGGACTGGACGCCACCACGATAGAAAATGAAGAGTTAAAAAAAGGCAAGTGACTTTGTGACACAACCAAGTGTGTTATTTTTGGTTCCTCAGTCACATGACTGCTGACTTTTTTTTTTTTTTCCTTTCTTTTTGACACCATTTACGAGTGTGCTTTCACGTGTGCTGTGCACATTTGACAGTGAAGACACATACTGATACACACTGATGTGTGTATCAATGAACATCGATCTCGGAGGGTCAGAAGGATCACATTGGAACCCAAACCCCCGCAGGTGACGACGACTAGTCCAGTTCTGCCACGATGTGTGACTGGTCTGCGTTTCAGTGCCTCTCTGCTGCCCTGCAGTGCTTTCAGATCAGGCTCCAGTTAGCTATTACAAGCAGCGTATCACTCCGATCCACTGACTGGCTGACTGAAGACATGACTCACTGTTGGGTGGAGGAGAAGATCTGGGTGGTACCAAACTCTTGTTTGTAGGTCAGCACCTGCTCTCTGATGTATTAGTCCAGCAGTAGTACAATATTGGAGTACCTTAGGTGGTACATTTAAGTCAGACTTAAGCGGTACATCAGTGGTAAGTAAGACAGATGGAGGCAACACGTTTCTATTCCACCAACTTTTAAAATGACACAATATTGTGCTTTCTACTTTCTTACCACTTACTCTATTGCTTTTATAAGTATTAATAATAAATACGAGTCAGAAAATTGACAGGGGCCATGAAGAAGGTAACACAACATTACAAAGCATAAATAAATGAAAAATGTCACAAACAATTATCAAAAACAAAGTTGATTTAAAAAATATAAATTAATCTCACTGTGGCCAGTGTTCCGGATAATATCACTACATAAAAAAGTGTGTGATGAAAATATGTGTTTACAGGGTGTATTAAAAAATATGCCAGTTTAACTTCAAAATAAAAATATTTAAGAATGATTAAGGCGATATTGGTAACCTGCAACATAAAAACCAGGCAAATAACAAAACAAAATTAGAACAAATTAAAAGAGAACACAATGATAACCACCAACAACAACATGAGAAATATCTGAGAGCCAAATGTTGTGGAGTAGTTGGAGAAACCCCATCACCACAAGCACTGCAGGTAAATGTTGTCTTAATGGCTTTGCGATGGCTGAAAAACAACCCAACTACATACCACATATCGTTATTTTTTCTTTCCTTAAAAAAAACAAAAAGGCTCCTCTTATTCCCGTGGCCCGATTCCTGTGTGTTGCTCCGGAAATCTCTCTTCTTTGTTATTGTTTTATGACGTCTAGCTAAGATGTGTTTGCCAGTGTCTTTATGGCCTCTGTTAAGTAATGATGAACAGTGTAAGGTCTTGGATATAAAGTTCCATGCATTCCAAATTCCTACTCTTTTTTTTTTTTTATTCACTATATACTGTACTTCTTTAAAGACATGGCAAGTTGAGGATTGTTGGGTGGGGGTTGAAATAAAGAAGAATCAGCATTCAAGAAACGCAGAGAGGTGAGGAACCGAGGGAGCAAAAGGTTTCAACAGTTCCAATCTGGAATGTAGATAGAAACAAACCGTGGAAAGAGACGCAAGTCGACACACTGGTTCTCTGTGTGTCGACTGCATCGCTAGCATTGTCGTATTCATTCAACGTGACATTTCCATTAACTTCATCACAACAGGTGATGTAACAAGAGGTCTTTAGTACCAGAAAAACCTGCAGTGCCTCAGCAAGTTTTATTTCATTTTTCCCCACTCGTGTTTTTACTTTGAGAAGAGATAGAAAAGAGGAGAGAGGCTGGTTTGTTGCTCTTATTCCTAGTTTGAGCATAGGACTGTGAAATCAAGGATCCTAGCATGCCATCATGCCTGTGGTAAAGTTACCATTTCCTGCAAAGCAGGAACAAGCAGCTCTCCTATAAACGGTGAAGTCGTCAGCATATAGGAGTAGAATTGCTCCACCCATTTCTTTTTTTTCCATTGAAGCTGCAGTTTTAAATCCACATGTAGGGCTGAGGTGGTACACTGGTTCCATTGGTTCTACTCGTCTGCTACAGCTCAGTGGATCTCTGGTGATGTAAGAAGATCTCCCTCTACTGGCATGGAGGAGGAGCAGCAAAAAAACCAAAAAACTTGTTTCTTTGAATTTTGCTCTCATTTTTGTCTGCCAGTAGCTCTTTATAAAGATGTGTTTAACTGCTACAGGTCGGTTCTAGGGCTCCGTGGTAGTTTGGGGGAGACTAATTCATTGGCTGGGGACTCTGGATTGAGGATAGTCCTTCTAAAGATGGATGTTGGCTCGACATGATCTGTGAAATAAACAAAGAGGTAATTTAGTCAAGACTATTGAACCCAACCCTTTGATATGGGTTCTGTATGTTTGATATGTTCATAAAGACATTTGTAGATTACAGTATCAATAGTTTATTCAGATGTCATTACACTAAAATAGCCACCTATAACTGTTGTTCACCTTGTTTATCATACAAAGTAATAAGTGACTTGATGATTTATTATATATGAACACCATAGAAAACATTGTTAAGCACATAGAAACTGCTGTCCTTCCTATAAGAAAGGTTAACTTTTATTGAAGAGAAAGTCTCTGTTGTAATATGGGGGCTCAATAAATGAACAATGTATGGATGCACTAGATGGTTACTGCCTAGACCTATTCAACCATTGGCAACAAAGACTATAAAATAAATTAGATTAGGCAGGACATCTGTCATATGTGGTCAAGGAATTTTCTTTGGGGTCCCTTCTTTAATGACAAAGATGCACAAGGAGCCTCTCTATTCAAATGAAGGCGAATTGATATAGCGCTGTCATGCAATAAAAACAAAGTTGGCCACTAGATGGTGGATAAGTTTAGGAAATGCACTGCTGATCTACAGTATACTTTACATGAAAGCTCTCAGTCATCCAGCTCATGAGTTTTTTGCAGTTGCTAAAACTCTACACACAAAAAACAAAAACATATAAACAAAATACGAAATATCTTAATAAGTTAACACAACTTTATGAACTCATTCGCACAAACACAAAATAAATTCTTCTGTCCACATGCCGACTGCACATTGATGTGCTATTAACACAAAAACAATGGTGAAATAAACAAATGTGTTTATTTTAAATCCTGTATATATAATAGTATCAGGCACAACTACTGTAACTGAAGATGATACGAACATAGTTGCTGCATTATACTGTCAACAAAATTCAGTAATTGTTGTGCACACCAAAGAGCAAACCTGGACTTCTGCTACCTGTAAAAAAACATATTCAAATAAAGTTTTGGCAAAAAAATAAATAAGAATCATGAATGCATTCTCTTGCATTTTCACTTAAATAAAAAGGGATACATATCCTGAGTTGGTAATGTGGATGATAATGCTTTGCATCTGCATTTTTCTAGATCAACTACTTGTATTTGTACCAGTATTTGTAACATTTGTTTTAAAAATATATTCATAATTGTATTAACCGCTGCATTCACAGCCCATAGTGCAGTAAAGGATTATTGCTGTTGTCAGAATTCAACATTTAGATCTGACAAAGACCCTTGTTAAATGAAAATGTTCTTATTTGTTTAATAAAATCATCAATGTCACGGATTTATATTTTAACCCACAGCGTGCTGGTATCTGCATTTTATGCATCTTTGTGTGTATTCATTCATCCACTACAGGACAATTCTCCCCTCAGATCTTCCTACACCTAGCTGCACAGATCAGGAAGGATAGTGGAAGCAGAGGCAAGATTGAAAATAGTTTTTCTCGTCTATAAAGTACTGTATAAATAAAAGGGATACAAAAAATGGATGTTGTTTTTTTAAGATTATTCACATGTTTTTTAGTGAGTATTTCCAGCATGAACCAACTGTACTAGACAGCAGAAGAGCAAGAGCAGATATTTCTAAATCCCCAGACAACATGTCAGCCTGTGCCGACACAGCACCTGTCTATATAATAGGAAGGGCATGTTATGTTGCTGCCTGAAAGAGTGAACTCACTTGTATAATCTGACTCTTCAAATGTGCTTCACAGCTCTGTGTTAGATTCCTTGTGCTTATGTTTTTCATCTTAGTATTTGTTCAACTATACTTCATTCCACAAACTGGGAACTGCACACTATGTTTCTCACTCTTGCTTTTGCACACAAACCTTCTCCCGGCTTCAGGCAAACAGGGTAAGAGAGCACTCCAGTGTCTCAATCTCTCTCTCTAAACGCACTGCAGTAATTAGTCCCATTGCAAAACACCTGTTTACCCCAGACGCTTTCATCACCTGGGGCCGCTGTGGCCTCCAGTGTCTCTACCATGTATTTCAACCTTTGCATTTAAATGCAAATATTCTGCACTGTTGATTTATGTTCAGCATTCATTGGATCTGCAAGAAATAAAATGACCCAAAGTAGTTTTCGTTGACTAAACCTGTAAAACTTGCTGGGCCAAACACTCATTTAGTTATTTTTGTGTGATGAATTGTCGTCAAGGAGATTTATGTATGTGTGTAACTAACATTTGTAAATAATCATAAAATATCTACTATCTATTCATTCTTTGCCAAATAAGGTACCAGACTTTTGAAGCTGTGGGAGTCTTTAATCACATTTACAGTTTGTCTTTGCCTTCTTCATGAACTCCTGTTTTCCAGTAGGTCCAATTTGTTTCCCAAATGAGTATTCACTGTATGCATCTTTTTGGAATCAATGCCTTCTGGTTTTCTCTCCCACTGTGCCTGACTCAGATGAACTGCTCCAAAACATGCTGTATATTTGCTGGTGCCCAGCAGCAGACTTAATCTGTTCCAGTGAACACAGGCCCCCAAAGGGTTAGTACACAACAAACAGGTAGGTGACTCACTTAAGCCACAACATGGCTTAAAGGACACACAGTATGGACACATGCTTTTGTGTCCTTTTGGTCTGGTGTTGCTTCTCACGGTTTGGCCTTGCAGTTTGAAGGGATTATTATTATTTATTTATTTTTTTAAAGCTACAGCATATAATATATTTAACAGTATTCTAATGTTGTGGCAACAGTTTTGGGAAGACCCTTTTCTGTTTCATCTTGACAAATTCCCATCCAAGATGAAACCCCATCCAACACCTTCGGGCTGAACTGGAAGGTTGACTGTGAGCTGGGCCAACATCAACAGCCGACTTCAATAATATTCTTGTGGTTCAATCCCTGCAGCTTCATGTTCCAAAACCTCATGGGAAGTCTTCCCAGAGGAGTGGAGGCTAGTCTATCAACATAGTAATAACCATGGCTTTAAAATGAGATGTTTAACTATCACCTTTGGGGGTGTAATGTGTAATGTGTCCAGATACTTTTGGCCATATAGTGTACCAAAACAACGAAAATTCTCCTAGGGAGTATAAAAGTAGAAATGGCAGAGTCGGAGAACAAAAAAGGGGGAAATCCTTACAGTGATAGAAGAAACAAGACGAGACATGCTGAGAGAGAAAGCGAAGGAGAAAGTGAGAATCCTGACAGAGAGAGAGAGAGAGAGAGAGAGGAGAGAGCGAGGAAAGACGGCACAGAAGTGAGAAAGCGGGAGCAAAATAAGAGACAAAAAAAGCGTTGATGTTTGACAGCAGTGTTAGAGTGTGGGAGGGGAGAGAGTCACACGAGGAAGTTAGTCAGCGCGCGGCTGCACAGCAACAGAAACACGCTGAGTCCAGGCTCAGTCCGTTATCTGGTATGGCACATATGCAACACTGTGCACACTGAAATACAGCAACATTAGTGCCTGCTTATCCCCCTGTGATGCTTCAAAAGCTTCAAAACCCACTGCACCAAGACAAAAGACTGTACTTCCAATTAAAAAAAAGAAGCATGTAACAGATTTTCCTATTACTGCTTCTATTATCACTGCCCCAACTCACATAAAACACATCTACACCCGAGCCATACCATGAAATTAGCGCACATTATTGCCCAAACCTGCCTCCACGCACTCATGGAGGGGACTATTTTTTGCTCCTTATACGTCAAACTAAGATGCCTTGATCAGATCCTCTTTTAGTCCCCTTTGTATCTAAAGAAATTAGTAAAAAGTGTTTATGTTTCAGGCTCCTTCTGATTGGAATTATGTTACCCTTTAAATATATGTATAAATATATTAAATATATATCTCAAGGGGTTAATCCTGACATGATACATTTCAAACACATAACTAATTTGCAATATGTTTTGTATTTGCTGATGCAGGCTTACGTTGAACGTGTCTGCAAAACATTCACTGTCAACATATTTAAATTGAAATCCGCTCTTGGTAACATTACATGATTACCAATTGAAGATCACCAAGATAGTGAGCTAACTAATGTTGCCATCAAAGCAACCATGACTGTAGTTGACTGAATAGTTGACTGTAATCACATGAGGACATAACCACAAACTTTTCAGTGAGATACAAATCCTAAATGTGTGAAAAACTGAACCTCTACTTCTGAAGCGTTATGCAACAAATACTGTCTTTGTAACACACATCAAGGATTTGATGGGAATTTATGTGAACAGCAAATTAAAGGAGATAATCAAGCACCGCCTGACATGAAGCAAAACCATTTAGGAGGAGGTCTTCTAAAATTGTTTCGAACACACTTCTTTCCAGTCTCATATTGTATAATTTTGTCTCACTGGCTTATATTTAGGTTGTGACGTCTTAAGGTGTTTGTCACGCCTGAGAAATAATTCAGACTTCTGTCGGTATCAAAGTGAAGATCAGTATACCTCGAACATTTTTAGATTTTAAAAAACCAATGTGCGGCAAACTTCACAGTGAGAACAAAAAGGAAACAAACCAGATGGTCTGAGAGACTTCTGAGTTGGTTTGGCTCGGTGTCTCACCTTTAGAGGTGATTGAAGACACTCAGGACAGCTGAGTTTCATTTCTAAGACGCGTTTTACTTTGATCCTGTGGTTCATCAAGAGACCAAATGTCTGATTCTCATCCTCTCTGTTTAATGTTTCATTGTCAATTTACTCTAATAGGATACAATCAGACAGCGGTTCATGAATCACGGGCATGCTCTTGGAACCAGAATTACTTTTGTTGATTTATTTCTGGCCAGGCTGACTGCAGGCTTTTAAACTGACAGAACCCAGATGCCAGTGATTTTCAGGAGCAGGCAAAAATACGACAGATGCAAAAACACAAAAGCAGCGACACAACTGGCTTCAGGCTGAGCTGGAGGAACACGCAGCACAGGCAGCTTGTCTCAAGACAAAAGTTGAGATATGGAGAGGGAGAAATACAGATGTACAAATGTCCCGAAGTCAAAGTGATAAGTAAATTAAAACTGTGCTTTTGTGCTCAAAGCACAAGATTTGTCTCTTAAGGGTTAGCTTAATGTTGCTCTGTTGTTGTTTTTTAAATGTCTCCTGTGTAGTTTTCTTGTAAACAAACAAAATATATAGTTACACTCAGTGTTACTCACCAAAATGCATTGTGTGTATTAAACTAATGTGTGGAATACATTTGGTTTTCTTTGCAATGCAGAGTTGTAAAGTCTGTTAAGAATTGTTTAATCCATGTTTACTAGCTTTCAGTATTCTTCTCTGCATTTGTTGCCGCATTGCAGCATATATTATCGTATTACTGTCATCTGTTGATCAGTGGAACAGAGTGACACTATTGACAGGACTGTGTACTACATCTGGAGGTCCGGACTAGCGGCAACCTCCAGTTCTGACGAGTGAAGCCAATGTGGAAGTGGCTTAAACTTGCATTCTCTCTACAGACCAGCAGGGGGCGACTCCTCCGGTTGCAGAATGAAGTCTGATTTTATGGAAGTCTATGAGAAAAACTTAAAGCTGACGTTTTCAACGAACTCCAATGTAACCCACCTGCGTCATTATTATATACAGGATTTGAACATTTCTGACTTTGGTGCCCCCTAGTGGAAGTATCAAGGAAGACAGCATGTGGCATACAGCAATACATGAGAAATAAATCATGGTTATCGTAACAGCTTGACACAAACTAAAGAGTAGATGTTTAGAATTTTACTTCATGGGAAAGTTCTACGTGTGGTTTGAAACAGATCTTGATGGAATAACTCAGGCAAAGTTAAAAGTAACTTACTGTCCGGCCTGCCAGAGAGAGCAGCATGTTCTCTCTGGCAGTGTGGGCTCAGGCCTGAGACATGAAGTATCCAGAGGATTCCAGTCCTTGTTGGCTGCAAGAGGAAGCAAACAAATTTCAGACGAGATGTTTCCCTTCATAGAAAACATCCACCCTCCGATACATAGTTGGACATTATTGGACTCTATCCAAAGTGTCCAAATGGGCCCACAGGATCGGTTGTTAATCCCAGAATTCTGCATTAAGTTACATGGCTATATTTAGCATTTTTTCTTGTTGACTATTTGCAAACTGTCCAACATGTGATGAAGTTAAATGACAAAACACATACGAGACTTTGCCACAGTTTTCCATTTACTGTACACCCTTTCTTATATTATTTGTGGGTAACTTCTTGGTGAAACAAAATTGAAAACGCTTTACATAACGTGTTAATGAGGGTCACTAGAAGGCACAATTAGTTTGGGTCTCTTTAAGGTTATGCTGTGCTCATTTCATATCGGAGTTACAGTTTCTGATTCGTCAACAGCGTTCATGTCAAGATTCAAGTCGTAAGTACAATATTGAAACTGAAAAATTTATTTTTCTGAAAACTCAGAAACATTCTCACAATGATACAGAAGTGCCTTAAAAGTAAACAAACATGGATGCCTCATGTCAGCTAAAGCCCATTGTTCATGGTAATAAAACCCCAATTTAAAAGTGTTACACTTTTAACCCTCAAATGACACTTATGTGCTATTGAAGTAGATTCTGGGCAACGGCGCAAAAGTTTCTGTTGCAACCGATCGTGCAGTTGATCTTAATAACCAGCTCCTCTGGTTGATGGTGAGGTAATTAGTGAAAACAGCTGGGACATAAAAACCTGCAGACTGTTGGCTGGCCAAAGTTCCTGGCCAGAAACTATACAATTACCTCCCAAGATATACTGTGTTTGCATGTTAAATTACAATTAAAGTACTCACCAGTATGCTCATCTCTCCTCTCTGTTCCCCTCTCTCTCTCTCTCTCCTCTCTCTCTCTCTCTTTAATAAAACAAAAGCAGGGGGGGAACTTCACAGGTTTTTCTGGTACGGGGCCTCGTGACTTGGTCATTTAACATTTACATAGTCCTGCAAGTACATGGAGACATTCAGTCAGTTTAGTTGATATTTATTTTTTAATTCATGTTAGAAAAGACAGCATGTTAAAACTCCCTTAAATAAAGATGTGTTGTTGCTGGACCTCAAAACCACAGCAGGTACTGTAGGTTATTTACACACGAGACTCCCAATTTTAAGAATTTCATCATTTAAGAACCATCATGATAAGCATGATAATGCAGCAGATATTTAAATAACATGACACAACATGGAACATTTTCAATGCACAGGCTCAATAATAAAATATTCAACACATTGCAAGTTCTGTCTGGTGCTGTCTTATTTATGTTTTATGGTTTGGGATTGAAAAGAATAATCTTTTTTGGGGGGGTTTCATGATTTTGGGAAGTCCAGACTCAAGAAAATCCAAACTTAAAGCAATCAACTCCAAGTCAACATTTTCAAGTCCACAGCTCTAGTTGTGGTATAGAGTACAATATATGTACCCTTGATTTTACGCCGCTACATCACAGCACCGCGTATTCAGGGGTGACAACCAGCCGTGAAAACACGCATTCTGTTTGATGCAGACACAGTAGGAATAAGTTGTCATTGTCAATGTTCAATTTTCACCCTGCACACGCAGAGAAGCCAGAGGACACAAAAATAAGAAGCACAGACAGAGAGGAAAATACACAAACACTCAGACAAAGACACACTGCTTCAGCAACACACTGCTTGTTCTGAGTAAACCACTTCAAGCGGCCCACTCTCTGCTGCCTACAAGAGTCAAAACACAACACGCTGGAACAATCTGTCAACATCCCAGTAGACTTTGAACCAGCAGCATCTCAGATATTTATTTTTATTCCTAATGTTCAGATGCACTTTTTCACTGAGGAAAGAAACAAAGTTTCCAGCTCTTTGTAAGTGAATCATTGACTAACTAGAATGACCGCCTCACACTTGAATGTCAATCAGTCACGTTGTAATTTACATTCATGTGCATCCAAAATGTCATCAGTTCATCATTTTATTCTATTAGACATTTGTGTGAAATTGTCATAATTAGCATGTGGATTCTTGAGTTATGGCCCAAAAAGTGATTTGTGAGGTCACTGTGACCTTTTACCACCAAAATCTGATCAGTTCCTTTCGGAAGCCAAGTCGACGTTTGTGCCAAATTTGAGGAAATTCCCTCCAGGTGTTCCTGAGACATCGCCTTCATGAGAATGGACCTTTATTTAAGAGGGTTTTACATAAAAGATCTACGAGGAGTTCATAAATAACGAACGAAATATTCAGCTCGGGTGAAAAAACAAGACAATACTGTTCGATGGAAGTTATTTTGAATGAGAGAACCTCGGCTTCAGCCTTTTCCATAAAATAAAAGCCACAGTAGATAATAAATCACCTTCCAGTTTCCTTGTCTGTTTTCAGTGCTGCTTCTTTTATATATGAGCCGTCTGACTTTGCACATGACTTATTGAGATACATAGGAGAAAGAACGGATGAAAATACGTACCTTAATCTTAACGCCTCAGAATAAGGAGCTGAACTTCTTGCCAAAACCGGTGATAGCTGGAGGAAAGAGAAAAATAAATATACATTAAATAGATTTAAATTTTGTTTGCATTCTTAATGATGAGGCTTTTGCTTTTTACTGGCCAGTATATTGTAGGATAAAAGCATCTATTCTTTTTCTGTGGTTGATGTGACTTTGCAATTGATTATTATTATTATAATTATTACATTGATCATTAATAGTCATTTTGTATCACTTTGTAGTCATTTTGGTGTCTCTGTAGTTGTTTTTTTGTCTCTCTGCAGTCATTTGTGTCTCTTTATACTCACTTTTTTCTCCTTAGAATAATTTTGTATGTCTTTGCAGTCATATTTTGTCTCAAAAAAAATGTTTGTATCTCTTTGTAGCCATTATATGTCTCTTGGGGGTCGTTTTATGTCTCCTTGTAGTCATGTTTTGTCTCTGTAGTCGTTTTGTGTCTCCTTGTAGTCACGTTTTGTCTCTTTATAATTGTTTTCTCTCTCTTGGTAGCCATTTTGTGTGTCTTGGGAGTCGCTTTTTGTCTCTTTGCAGTGACATTTTGTCTCTGTATTCATTTTGTGTCTCTTTTTACTCGGATCCGTTCGTTGTACCTTCTCCCAGTTTGCCGGCCTGCTCAGCGGCAGATCCAGGGAGGATCTTGGACAACATGCCTTCTCCGTCCATGCCAGGCTGACCTGCTGCTGCACTGCCAATACCTCCTGGCCTAGGAGCTGCCTTGGAGCCTGGACATAAAAATAGAGAGAGGATGACAGAGAGCGACGGATAGAGAATTGAGGAAAGGAAAAGACAGAGACATATCCAGAGGACAATTGATGTCAGTATCTGTGCAGGTCTAATATTAGGTGGCATCTGACAGTGTGAGTATTTCTTTCTTTTTCTATGATGACATCTGTGGTGCCAAGTGCTCTGAGTCTAGTCACGGCACTCTCCAAAAATGTTGGAAATCCAACAGTTTGGGCAGCAGAAAAGAAGTCTCATCCTTGAGTTGCACTCTCTGCCCCTGTTGTATTTTTCCTCCAGTCTACTGATTCAGCCTTGCTTTCTCATTAGGTCTCCTCTTTATAGAATTAAATGGGTTCCTGCTTTTAGTGGCCAGATTTTTCTGAATAGATGTGCTGTGGTAGCCTTCAGTCATTACTTGAGACCCAGTCTTTGTTGCTGTCCATCTAAGCAATTCTATTTGCGTTTTGGTGAAAAAATTATTGTAACAATTCCTTAACTCTCACTATTGTTGCCAATTATCTGTTGATCAAATCTGTTTATGGTCACATGTGGGATTGAGATCCATCCATTTACCTCCCACACCGCATAAAATACTTTTACTACTTCCTGCATCAGCATTGCATTTTCGTTTTTAGAAATAAAAAGTCTTTCCAGGAGAAATCTCCAAGAGACACACTACCTACTGGACAAATTAACTGAATTACTTAATACCAAATTAACTAACTGACCAAGTCATTACGTCGTCACGTAACACACTCAGGCTGATCTGCTGCCATGAAGTGAAACCCCTCCATTGTGGTATTATCTGCAGATTAATCTCAGATTAGATGAGACAGCACACACCGGTTACATAATAAAGACACAGTGGGCAGCAGCTGGCAAGACGTGAGAGTGCTGGGAGTCTCTGTGTGCGATGATTATACTGTACCTATGCCTGTGAGTGGGGGCTGGGCGGCTTTTGTGGCCATTACGGGCGCCGCCTTTGCTCCAATAGCTGTTACTGGAGGCGTGTCCATCTTGGCCTGCAGAGACAGAGAAACAGAGTATGAGGAGATAAAACAGCAGGAGTAACCGATGCTCATCATTTACTAACACAAACATCTCAGTACTGTATGTACCTCGTCACAGTAAAAACAGCTGGTAATTGAAGACAGTGGGGGAGAAATAGCTCTTGGATA
Source organism: Ophiodon elongatus (assembly GCA_016806645.1). Taxonomy (NCBI): domain Eukaryota; kingdom Metazoa; phylum Chordata; class Actinopteri; order Perciformes; family Hexagrammidae; genus Ophiodon; species Ophiodon elongatus. The sequence goes on from JACSYO010002163.1 coordinate 156,914, forward strand.
TTCACAGGACAGAAGACACGAAGAAAAGAGAGGGGGAAGTAAGAGGTTGAGAGACTGACAGAAGGTGACAGAAAAAGCTGCTCCCCTATTGTGTTGTGACATCTTATTGAATGACATGAATGATGAGTGTCAACATCATCAACACAGTCAACTGTCAGTTATCTTCCTTTTCTTAGTTCGCTCAAGTTTTATGATTGAAGAAAAACTAGGTGATCACATTTGCTTTGTTTCTTGTCCAGGCAAAGACTATTTCAAAATGAGAATATAACATCTTTTGTGAAACAAAAAAATGTATAATTTATATATATATATTTTTTATTTTTTATTATTATTGGTAAAATAGGCCATTAGACAATTGCACTACATGCTTGAAATGAGGCTATAACTCAGCAATCACTGATCATACAAAATAAATGATATGCAGATGCCTCAAAGAAAATCTCAGGAAAGATGAAAAATTCAGGCAACTTTACATTCTGGCATTTGACGATAGATTGTCTGTTGTTAAATTAATACATTCATTATTTATCATTTGGGTTTAACTTATGTTAATATTGACATTGTTGTATTATTCAGCTGCTTTTACTTTGCTTTTATGCATTTATTTTCCTACAGGGAAATATAAATAAATAGTGTGTCTTTGTTGAATCCAAACTTTCCCCTGTTGGAAACAGCCATCTGACAGCAAAGTAAATCAACGGAAATATTGTAAATATGGCTGTAGACTTTCCACATTTTCCTGCATCATTGTCCCACATCATATCTTTATCAGAGTGGACCGGTTTGGACATTTTGATATCTGCTGAGTCACTGTGAGCAGTTTGAAAGCTTTTGCTGTGTTTCTTTCCAGCTCTGCCCTCGACATTTAAGCACTAAACTACAGTGGCTGCTGCTGCTGCACTAATAGAGAGACGCAGACCAGACCTTTATTGATATGCATCACTACAACAGTTGGTACTAACTGAACACAGGAAACATGGCCCCGTTTTTATGTTCTTGCTTTGTGTCATCTGTTATCCGTGAAGCTCTTTGTGCCACTCCTGTTTATAAACACTCCATAAATATACTTGACTTGACAGACACTGAATCCAGTTTAGCTGCAGCAAAGAAGAGGCGGTGCATTATTATGCCCCGTGCAGCATACTGCGTTTCATTATTTACAGCCACTTCATAAAGGCTTTTAATTACACAATATGACCGAGCATGAGAGTGTTAGTGTATGAGTTTGCAGACTGAATAATAATCAAATGACACTTTACAGTTTATGGCTTCCTGTCGGAGCTATTCCACCCATAGCAGAGCTTTCTGAATAATTTCCAAGACAAAATTCCTTCATAATTTGATATCAGACCTTATGAATTATTTTTACTTTGCTGATAGTACAACGATGCAGAAATATGAAAATCAAGAACGCTTTTCAGCCATGAAAACCATCGTGAATAATTATGGGTCATGGTCACAGTGACTTTACAAACGTCATCGGCAACTCGTTCTTGTATTTACCAGAGACAGAATGAATTCAGGAAGAGTCTTGAATCTTTGTGTTAAACGTCATAATCAGGTTTTTAAACTCCAATAGCAAATACGTTTGCATGGATTTATGATTATGAACTAATTGCAGGGTGCAATCGAACATTTTGAGTTCCATTTTCTTGAGCGTCTAGCAGCCAGTGAATCAGCTACATTTAGTTATCAGTTGCCTCCGTGTTAATCACAGTGTTAGAGAAGGCCTGCCAACAGAGGCGCAGCAGAATTTAAATAAACCCTCTGAACTGGGAGGAGATGGTCCAGCTCTTATCTCTGGGAGCATGGAGACATGGGACTGAAGGAAAGCAAGGACTGAGGGGGACGACAGTCCGGAAACTAGGAAGAGGTGAAGGGAAGAGACGGGGAAAAAGATGACAGGGAGGAAGAGTAGGATGGGGAGTGATGAATGAATATAAAAAGGATGAACTAGCTGGCAATTGGTTGTTAGAAAATGTTGAATAGGAGGATGAATAGAGAGAGAGACAACAACACCCTAATCAAAATGGTTTGTTACATGAAGATGACAACATATTAAATGACAGACTTGTCATAATTATGAAACATTTCTTTTGTGGCCCCAGAAAACAAATATAACAAGCTTGTTATTTCAAGATCACAGTAATATCTTGTTGACAAAAAATGTGACAAAAAAATGGAAATGTCCAAGGAATGTGTGTGATTGCGTGTGAGTTGTGAGAAAGATAATTATAACTATAATCAGTGGTACATTTAGTTCTGCAAGACAACATCAACACAACACTAACAGAGGAGGTATATCCAGTACATACCATACTTCTAAATAATGTCACATCAATCACATACCATGCAGTGATGGACAAATAGAACTTACTGTTCATTTGATTTGAATGTATTTTCAGTCATGCCATTTACCAGCATTTTCATAAAAGTGTAATTCATTTTGCTCAAACTGAAAAAAATCCTTTCAATCAATATCATACCATCTCTTTATCATAAAAAAATGGAAACAAACGCTGCAAGTCTTGTTAACATTCTCATTTTCTATTTCTCTCTGCCACTGGTCTTCCCTCTCTGTACTCACCATGGTGGCTGGTGTGGTTCCTGCAGGACCCGTCTGCCTGGCCTGACCCATGGGTCCACCCGCTGGACCCATCTGTCCTGGCTTGGCTTGGCCTTGTCCCATGCCCATGCCCATGCCCATGCCCATGCCCATGCCTTGTCCCTGGGCTGGGGGCTGCTGCTGAGGGCCGGTGGTCACTGCGACACCAGGCTGCCCTGACCTGGCCGCTGACGTCTGGGCTTGTTGTTGGAGCTGGGTCCTCTGTCCTGGAGCTCCGTCTGTCTGGGAACCTGGACCACCCTGTCGCCCTGATCCCGTAGGCCCTCCGACGGGGCCCTGAGCCCGGGTAGAGCTGCCAGACCTGGAGGAGCCTGGATGGAGGAGGTGGGTGACATTATTTTTTAAATGAAAGTGTTGTGCTCATTGTTCCAAAATCGTCTCACCTTACGACAACGAGAAACAGCTAAAGGAAAGGACAGAAATTCAACCGTCACAGATACTTTAAAACAAGATACAATACAAGCAGTACTCTGAACGCTGCAGACCTTTAAATGCAGGGAATGATTGACAGCTTAAAGATATCATGTGTGCCAAAAAGATTTGGTCGATACATCTGTGATCTTTGCATCATCTGTTCCTGGATAGAAAACCTGGACTGATAGGCTCCAGTCAGTGAGGTATAATTTAACCAATCAGATTATTTCTGCCTCTAAGAAACTTTTGCTTTTGTGAAACTGGAACTGCAGTATTTATTTTACAGTAAGGCTTTCTTATTATTATAATGGATGGCATGTTTCATTACATTGTATACAGTAGCAATTGACAGGTGAAGCAGCAATGAAGGAGAGAATGAAATGTAACAAATGTTGTGAGCAAAGATCAGACCAGCTATTTAATGAGTACAGCACTAAGAACACAGCCACAATGTTGCCCCGGGAGACAGCATTTCCTTTCGAAAAGTTACGCTTGATATAGTTCATTAAAAATTGTTGATCCCTGAGGGGACTGTTGCTCAGTCTGAACAACCAGGGGTATTAAATATGTCTCCCTCTGATCTATACAAGACATTCACAGGGATCGTATCCAAGAATCACAGCTTATTATTGCTCCAGTAATAACTTGAGGTCTAAAATGGTTTAGGAAACTTAGCTTAGGTCTGTGAAATACACGTTCACATCTCATTTAGTCAATATGTTTCATGGTCTTATTTATCCAGGGTGAATCAACAGTGTGTGTAGATCACTGATCAATAACATAAGACCATAAATTAAAATAAACAAAACCACTTTTTTAAACTTTGGATCGGCTCTTGCATGGTTAAAGTCCTGCCTTGTCTGAAAGAACACCTAACTACATCAAACTGTTTCTGATATGATATGTGGAGTACCTCAAGGCTCTGTTTTGATGCCACTTTGCTTTTCTCGCTTCATATTTCATTTCTTGGGGAAATTATACTCAGTTATGTAATCAATTTCCACTGCTCTCCTGCCGCCCTGGGAACCCTCTCTCTCCTCAGACTGTCAGTGCCTCATCCCAGATGTTTGGGATCTGGATCTTGTCCTTGTCTTTCTCTCCCTTTGTGTGTTTGTTTCCTTTCTGGTATGTGTGTGAATGGTGTGCCTCTTGTGCGTTTGTGTAGTCTTTTCCCCTTTTCAGGTGGAGTTATTCTAGTTATTTTGTCATCATCCTGATTGTCCATTTTATAATTACATTTTTTTTTGTCTATTCTGTACTCACAACATCTTTTGCATGTCTGTCCGTACTGACAGAGAGCATTGTGTCTGGAACGTAACCCACAAGTTGCAAAACTCTAGCAAGGTGGTTAAGGCTTGACCTTGAATGGTTAAGGTTAGGAAAGGTCATTGGAAAGCAGTCTCACAAGTGTTCTTACATGTTTTTGCAACTTGAGGGTAACTATTTAGACACAAACCTGGGAGAGGGATTGCTCCTCTGCGGCCCTTCCTGAGGTCTCTTCCTTTTTTTCTTTTGGGTGTGTTTTTCTACATCCGAATCAAGGTTCTAAGGACAGAGGGGGTTGCATGCTGTACAGATTTTGAGTTGTATACATAATATTGACTTGACTTGACTTAAATGTGGACTGGAAATATCTATTACTTCGCAGACATATAATTTATTTTTAATTAGGACATTTTAGCACCACTGCTCATTCTGGAGAGCCGCCAGACCGCCTACACTGGCCAGAATATAAATGAGGTGTAATATTGTTTTAGTCATGGAATTCAATTCGCAAATTACTTTTGAATGGTCTCTTTTTTTTACTAAATCTTAAACATATTCCACATATGGATTTTCAAATGACTTTATAATGTATAACATGTATTATACCATTATTTCTAAATAGTTAAAGAAATTATTTAAAATCGGTTAAAGAATGTATTAATCTGTCATTGTTCAATTCGTCAAATTATCTTTTTTTGGGGGGATTTTCTTTTTCTGTCAAATATTTTGAGATATAATGGCGATGGAGGGCTATTAATATTGCTTAACTTATACTCTGAAAGTGCAAATGTAATGCTATCACTCCTGACATACAGTAGAAAAGCATTAAATATGAGGTGTAAAGGTGCCCTGTATTTACCAGGTGGTTGGCCTTGCATGTCCCCTGGCGGCTGGGACTTGCTACGTGAAGAACGGTGCGGGTCCCCCTGTCTGGAGGAGCGCTGTCCCTGGTGGTGCCCAGATGGATCTCGGGAGTAGTCCGAAGAGTGGTACGCTCCGGACCTGGACTCACCACGCCTTCCTGTAGATGAGGATCGTGCTGATGGGTCTTGGCGCATTGATGGGTCTTTGGGGTGCCCCTTAGATGACCTCGAGGACCTCGGCTCATCTGAATGACGTGATGCGGATGAGTGACGGCCAGAGCTGCCTTGTTGCCTGTGGTCACGGGATGTAGAGTGTCGCCCTCCGTGGCCGTACTCATCCTGGGGCCACAGGTCCTCCTCAGGAGGCTCATCATAATCATGGTAGGTATGTTTTACACCGTGCCGGCTCCTTCCAGTTGAGTGGCTGCTGCCGTAGTGTCGAGAACTGGAGCGTGGCTTCTCGAACCAGTCAGTTTCTTCTTGGCCCAGATGGTAGGCTTTGGAAACCGAGAGCAGATCACAGTCAATCTCCATGTCGTTTGGAGACAGCGGCATGCAGGCTGAGAGAAGGAAGGAGACAGGAAGAAGACCAACCACATGCAAAAGAAAAGAATAGGAGGGAGAAGACACAGAAAGAAAGGCAGAAAATAAAAATAAACGTTTTACATCCATGCAGTTTACACTACACGTTGCCTTTACATATTACAAGACAATATAAACAGGATAAAACAAACACTGCAAAACTGTCCGTTATGGCAGCTGTTTTTGTGCAAAAATATTTTAGCTTCAATTTCAAAGCTTATGACATGGAAATAACTTTATGCTGCACAGACATAACAACTGCCATGCAAATTATTGATGGTATGAGAAGGCCTATTGGTACATTGTTTTAGTGAGACAATAATACTGGCCCTCTGAAAGATAAGGTTTAAATATAGAATTTACTGTGATGGACTTTTTTGCAGTGTAAGAATTCATGAATCAAAACACACACAAAACAACAATGTCAATGACAGAACTAAAAAGAAAACCCTGTAAAGAAAACCAATGCATCTGTGTCGTGCAAAGAAGACCTTTCAATTGAATCAGAGTGTAGCGAACGGAGAAAACGACCACGCCGAAGAACCATGCGAGTATTGGACAGACAGACGACTGGACGAACAGGCGGAAGGACGGACAGGCAGGCAGACAGACAGACAGCAGTCCACTGATAAGAGAGCTCCAAGTGACTCTCAGGAAGAAGAAAACATCAGCATGCAACGGCTATCTCTGTCTCTATTTTTCTTTTTCTTTGCTAAGCCTAGCCTCTGGGTGGGTGGGGGACGTTTAGATAAACGATGGGGGCAGTAGTAGGTAGTGAGACTGTGTGGGCGTTGAGCTCCCACAATTACCTTCGCTGTCTGACACAGCGCAATGATAATCGTCTATAATGTATGTATCATCCGATTTGTAGACATGTGTCCTGGGAAGGTCTCGTATGTGGTCTTGTACATCTGGCAGCGAGTGGCTGGAACCATACTGGCCATAATAGTAATGATATCTATTGCTGCGACTGTCGTACGGGTCGGGACCTAAGCTTGATGATCGCCCCGAACCCATGAACCTCCTCAGGGGACTAAGTGGGCTCTCCTCTTCAGAGTACTGCCGGGTTGGGTGGCGCCCCCGACTGTAGCCAGATTGGTAGGAGCGGTCGTCCCTCTCATAGGATCGGCTGCGATACCCAGAGTAGTCTCTGGCTGAGATCTTGTCCATGCCGTAGCCAGTGGAACGGGAGCGGCCGGTGGAGTTGTAGTAAATCCGATCGTCCTCCTCCACCGTTGAACCATTGTATCGACTACCATGAGTGGTGCCACTGCCGCCCTCATAGGTCTTCCTCTTGAAGCCGTAATCTTCGATCAGCTGGCGTCCTCGAATGTGAGAGGAGGGGTAAGCCCCACCTGTCGCTGAGGAATAGGAGGCCAGGTCTGCCTCTACATCCCGAGCCTCCTCAATGGGGGAAAACTTGGAGATTTTTTGCTCCATACTCCCCAGTTTCCTGTGCTTGCTGCGCTTGGAGGACATGACTGCAGGAGCCAGAAGGCTTCTGGAGGAAGACAAAGGTTTCTGTACCCCGGAGCGGATACTGCCATGTTTGTAGTCGTAGTCATAGTGATAGGAGGATCCCCCACCCATGCTAGAGCTCACGCTGCTGCTGCTGCCCCCTAGAGGTCCGTGCCTGTAGCTGCTCTTACCCCTGCCGTGGTGGTCGTACAGCTCTTCCTGCATCGCTGCTTCCTCTTCAGGTGCCCTGCCGTACGAGGAGCTGCCAGTTCCCCCACGCGTAGTGCTGCCGATGGTGGTGATGTGGCCGTGGAGGTCGCCCGGGTAACGCCCACTGCCGCCATGATGCATCATGTCCCCTGTCGACGTGCCCAGCCCGTCTTTTGCCGTGAGCTCACTTACGTCGTCAATCATCATGTAGTTTCTTGGAATGTTCTGCTCTAAGCCAGGAGCCCCGTACATCCCATCTGCAGTGCTGTATGTGGAGGGACTGTCTACAGAGTGCCCATAGGCATTGGAGACTGTCGAAGTGTACTGTCCATATGAGCTGGCTGTGGTGGTGGTGTAGCCATAAGTATTAGCAGTGGTTGTGGTGTACTGGCCATATGAATTAGCTGAAGATGAAGTATACTGGCCATAAGTGCTGGGTGGCATTGTAGCATACCCACCGTAGCTGCTGGACACTGGTGCTGACCCATATGGCCCATAGGAGCTGGCCATGGTTGTCGATCCAGTGTACTGACCATAAGAGGGGGCTGCGCTGGAATAAGTAGAGTCCTGGGCGGTGGTGGTGACCACAACTGTGGGGTTGCTGATCGTCTCGTAGTTGGTGGGCATCTTGTGCTCCAGATCGGCCAGTGAAGTCTGCCTTGGTCTTCCCGGATGGACTGTCAGGATATCAGCTTGGGGCTGCACAGGGTATGGGGTGGTCTGGCTGGGGTAGGAGGACACAGCGCTGGGATAGGGTGAGCTGTGGGTGGGGTATGGGGGCTGACCAGGCGGTGCAGGTCCAAAACCTGAATGCCCCAGTTGGGGCTGAGGCTGAGGTGCAGCTGGTAACCCCATATCTGTCTGGGGGTATGGGGGCTGAGTTTGGGGATAGGTGTGGGAGGGGTAAGAGGTTTGAGACTGGTAAGAAGGTCCAGGTGGTGGGACATGGCTCTGGAGGGGTGTGGGCTGTGGCAGTGCCTGGGACTGAGACACTGTGGGATAGGGAGGCTGGTTGAATGTTGAAGACTGGTACGGCACACTCGATTGCTGCATTGGTGCTGCCGGTTGGCTCTGGGGGTACTGACAGGAAAGGAAGGATGATGTGGGTGGGTACTGGGCTGCTGTGTTTAGGTCGCTGGTGAACTGGCTCATAGGGGCGGTGCTTGGCCTCGTTGACAGTAGCCCATTGGTCTCATGTGAGGCAGCTGCAGCTGCCAAACGTAGGTTATTCAACTCACTGTCAGACATATAGTCTCTTGTGTCCCCCATACACCTCAGGTAGGCAATATCCCTCCTCTCCCTCTCCTTGACCAGTGTCTCTTTCCTTTGGTGGATCCCCAGCTCTAGGTATCTCAGTTTAGCATCAATTTCTTTTTCTTCCTCCTCCAGTTCAGCTTGCTGCTTTCGCAGCTTGGTCGACTCTTGCTCCACAGCCTTCAGCTCGTGGGTGAGGTCTTTGAGGAGGCTGGCTTTGGCAGCCAGGCCAGACCTGGTGGCAGGCTTGAGGCTGGGCACGGAGGGCAGGTAGACCTGTTGGAGGGCAGGTGCCATCATGGGCAGGTGAGCTGATGTGGTAGTCTCCTCTGGAGGAGGGCTGGGCAGGGTTCGCTTGACCTTGCGGAGCAGTGAGCTTTGCTGTAGAGCTGCCAGCTGGAGAGAGAGAGAGAGAGAGAGAGAGAGAGAGAGGGAGAGACAGGGAGGGTGGGAGATAGGGAGGGAGGGAGGGAGGATGCGAGAGCAGGAGAATATGGAGAGACAAATGCAAACCATACAAAGAAAGGGATAGGGGAGGTATGGAAAACAATCAACGTGATAGGATGGAGAGCCAGTTAAATGGAGAGGGATGGGACATTTGTAGAAACCAAATGTAAATGTAAGATGGACAGGGACATGGGAGGGCAGATGAAGAAAGGAGATCAGATTAAAGAGAATGAATGAGAGAAAAAGTGGAGAAGAATAATGAGGAGCACATAGAGGGAAGAGAGGAAAAAGAGTAAAGAGTGATGTAGGGAACAGGTAAGGTGAAAGAGAGAATTAAATTAGAAAGAAGAAAGGGGTAGATGTTAGAGGAGAGATGGTAGAAGTAGATCAATGGAGAGGGATCACAGTGGGAGGAGAAAGTTGAAGGAGGTGGAAGGACAAATGTTGTACACAACAGACGAATAGACAGGGAGGAAGAGGAGGGAGGAAAAACTCAAAAAAGATAAAAAGGTCAAGGAACAGAAGAAACAAGGAGAGGACGCAACGACAAGGATATACAGGGAAGACAAAGGAGACACATATAGACACAGACAAAGACAACAAGGAACAAGAGTGCAGTTTGTATTAGAGGACATACAAAAACATTAAAATTGGTGCCAATGGTGGAGCTGTATTCCGCAAATCAATCGAATACATCATTTCAGTTATAAATTGGGAGAATGGCAGCATGAATTATGGCCAACATATAGAACCTGCTTTTGAGTTGGTATGGACCTAAACCCAGATGTTACCATTCGTTGAATTTATGCTGCTCTGAAAACAAAATGTGGTTCTTCTCCCACTAAGCCAGGTATAGATAACAAAGCAGCCACAGTTAGTTTTTGACATGTTTCATATGTTGAAATGGTTATATTGTCTTTCCAAATTAATTATGTATTGCTTCAGATAGCCTCATGCTCCAAACTTAAACTTCAAAACTGTAGACCAAGCCTACGGAACCATGTGCTCCACAGCAAACACACAGCAAAAAAAACACAAAAAACAAAAGACAAGAATTTTTGTGCATTTGATAATTGTATCTGTATACTTGGCTGTATACTTGACTGACTGCGCAATTTGGAACTACTAAAATACTAATTATAGTTCAAACCAGCCAAGCATTTGCATTTTGTTCAGATGAGTCAATGTTTTCATATAGCTGATCAATATCATGAATGACATGACTGTAAGAATGAATCTTGATTGATCTTTGTTTTTTTAGTATTTATTAATTCTGTATCTTCCCTTTCTCATCAAACTTGTTTGCATTTTGAATTGTTAAATAGATCAGTTTAAGTATAGATGTTTCACACTGCAAAGTATTTTATCTGCCAATCTTCTGAGGTGTTGAGAGTATGTTTTCACAAGATTTTATGATTGATAAATCCCCACAGGATCTTTTTTTGCCACAGATTGACATATTAACAAAGGGGTTATTCATCATAACTTTTCCATAATAACTGATATGGCTCGACGTTGATGAGGGGACCATTGCTCAGACAATACATTTAAAAAATATTTTTTGTCATTTCACAGGCACATCCCAAAGCAGTGTTCTTTGTTTAGTTTATCTTGCCGTATGCTGCAGACACTTGGTAGTGATTTAACAACACAACAACCAAGGATGTGTAAGTGGATTGCTCCTGAATGATTGGATGATGCTTTTTAATCTGGTGACTCAAATCCAATTCATGTTACATTTTACATCAGCAGTGGAGGCTCGCATACGATTTGGTAACAAAACTAATCTTTGGAAATACACACCTATATTTTGATTCAGCTTCAGATCAACTTCATTATTTTATACTACAGTATAATACAGATATGGTGTTTAGCCTTTCCATCACTCAACATTATGACTTTGTTTGTTGCAGCTCTGACTGGAACAAACTCCCTGAGGAAGTAAGACTGGCTGAGTCAGTATTACTTTTTAAACATATTCCTAAAACGTACATTCATCATGAAGCTTAAAGTGCTCTGTAAATCATTGCATGTGGTTTGAACATAGGAAGACATTGAACTAGTTATTAATGCACAGAATCATGACGGTTTTGTCCCTTGTGCCATAATCCAAGGTAAGTATTTCGTAGAGGCCCAAATTACAGTTGAACAGGGATATTAAATATGCAAGTGATACCAGAGAGATCGCCAGATTGTACTACCATCATAGATCTCTACAGGAAGTAAAATTAAGAGGCAGAAACATTCACTAGCTACTTAGTTTAGTATAAAATTGGGTTAGTTTGTGGGCAAGATGTTGAACACTTTCCTTTACCCGAGGTTTCTATAACAAAGGCCCACATTAGTTCAAGAAAGCTCAACAGCGGATTCTATTTTGAATCTCACTTTCATGGCAGCTATTGTTTCATAAGAGGAGGTGTCACTTGTTATAAATTGGGGATGGAGAAGACTGAATAATATCTGTAAGCCCTGAAGAACATGGAAAACAAAACAATAGAAACATCTGAAAAATCTACAGCAAATGGAATTGGTCATAATAGCATTCCCATAAAACATTCATAGCACTCACAAAATAAAAACAGGGGCAAAGAAGAATGAAAGAAACAATTTCAATCAAAGTGACATAGAGGCCATTCAGTATTGATGCCTTTGGCAAGTTTTGACTCCACTGAACCACATTCAAGTGATTCAAACTATTGACTAGAGCAACATTAATGACTTTGTAAACTTGTGCTAAGGCCCTGCCCATGATTTTAAAATATGATCTAATAAACTAATTTTATTTCTGTTGATGATGTTTCTATATTGGTTTATCAAATGTATGCTGTTGATTTTGTGTTACATGATTTACTGCAGGAAGCCCTGAACATCTGACATCTCTTGGATTGTGGCATGACTAGCAGTAGCATGAAGAAATGGAAAGAAAGCAAAACATCCAATCTTTTATGTAGTTGGGGAGATGCATCAATTCCATCAAAACTACAAGCGCCCCACTGCCAAAATGTGTTCATTATCGGTGGTAGTTGTGTAGACTTTATTTTTGCCTTTATGTTTATTGATGTGAAGCTCTATAACCACTGAAGTACTGTGAAAGCTGCAATACAAATCATGTTTTTGTATGACACGTCAATTGACTGTAGGTCTCAAGAGGTGCTTTTTAACTGAACAATTTTTGAGCACGAAGTTTGACCACTGATTTGCAGTCTGTTTTATAAGGAACAGACCTTATACTACAACATACCTGTTCTTTCTTGCAGTTAATATAACATCTCCACTGTTTAGCTATCTTCTCTAGACTGTTCCCTGAATTTTAATTGGTTCATTCTCTTTAATTCTACATCTCTATTTCCTTGTGCGCTAATGCGTGTGTCAGCATGGTTTGATTGACTTTACCTGGCTCTGGAGCACTTGTTGTTGGTAGAGGGACAGCCTGGCCTTGGTGTGCTCGTCAGAGGTGGGGCTGAGTGACTTGGGGTCTGACATGGACCTCTGGGTGCTCTTAATTGGTCGGGGCACAGAAGGGTGTCTCTGGGGGGACTCTGCTGTGTATGACTTCTGCTGAGGTGTGACATGGGCTTTGTTCAGCCTCTCACTGGACAGAGAATTCTCCAGCAGGCGGTGAGGGGACACCGGAGAGACAGGAGAGTAGAGGACTTGTGGGGATTTGGGGGTTGTCTGCTGCTGCCGGATGATGCTGGAGACGGACTCGTTGTGAAGGTGGTTGTGAGGCTGGTAGTTGATGTCGAGCGGGTCGGGGCGGCGGCGCTCAAACTTGGCTGCGTTTGCTGCAATGTGCTGCTGCTGGCGCTGCTGGGTCAGGAGGTCGACAGAACCGGATTGTTGCGTTCCAGTACTGGTAGAGGAAGAATATGGACTGACCGTGGTTGGTACACTGAGCTGGGGAGCTACAACACCCTGTGACTGGGCTTCTGGGTCAGTCTGGCACGCTAGAGACTGTCCTTTTTGGGTCCGCTCAGGTCCAGAGATGTAGTGCACAATCTCTACTTTATTCGGGTCTGGTACTGTCACATGGATTACTGGGGAAACTCTTCCTAAGTGCTCCACTTCCGTCTGGCAAGACATTTCCCTGATGGTTTGGACGGCAATACTGGAGGATACCATCTTGGGAGTTTCGGTCTTGGTGTCAGAGGCCGTGGTGGATGTGGCGGCAGTGCTACTGCCAGTGCCACTGGACTCAGCGTGCCGGGAGAAACGAGAGCGTCTTCGGCGGACCGGCTGCTCATTCTCAGCCTTGTCGTCGTCGTCATCTGTCTGGACTGAGCAGTCAACACTACGACCACGCCTTCTGGTGCGATGACGCATCATGTACCTGTTGACGGGGAGAAGAGAGGTAAAACAATAAGGAAAGACACAATGATGCAATATACTATCCCAAATGTCAAAAAGACAAAGCAAAATGTAATCTACGTGCTGTATTATAAAGTGCTTACATGGAAAAACGTAGACACAACAACAGATCTAAGTCTGAACATTTAACAATTATTGATGTCATATCATCTTTTTGTGTCGCACAAAGCGTTATGCCTTTGAAACTCTCAGAAAAGTGACATCTTTCTTCTGTATGAAAATGTTTATAAATTATTCATAAAGCCTTCATCTACATCTCGGCTTGTGTCTTGTTTTTTAATTAAAGAAAGATGTGAAGTAAACAGGGAGACTATCAAGATAATCCTTGCCTATTACACACACACACGCTCTCTCTCTTTCTCATCTTCACCCGCATCCACCTACACCCACTAAACAAACATATCTATGTATCTGTCCACTTACTCACTCACGTCACACACACACACTCACACACACACTCATCTCTACCTCTCCTCTCCGTCTTCATCGTCTGTCTGCACAGAGCTGTCCACGATCCTGCGGGGGGAGCCGTAAAACACCACGCCGTCTCCGTCCAAGCTGTCCCGGCTCAGTCTGGTCATGGAACTGTGTTTCCTCATGTTGCTCCTGGTCTCCATGTGCTCCTGCTGGCTCCTCAGACACATCTCTGACGAGGAGTTGGGGAGAGAGCGGGAGCTGATCTGAGAGCCGATGTAAGGGGGCAGGGGCTGTCCGTTCGCATCAAGCTGAAGAAAAATAGAATATTTTAAGGTTGTTAGTTGTCACCCATCATTGATTCAATTCAGACTGAAAAGGCTCTGCATATTGCAATTCATATTACAATCATAGAGGTCCACAAAAGACACACATGCAAACATTATGAGTTGCAGCTTGAAAAGTCAATTCAGTTACAACAGTTACAGTGATGCACAATTTACTTTACAGACATGATTTCTTCTTTGCGACCCAGTTGATTCGTAAGTTGGAATATGTGTTTGTGGTTTAATGAACCTTTTCATCGATTATGATGCAGAAAATATACTGGAGAAAAAAGGGAAGTTTCAGGTAGAAAAGTTCAAGCCAGGAGTCAGGCATGTGCAGGCAGGTGTCAGGCAGGCCAAAAATGTATTAGTAAGAGTTTTTTGAAGCATGCTACTTCTGTACTTTTCGCACTAAAATGTTCTGCCTAAGAGCTGATGCATTCAACATGTATCTTGTCACATCACTTATATGCACTTGCATAGTGTTCCTCATCCCCCTCACCTGTACGCTCTGAGCTGCAGCCGTTTTCTGTCTCTTCTGCTCTACAAGCTGCTGCTGGAGCTGATGCTGTAGAGACTGGATCTGGTCTAGCTGCGACTTCTGCTGCGCCAACTGCTCCCTCTGGAGAACAAGTTGCTTCTCGCGTTCGTGCTGCTGCTGCTGTAGGACCTAAAAAAATATTGGTAGAAAGTGGAATTGAAAGAAGCAGACGTCGGCAAAAATACAGAGAGAGAAGCCAAGACAAGAACAGTATGGAGAAGCGTAGCAAAAGAGAGAGGTGAGGGTGGACAGATTGAGAAGAAATCAAAGAAAAAAAAATTATGTAAAAGTGAGAGAAAGACAAAGAGACAGTAAAGACAGTAGAGGACAACGCTGTTGAGTTTTGGCACATCTGGTTGTAAAAAAGATGATCAAAGACTCCTGACACTGTATGTGACATGGACTTATTCTTGTGCTGATGGATTAGTTGTAAAAATGGCTCCAAGTTAGTCAAACCTCTACACATAGCAAAACCAAGAATGGAAGCGCAACATAAATGAAGTGCAGCATGTACTGGTCATGGCTGTTGCCAGTCATATAATGCTCATAAGAAAATAGGTAATGCATTTTCTTTGTTGCATAAATGACAAGCTAGTGCAAATAAGGAGTTAGGGTTTCTGCTTTTTTCTGTGGGTTATGAGATGCATAATAAACATTCCATCTCTAGTTCATTCTCATTAAGTAAGGCTTCCAAACCTGTTTAACTGAGTTAACTTGAAAGATTTTCAACTGCTTGTTCTATCAAAAAAGAAGAAAATCGTCATGTTAGCCCTTCTGTTACCTGTTAAAACATCTGAACAAGGCTATTAGGAGCTTAAAAGTGGAATATTCAAATGTGTACTTGCTATTGATTATCAGATGAATACAACATAACTGGATACATTTTTCTTTTGAGTATAAATCAGACCAACAAATGGCACTAAAACCAAAATTCGAGTTTCTATCCCACATACATAATACAGGCATGTTCATGCACACTTCATAAAGAGGAAATATCCAGTTAGGTGAACTACATAGCATGCAGATTATAAAACTAAATTTGTATTGTATCGCTGACTGGATGAAAAACATTTCTTTGAACAAAATAATTCCATCCATCATTACATTAAAATATCATTTCTTTCTGACAATGACAGAATTTAAACACCATTTTCTGAAGAGATATTTAATGGTCTCACTGTCACAGTTTGTTACATGTACTTTGTTGATGAAATACATGCATATACTGTACTGTATATATAAGTTATTGTATTAGTTATTTCTTTAATTATTTCAGGGAATAATGTACTGTATCTTGCAAGTCAATTTAGTGGTTGCACATCAAAGATGTGCAGTTGAATGAACAAAACTATTTAACTAATAAAAAAGCAATCAGATGCACCACAAATAACACCACCACAAAACCAACAAAACACAAACCAATATCCACAGCAAAACCAAGAATCACAAAACATCAAACAAGACATCAAACTCTCCCTTCTGCCTCCTGTATCTCCCTCTACCTGTTCCTTGATGTTCTGCAGCTCATGCAACTCTCTCTGCACAAGCATCTGCTCCTTATCCCTGTGCAGCTTCAGCTCTATCCTTTCACGTTCCAGCTCCTCCTGTAGTCGCAGTTGCCGGAGTTTCTCCAGCTCCACGCGCTCCCTCTCCATCTGCAGAAGCTGCTCTTGCTGTCGATGCAGCCTCTCTGCCTCGGTTTCACCCTCCTTGTGTATGGCACCTGGTGGGGGGAAGGGAGGAAGACCCCCTGGAATGGGTAAGCCACTATTAGGGACAGAGGGGCCGACTGGTGGTTGGGTGTAGCCATGAGTGTGTGAAGGAGTTGAGGGTGGGTAGGCATGGGCTGCTGGAGGAGGCTGTTGTGGCTGCTGAGCAGATGCCACTTGTTGCTGTTGTTGTTGTTGACTGTTTAGGTGGGCCTGGGACAGGTTTATTGGCTGCTGTTGTGGCTCCATTGGTATGACAACTGTTCCTTGTACCTCTGCTGATGAGGATGCACTTTTACCGAGGTAAACTGGTTCATCCTGGACTGTAGAACTAGTACTTGTAATGGACACTGGGGCACCTGCTGGGCCTAAAGTTGTCGCTGCACCAGCTGAAGTTGCAGTGGTTGTTTGGAGAAGACCCGGTGCTGGGTAGCGGACTGGAGCTTGCCCAGTTAAAGGTAGTCTTGGGCTCATTGGTAGTCTGCTAAGACTGGATAGGGGCACAGGTGTCATGTTGGCAGAGGGGTATGGCCTGTAGACCCCCCTCAGTAATGGGCGAAGAACAGAGGCAGGCTGTGTTGTGATGGGAAGTGTAGAAGCAATGGGGGTCTGAATGGTGGAGTAGATCATCCCATCAGCGGACCTAATAGCAGCAGGGTACATTGCTCTGAGACTAGCCTGCCTGGCATTTATAAGGTTGGTTAGCGCTTGACTGTGAGAGATTGGCTTCCCATCTAGTCCAAAAAGGAGGTTTTGTCTAATGCCGAGACCTGCTGCAAGTCTGGCAGCCCCAGGCCCAGTTGCTCTCCCCAAATTACCAAACTGCATCAAGTCTGGGTTGCTTGAATATCGATCTATGGAATTGAGAGCTGCACACATCCGGCTGATCTCCCTGGCAGTTGTAGCACTGTACTGAGCTAAGTTAGCTTCTTGGAAGCCAGCAAGGTCCCGAGCAGAGTAGCCATAGTCTGAACTTATGTTAGACAAGGAATTATATCTCCTTATAGGCAGCGCTTGGGCTGTGATGTCTCCTCCATGCCGTAAATCTGTATAGGAGCCATACTGCATCCCAATAAATCCTCCATAACCCTGTTTCATTTCAGTTAGATCCATGGCAAGTTCTCCTGTGCCTTGGAGGTTTGGTTCTAGTTTAGAATGGTAGGACTGTAGCCCAGCTTCAGCTAGGTTTGTATCAGACATTGAAGGCTGGAGCCTACCAGGGAAAGGTAATGTGTAGGCCTTACGTTCATCCATTGGATATTCATGATACCCTTCAGGTATTCTTTCTTGGTCAGACTCATAGGTGAGAGGTGGGGCAGATGGAGGCCTTATGCCCTCTTTCTCACCACCAACACAGCTTCCACCAAATGGAAGTCGGTAAACAACATCACAGCAAGCTGGTTGGTTTTCAGGTTTAATTTGGCCTCCTGTCAGGTCCATTGCATCCTGTCCCACTTCTACCTTCACAAGCTGAGTCATTGCCCTGGGCTGCTCTGGCCCTCCGTCCATCTGTACTACCATGCTATGTGGTGATTTACCTCCTGATATCAAACCAGGAGGACTGGGCTTCCCTTTCAGCTCAACGGGACCAGTGCCATACAGCTCAGGGTTAATGACTGGTGATACAGCACTGACCACAGCTGAGGCAGCGCTAGTCTGACTGACTAGCAGGTCTTTTTTCAGTAAAGGTGAGATCTGGCCACTAATGCTGTACCTGGCCAAAGCAGATGCCTGTTGCTGCTGATGTTGCATATGATGGTGCTGCTGCAACTGGTGTTCAAGGAGCTGTTGTTGCTTCTGCAGCTTCTCTTGCTGTATTTGTAGCTCTCTCTGTTGGATACTGAGGTCTTCCAGTTTGGCATCAATTTTTGGTATTGTTGGGTCAGTTGGAGGTGAAATTGGTGGTTTGTTTTGGGAAAGACACATAGCCGAACCCATGCCCTGACCCAAATCCACTTGGTTTTGATGGGGATCACCATAGATTGTTGGCTGTTTGGGCTGGGTCATGAACATGGAAGCAGCCACTGTGACACTCACAGTGGTTGGTGTGATGATCTCCTGGGTGTTCAGGTTCATAATCAGTGGTTGTACAATCGTTGAATGTCTGCTACCCTCTGATCCACCATGGTATTTCCTGCTTTCAGTAGCCAAGGAGGTGAGATCCATTCCCTGGTCAGTCATGATAATAGGAGTTGGTTTGTTTGCTGTTCTGAGGTCCACAACACTTCCGCCTTGAATCATATGGCCCTGCTCTACCCTAGACGTACCTGGGACTGTAGATATTCGACAGAGGGAGATGTTGTCCATTGACATGGACCCTCTGGTATAAGTGCAGGCTGTGGTGACCATACTTGTTCCCACATTTACTTTCTCCACTCTTTGTGTTCGGTAGAAGCTACGTGTAGGAGACTGTTGGTAAGGTGGCGTGTCTGGAGGGCTGGCACATGGGGAGTAATTGTCAAATGTTGATTGGCGGCTAAATCGGGTAGGTGATGACAGGGGAGAAGTAGCAGTGTTGACTGTCATTGGCCTAGCTGGGCTTGGAGGTGGAGAGTATGGGACATCCTGGGAAGACTGCTGACGATAGAGCCTTGGGGAAACTGATCGATGCGATGTTTGGGTTCCCTGAGCTGTCACTGGAGACGTAGGCCCAGAGATAGCTGACTCTGACATCCGCAATGCTGAACTAAAAGTCTGTGTGGAGAACTCAGCTGTATTCCTTCTGGAAGGTGAATGAGTAGGACTCTGTGGTGGTGGTGATGGAGAAAGGGGGGGACTTGTGCTCCTGTAATAAGTAGTATACTTTGGAGAGCGTGGCTCAATAATTCTCTCAGTGGACGATGTTGAGCTGTCTCGCACTTGGACATCCCTGGTCTCCCCTACCCTTCTGGTGATCACTTCTCTTTGACTGTAGGCCTGGGTAATCTCTGCAATCTTGCTGCATACACTTGAGACTGTAGTTGAAGATGTGGCAGGGCTTGACGTGTGCCGGCCATATATACCAGGCTGGGTAGACGTCATTGTGGGGCTTGAACTAGTCTGAGAAATAGTTACTGCATCTCTGGCATACACTCCATAAGCTGCAATAGTGGTGGCAGCCACTGCTGGAGTTATTCCATTCTTTCCTGCTTGGCTTTTGATTCTGTCTTTGTGTCCATCTTTTGCAGAGAAGTGCTGTGTTACTCTGACATCAGGAATCCGTCCTCCAGTCTCAGCAAAGGAGACAGGAGCTGAGATCTGGGTGGGGCTGGTCCCTGGAGTGAGTAGAGCATTGCTCTGCTCTAGTAGCTTAGCAAAGGCTGAACCTGTGTCTAGGAGCTGTTTGTCTGAGCAGGAGGTCTCAATCTCAATCTCTACTTGCTCATCAGTGGCCTGCTGCATCTTGGTGATGTTCTGAGATGTTTGTCGGATCTCCTCGTAAATATCTGTTTCTGTCTCTACTGCCTCATTATCAAAACCTGCTTGATCTTGTTCATATTCATATTCTTCATCATAACCTTGTCCATTA
Organism: Ophiodon elongatus; assembly: GCA_016806645.1. Lineage (NCBI taxonomy): Eukaryota > Metazoa > Chordata > Actinopteri > Perciformes > Hexagrammidae > Ophiodon > Ophiodon elongatus. The sequence goes on from JACSYO010002163.1 coordinate 176,900, forward strand.
ACATCCTCCTCGTAGTACTGCCCCTGTCTTCCATGTTGCTGCTGTTGCTGCTGTTGTTTCTGAAGCACCTCTGCCTTCCTCATCATCTCCTCATAAACCTCCTCAGCGCTCTTCAGCGGTTTGGATGTTGAAGATGGTGCCGTGGTGGTTGTTGTAGTTGATGATTTCTCTATTGGCGAGTAGAGAGACATAAAGGTAGGCAGGTTGTATTCACTGCCTGACTTGTAAAGTTTGGACTCGTATCCCTCAGCCTCTGAGTCCAGACTCTGAGGGGAATATTCAGAAGCAGAAGAACGATGGAGCTCTTCCATTTCTGCAGCTTGTCTCAGCTCTTCGGTTGGAGAAGCATCTTCAATGGGTGAGAGATTGCTAGGTGGTGTCTTGGACCTCTCTCTGCGCCTCTGAGCTCTCAGCTCCTCCTTATCCCTCTTGGTCTTTCGTGCTGTGCTCCTTATTCTCTGTTGTTCCACCTCTCTCATCTTCTCCTGCTCTCTCAGAAGTTCTTCTTCCTCTCTCAGCTCATCCTCTTCTGAAGAGTCTTCAATGGTGGGAAGGAGAGGGCCATGGGAGCGGTGGCGTGCTTTCCTCTGTTGCTTGGCCTCTTCCAGCCTTTGCCTCCTGCTCGGGCTACTGTCACTGTCCTCCTCCATTGATGATATGGAAGTAGGTGACTGGCCTGAGCCATATGAGGATGAAGTGGCTGGCAGAGTGGAGGAGTAGTCACCTCGAGAACGCTCCTCGGGAGATCCTGTCAGGCTCTCCATCTCTAGCTCTGGTTCCCGATCAAGGCTCAAGTCATTTTCATTGCCCAGCTCCATGTCTCGGCTATAGCTGTTGGTGTTATTGAGTTCAATGGTTTTGAAACGCCTCAAGCCACCTTGTGATGCCATCACATCTTCCTCACCCTCCTCCACTGAGCCTTTATAGACATCGGTAGAGCTCTTAGTTTCCTCCTCAAAACTGCTGGAGTGGTGCTGAAGACGTCTTTTTTCTTTCCCTGAGTCTGAGATTATGTGTTTGTGGTGGTTTTTCTTGGGTTTCTGGTAGCCATATCCTTCATCTTCATCATCTTCCTCTTCCTCCATCTCTTCCTCCTCCTCCTCCTCCTCAACATCTTCATCAGCGCTCATCTCCAATATTTGTCTCCTCATGAACTCCTCATCTGTCATCTCTGTGGGCTCAGCCTCTTTTTCTTTCTTTTTCTTCTCCTTCTTCTCCTCCTTCACTTCCTTCCGTTTACCCTCCCAGTCTCCTCCGTCTTCTTCTTCCTCTATTATATCTTCTAGTTCCTCATCAGAGTCGTATGAATCTGGTGGGATTGACAAGGAGCGTGGGCGCTGCTTCCCTCTGTCATCCAAGTCTCTGTCTCTGTGCTTCCTCCCCCTTCTGTCCACCTTCTCTTCAGAAAGGCTCTTCTCCAGCAAAGGCCTCATGGAGCTTTCTAGCTTGGTGATTTCAGAAGGGCTTGGTGGGGAACCCCGCCCACAGATCCCCCTCTCACTCAGTTTCATCTCCTCTTCTTGGATTAGACCTGTAATTTCACTGTGGGAGCTGGATATGCCATCAGAGGAGTAGCCGGTGTCACTGAGGCTCTGAGGGCTGCGTGACAAATCATGGGTGCTGTTGTTTTTTGTATCCTAAAGAGAGAAGAAGAAAGAAGAAAAAAAGAAAGAATTAGAGTTGGGGATACTAGGATGTTTTATTTAAGTAATCATTTATGGCAAAGTGCGAAAATGTTTTGATTCTGGATGCATACAACTTAAACCCATATACTGTATATTTAGATTTAGATTTTTTTATATAAAATGAATGGTTACTATCTAATTTTAATATTTATTAGGGGGTATTTAATAAAACGTGTTCAACACATTCAGGCTATGGTCTGATTTTATTAAGAAGTAAATCTCCAATAGTATAATAAATGATAGCATTATGACAAATCGCATACTTATTCAGTTATCTTTAAGGGGCTTATAGTTTATAGATTTGTAAACAATTTTGAGCCATTGATGGAAAGAGGTTATTCAAACTGTGTATTTTAGGAGTGAGACAATTTCAGATTTGTGATGATGAGCGATTGTGAAGTTAACATGACTGGAACATAAAAACTACTCAAAACTCATTCATCAATGGCTCTGCCTCAGATGTCTTTTAATAACATGCCAAATCACAATCTCGAAAGGACTAACCTGGTGAATGAAAGGCAGATGGAGGACAGAATACAAAATAGATAAAAAACAAACTATGGAAATGTTTTCTATAAAATCCCCTCTGATGGTTACAATACTTCAGAGGAGACTTTACTTTAAGTTCTCTGCACTTTAAATTCCAACAGCTCCATAGATGAGGAAGGTCTGCTCTGCCTTTGAAAAGGCCCACAGCAGCCAATCTTTATAAATATTTCTGCAGGAGCAATAGCTGCCGCCGAGTAAGGAAAGGCATTATTTCACTCCCTCTGTGTTTCTCTCTCACTCTCAAGCCCCCTTCCCAAGGTAGTCCACACTGCCACTAGCAGCCTCAACATTCTGTGAGGAGGGAATCAATGACATGCTTCCCAAACAGCCATGGACATCCAACACTATAGGAGAAAGTAATTGGTTCAACTTACAATTTTAATTACCAGGCTCCATAGAAAATCTTAAGTAGGGTCATAACACAACTGTATTTTGTGACATAAAACACCCAGTTATTGTCAACTTCACTTTGTTGAATAATAAAAGATAAACTTTTGTTTTATGATCACCAAACTGAATAGATATATAATTCACATGAAATTACAGGGCAATTTTTTATACATAGAGACAATTTGTAGAGGAAGTGCGAGAAAAATAAAGAAGCTTTAACCAAGTACAAGAGTCGACTGATTAATTATGGAAGCCAGAAATGCTACGGAGAAATACAAAAACATGGGAACAAATATTTTCTTTTGTCAGAGAAGATAATTTAAACAGGGCATGGCAAAAAATGGACTGGGCAAATACAATAAATCTGGAAATGTGTTTCCTAAAATAGGGACGTAATTAAACCCCAAACCTTTCCATTCCATTGATAACACATGAAGGCTCTCCGTGTCACTAAACACCTTGAGGCATCCCACTTGTCACTGTAAATATGAATATGACCTTTCAATCTAAAAAACTGAGCAACTGTAACTGTAAATAAAGGAAACAAACAAAGTCATAAGGGCAGGAGCACATTGTATTGCAACTGTGTTTTGCCTTCCATTTCAACTGAAGAGGGCAACAACTTTCAAGCATTTTATGGATCAGTGACCAGTTACAAAATTGTATTACTTTTTATATGAGCATGCAGCATCTCAGAAATATGCAGGTGAAGATCTAAAATATTCATAAGAAAATAATGCGAGATTTGTGTTAAAAACATACACTTCAAAGAAGCTGGTACTTTCTTACTTACTGCATACCTTCGTAGTTTATAAGGAGAAAACAGAGTCCAGCAAGAACTCTTCAAAAGAGTTCTCACAACAAGTTTGGCTATGTGCTGTATTTACTCACTGTGTTGGGAGAAACAGTGTTATTTGGCCCACTTAATGCCAAACTAATGTAATCTCACAGATTTGTTTCAAGTGACCTTTATGATTCACTTGTGCTCATTTGTGAGCACAAGTCATCACCAATATGTCATAGAAGCTATATTCACAGTAGCATGAATGACCTCAAAATGCCACCTTCATTAATTTACTTACATCTGGATTCTAAACACAGCAGTCAAAACCTTGAAGAAAATGTTGGAGGAAATCTAATGTGGAAACAGGCAGCTGGTCGTTGGCAGGATCCATGGGGTAAACACTTAATATCCATTTCCCAGGTGTGAGACAACACAACCTTCTGAAGTCCACTTCAGGTCACATTGTTCATTTATCACATGCATCACTTTTGTCTAAATCCTGGGTCTGATTCTGCTGAGGACAGCAATGTGGACTGTAATACTGAAATCAACCAATCTGGTGTTGCGTCTAGTTTTGAAGTACTGAGTCTGTGTTTTTCAGAGACCTGCAGTTCCTCCACCCTCCTACTTAGCCTTAGCCTAGTTTCAGACCTCTGAATTGTAGATCACATCTCTGATTTCAGCAATTCAAACTGGTCATCGATGGCTGTTTCCACCGGTTGAAGAAACAACTGACCAGTCAGAGCTTAGTGGAATTAAGAATGGGGAATGTCGTCTTCCTAAAAAGGAAGTTACTTTGCTGCATTCATGAAAAATAGCAAAGAAATATGGCAAGAAGCATGGATGAGAGTGACACAGCTGTTCAAGTCGACTTACAGAAATAATAACTATTACTATCAACTATCAAATCAACATATTAAACTGCTCCTAGCTACTGCGAGCTCGGTGTCTGGGTCAACTAAAAATGACATCAGTGGAACAGATAACTTACAACACTCACACTGCTTAGTTATGGGAAAACAAAACACCAACACGATGTCAGGCTGAATGAAAGAAGTGAAACAAGATGGCAATTCAGTTTGATAATCAAGCTAACCCAGCCTCTGTTTCACTAGCTTCAGTGACTCAGACAGTCTTTCTGAAAAGATGAAACGTTCCTGGGGTCTTTTCATATTTTAAGATGAATTGGAATCTCGTGCTATACTAAATGTGAAAACGCTGAAACAGCCATGCATCCTCACATAACTTAACATGCATACATGCTCTAAAAGTTAAAAAGGCCGCGCAACAATAGCCATGTTTGGTACATAGGCCTGTATGTTGCACTATGGTTCCCGCAGAATAATCATTGAAAAATCTGTTTATTTTTCACTTATTCATTTGGTTCACTTTTCTCAAGCCGTATTACCATTTTACCAGTAGTATCAACTTTTGGTCCTTTTCCATAGCTTAACATACAGAGTAGTATACCGGACTAAAGCAATGTTACAAAAAGAAATCAGACTTACATCATAGTGCCTGGACTTCTTGATTTCCTTGATGGGTGTGATCTGCTCTGCTTTCCTCTGGGAGGATTTGGTGTCTTTGGCAGTTTGATTCTCAGGCTCGGTTTTGGGTTTCTCCTCTGTGGGCTTTGGCTGTTTCTGGGTCTCTGTGGTTGATACTGGTGCCGTAGCTGGTGTCGTAGTCTTGGAGTCGGTCAGTTGTTTGGCAGCACTGGGCGCAAACTGTCCACTACCACCAGTTCCCGCCTGCGCTTTCTGCGTCTGGGGCTGGGCCGGCCTGGGCCCCTGCTGATTGGTGGGTTTGTGGAGAGGGCTTTGCTGACTGGCTGGCACCTGGTGACGGGGCGAGCCCATTAGCTGGTGCTTGGGAGACGGATGAGGAACAGGAAGTGGAGGCTCGTCGAGACCACCTCCGGACATCAGCCGCTGGGTCTGGCAGTTGAGACATAACCACTCCTTTTTCTGAAACACAGAGAAGACAAAAACCAAACACAGTTAGTGACAACCAGCTTGTTTTTCACAATAGTACAGCATATTTTTTTTTTTTTAGCATATTATGTATATGATATGGCAAATAAAAACATATTTGAAGACTCCCTGATTTTTTACAACTTCCCATATTCAAGAATCTTCCCTCTAGCTCATTGCTGAAGCTTTGAAAACGCAGCTCTAAACTTTCAAAGCATCAAGATTAACGTGGGAGGAAAGGCAAAAATAGATTCAGTAACCAAATCAGGTATATGTTGCATAAAAATACAATAAAAAAAAAGTTGAATGAAGTTTTGCTGTCTTGAATGGGCTATCAAAACGTCAACAGGTAGGTGATTACCGCTCAACAGCAAACAGTAAAGACTGCAACACTGGGCATCTCCCAGGTAGGTGGGTGTTATTTGTGTGTGAATGTGAGTGTGTGTGACTTAAATGCCATTGAACCTCCTGTCCTTCATCAACTACTCCTCTACTAAAATGATTTGTTGTCATTCTACTTCTCATGTTAAATAAGATTGACGGATTAATGCACTGATTGATATTAACGTTAAATATGTCGATTCCACTTAAACAGCAGACTGCAGAGACAGCCGCACACACACACATACACACACACACACACACGTACACGCACACACACGCACAAACTGTAGACACTTTGGAAATCGTTTTTCCAGACAGAGCTGTCACAGCGGCAGCAGGCTAAGTTAAGCTGACGTACGTTTCTAAAAGGCCAAGTCACACTGACAGTTACACCCTATTTTCATTGCATCGGATCCACTCACTTCTTGCACTGTGAGGCTGACTGATGAAAGATTTAACTGCGATGCGCGCACACACACACACACACACACACACACACACACACACACACACACACACACACACACACACACACACACTGAACATAATCCATCTTTTGCCTCTACTCTGACTTGTCTCCATTTGCTGGTCTGAACTCATTGTCGGCTCGGCCTTTCTAGTACAAAAGTAAACAAAAGAAGCAGAAGAGACCTGACGTTGACAGGTGATCTCTGTGAAGAACACAGAGAAAAGCCACGGGAGTGAGTTTACCAACATTGTGACAGAAGAACAGTTTAAATGAATTAATATTTTCTTAAAAACTCAAAAGACATATCTTCAAGTAAGAGCTCTTATTTTGTTCATCTTATATGTACAATGTTGTATTCAATATTCATTATTTTGGCAGTATCTCTCCCGTATACACCTTCTGTGTCCCCTCCTTCTCTATTCAGTCTATCCAGGAGAGAAACTGAAGTTGTTTTGGACCGAAGATTGGCCATATTACTCATGCAATAAATAACTGACAGATGCAGCCCTCCCCACTGAACACGTATCTCCCGTCTCTGTTCTTTTCCACCCACTCATCAAATCCTCTCTACACAAAACTCACCGATCCTCTCTCTAACTCCCCTCCTCTCCCCACTCTATCTTTTCTATTTACCCCCTGCATCTCTGTCTTTCTTTGAATCCCTTTGAGACTTTGGTTATTAAGTGTCATGCAAGAGACTCTTAATGCCGCTTTGGATTGAGTGGTAGTACTTATAGCCACCATTACATACCACCAAGGCAGTAATTGTTTAGTAAAACATCTGCATGCATATAAAACTATATCAACCCTGTTCTACAGCACTCTCTATTGAGTGCTCATTGCAAGACTGCCCGGCGTTTTAATGACAAGAAGATGTTCTCTCATTGCCTTTTCCATTCATCATTCAAAGTAAAAGCTGCGGTTTAAAAGAGAGGGGAAGAAGAGGGGAATTTGAATGAGGAAGGGCACAAGTACACAACTGATAGAAATCGATAATGGAGGTGTTTCTTTTCTCAATTATTTGACTGTGATCAAATGAATACAAAGCTAAAAGCTTCTCCCCAGAAAGATGTTTAATTTTACTTCAACACGCAGGTCTATTTTCTGCTCCTCTTAAAAGCCACAGCTGAAAGCACAAATTGCTTTGAAAAATGTAAACAGCTACTTTCAAAAGTGGAACAAACGTCTGATGAAAGGGTCAAACCATTTGTGCAATCTGATCTGCAGACCAGACTTCATTTGAATGTTCTTGGCGCTGTGAGCAAGATATAAAAAAAGTAACAAACATTTGAGAACCGATTGTAAGATGCTGACCCTTTGTGTGTAACTCTGTGCAGCTGCCTCCAAAGAAGCAGCACGTTGTGTGTGTGTGTGTGTGTGTGTGTGTGTGTTGGGTACTGTGCAGCACTCAACCACTTAGCCAATAGCTCAATGAGGCCTTCCTTGATCATACATCACACATTGCAACGGAAAAAGTCTCAACTACTCCTTTAACTATCCCCCTTAAGCAGCACACTGTACAGTAGTAGCCTCTGAGACTGTTGAATCATTTTTAGACCCTCAAGTGAACTCATTCCTCTTTTTCCCAGAGCCATCTACATCATGTGTGTGTGTGTGTGTGTGTGTGTGTGTGTGTGTGTGTGTCTGTTGTCCAACAGAGTAGCCCATCGCAGCACCACTTAACCTACATAGCACAAACATTCTGGCCTTTTCTCCTCCTGTCAATAAGTTTCACCAAAAATGCTCCATCAGTTCTAATTCTGCATTCAGACTCTTTCCTTCTCTCTTTCTGTCCAAACGCTCGGCCTTTCAAACTCTGTTCGGTGTTGCATTTTATTGTTCTTTATTGTTTTTTGACTCTAGCTTACAGCTCTCTTTCTCTGTTTTTTGCTTTCTTTCAACACCGTCTCTTTTTATGAAAGCAATGGATCCCTTTAAAAAAAAAAAAAAAAAATCCAAAATCAATCATATCCCAAATAAAATCTGATTAGACTCCATGGCAACGGCTACCAAGCCATGGTACTCCTCCATTTAAAATATGGACTAGAACACTTCTCTTTTGCCAAAGCTTCTCTGCCTAGCTCAGTTTCACTTTCCTTCTTGTGTGACTCATTCTCATCCTTTTATATTTGTGTTTCTCACATTTGCACCTGCAGTTTCTCTCTTTTCTCTATTCACTACATGGTCATTAAACTTCTATCCTTCCCTTTCCTCTCAGCTCTTACCCTCCTTCTCTTCTCTCTCCCTGTCACCCACCGTCTCCTTTTTCTCTCCCTCCAACAGAGCGAGGGCTATTTTTACCCAGAATGCCATTGTTCTGCTCGATCGCACACTTCCCTAGCACTGGCTGCCACTTTAGGCTGCACTCTACTGCACCACAAATACACAAGCGCACACACACACACACACACACACACACACACACACACACACACACACACAGTCACACGGTTCACGTCAGTGCAAAATGGAGGAGGCCTGTGTAGCTAAAGGCTTACCAGAAGGAGAGAGAGATGACAAGCAGAAGGAGGAAGAGAACAAGGGGAGAGGAGGAGCCCACTGGGCGGAAGAGAGGAGAAATGGGGAAGAGAGTAACACCACACGAGCATGTGAGTGCGTACACATACACACAGTAATTCAGCTCAGCCTCCAGCAATGTGGCTCCCTGCTGAGTCTGATGTAAGTGGCTTCACTTGGGAGCAGAGGAGATGGACAAAGAGCCACGAAGAGGTGTTGAAGGGATCAGGTGATGGTGATGGTGATGATGATTTCTTACATGTATTAAAACATTTTTCTAATATGTTTTGTGGGAAATGTGATTGCTGCCTGGATTTTGTCCACTGGCAAAGCTTTGACTGGTCCGCGGGTTGCTACGTCCTTGTAGGACAAAAGATTTAGGTCTTGACATTAAGCGTGTTTCAATGAGAGAAGACTGAGCATTTTCATAAATAATTTCCTTTGCTCATATCATTTGTGACTGACTCCCATCTTCCCATGGTTGCTTCCTGGTTTCCTGACTAATTGCTAATTATTTTGACATCAACAGTCTTGAACCCAAACGACACAGAGTGAGTTTTGGGGGCAGGTTTCACTGCTCAGTGCACAGATTGCGTCAGTCACCGTACGAGAGGAGACTCACTTTTACATGACAACAAAGAGCACATTTCATAGGAACTTACCCACATAAACTCTTTTTCCTCCTGCTATTGTCTCCATCTTGAGCTTTTTTGTGTCCTCTCTCTACTTTTGTTCATTGAGATACTTTTTTTAATTTTTGGCCGCTTTGGCTTTCTACTTTTTTCTGTTTTCCTCCTCCAATTATCATCTCTCTACGCCTCAGACTTATCTTGTGAGCCTTTTGAGGGGCCAGACCCCCAGGTTGGGAACTACTGGATTAACCTGCAGTTCATAAAGTGGATGAAAGAAGGCCGCAGCACAATGTTAATGACACATTGATGCATTAGTATTAGCAATCTAATAATATAATGGCATTATGTCACAGAGGCCATTTGTTCTGACAATACTTTTGAGTAACACATTTTTAACAATGGTGTATCGTTACTTTCACTTAAGTAGAAGATCTCCTTAACATCTGTTGATTTGATTTGAATTAAAGGTTGGAAGAGGGAGCAATTTTGTGTCTTAACTGCTGTTACAGGATAAAATCTTGGCCTGTGCACACAGATATATGCAGCAACACACTTACATATATGAAACACAGCACACACACATACACACACATGCTCAATGCAGACACACACTAGGCACGTCCTATGGGAGAACCAGCCAGGGATCTTAATGAAAGAAGCACAAGTGACATTTGTGAAATTAAAGGCACTAACTCTGTTGATAAGCGCACACACACACACACACACACACACACACACACACACACGCACACACACACACACACACACACACTGGTTGTATTTAAGGTGGAGGATTTCGTCTAATCCCTTTTGCACTGTAAGAAGCAGGAGAGGCAGAAGAATACGAGGACGAGAGGAGGAGGAGAAGAAGAGCTGAGGCATTAAAAGCAGGAGGGAAACGTAAAGTAAAAGGAGGAGTAGAATCTAGATGAGAGCAACAACAGCAGTGGAGGAAGTGGAGGAGAGGATAAAGAAAAAGAGAAATGAATCTCAAGGACTAGAGGAAAGGAGAGAATGAAACAAAAAGGAGAAAAAGGAGGAGAGGAAGAAAAATTAGAGAAATAAATTAGAAAAAGGGAGGAAGTATAGCGGAGGAGGAGGTGAGACGCTAGGGGATGAAAGATAGGAGGAGATGAATTGTAGGAGTGCACAGTGAAGGAGAGAATAAGTAAGATATGAATTAGAGGTGGAGAGTAAGAAAGGAGTAAGAAGAAAAGGAAAGGAAGCCGAAAAAGAGAGAGGGGACAGGGAGCATGGAGCCTCTTTAATTACGTAACCTTGCAGTGAGAGGCAAGAGGAGTGGGCACAAGGCCGTATATGTGTGTGTTTGTGTTAATGCGTACATATTATGTTTTATTGCCCACATTCCACCGTCACCTCTTTCACTTCCTCCCTATTTTCTGTCTCTGGCCGGCCTACCGGCAATTCTTCACAGAGCCGATATAAAACCCAGATGAGGTTGATCTGCCCACCTCTTTCCTCTGCTGATACTAAGTGTAGGAGGATCTCATTTGCATACAGTATGTTGTGAATTCATAGCTGCCATGATGATGAATTCGCCAAAACGCCAGCGTTATAATCTAATTAAACCGTCAAAGGGACACTTACAGTCCACATCAAGTCCCCTCACATAACTAAAATAGCCTGACCACAAAGACGCAGCAAGTCTGAGTTAGAAGCAAATTAGCTAACTATTATAAAGAACAGGCTGAAAGATGGATCAGATGTTCAGAAGAAAGACCGATTGAAGACTATCTGACGCAGGGAAACAGTGACTTATAGTCAGTCGCCTCATGTAGCTATCAAAGATTCTTTCCAACAACTCAAAGGTAACTGTAAGTAGTTGCATCTTGTGTACTAAATGTGTAGAAATACAAAAAAAGAGACATATTTTAGGAGATTGTCCTCAGAAGAAAAAACACAGCATTTGACATTTGTTTATAAAAAAAAAAAAAAAGCCAATGTATGTTGACATTTACCTGACAAAGACTTTTAGCGGCTGTTTGAGTAATGAATAATAATAATAATCAATAATAATAATTAATATTCTTGTATGTATACAAATAGTCCTAATACTTGAGCAGCAATAGAAGAAGTTCCAAAATCTTTAAAATACATTTGCAGCTAAACAATTAGCTAATTGACTCGCTTTCATTTATTAACCTGTTCTCATTCGAGAAACTCTGCATGGCATCGCTAACGTTACCTGCAGTGGACGAAGATGGACGACTACACGACAAACCATCGAAAACTGCGTTTCTGCAGATTGATGTTCTGCTTGCTCGCCAAATGCTTTGATAGATTGCCGGTATTACCTCCCTTACGTGTAAAGGGTTTATTGCATTTGTGACGAGAGTTACAAAGAGAGTAAAATGTAACCACACTCTGGGTCTTCTTGTTCTCTCTGCCATGATACGTATCTCACGCTGTATTGAGCCGGAGTCGGTGTGTGTGTTTGTGTGTGTGTGTGTGTGTGTTTGTGTATGGACAAAAGAGAAATAAAAAAATAAGGTAACTGGAAGTAGAAGAATAAACACTTAACTAATTGAATTTCACACTGATTTATTTATTCACTGCAGATTGTCTTCCTTGAGCAGCTCCACTGCAGTTAACAGAGGTTAAGTGGCTTGCTCATCACAGTTTCGACATTAGCTTTGGAGGAAAGTTTCACTGAGACAAACCTCGGGATTTGAACCGACGACCTGACTGTGACGAGCCGGCTTCGAGGAGGAAGCCTTTGAGAGACGGAAACAGACCAACAGGCGCATCACGGTTTGTTCAGAGTTTGACCCACAAATCTGTCTTGAGAGCTAATTTTAACAGGCTGCTTTAACAGAGACTGACTGACACATGCAGATACACTCACACACTCACACACACACACACACACACACCTACACACAGACACGCACACACACACACACGCACACACACACGCACACACACACAGGCATACACACACGCACACACACACAGGCATACACACAGAGACAGGGACAACAGCACAATCTTTGCAGTCTATACGAGTGTATCCCTGCAAGAGTTTGTGCATTTATTTATGTGTGTGATGTGTGTGATGTGTGTGTGTGTGTGTGTGTGTGTGTGTGTGTGTGATGTGTGTGTGTGTGTTTGTGATGTGTGTGTGTGAGTGTGTGTGTGTGTGTGTGTGTGTGTGTGTGTGTGTGTTTGTGTATGGGCTTCAGGGATCAGAGGATTTTGACTCTTGCAGTAATAGGATGGCAGCTAGCCAGCAGCAAAACAGGACAGAGCTACACTGGCTAGCACAGCGCTGGGTCAACAGGGAACATGAAGTCAACTGACTTCAACCACTTCTTTGTCATTGAAACAATTAAACAACTTAAATCTGATTCATAATATTGTACACAATGTTTGTCCTGCACTTCTTTAAAACCCACACATAAAAATGACTATGTCTACATCAAACATAGTAATCAATCATTGTTGGTTGTTGGTTATTTTCAGCAACACCAAAGGAGTCAACCAACAAAGGGGCGAATTGACAAAGAATGGATTGCTGCCGCTGATGGCACTATGAATCATTTGCCAACGTTATCTGCACCATCTCAAGGTCTGATTCACAAAAGATATTGTGTTAATTATACTGCATGCCCCTAAGGTTTTGCAGCTGAATGCAATTTGCCCTTCTTCTGGGTCTGATTGCAATTATCCATGTGGCAAAGTATAAATAAGCTTGAGGGCAAAGCGTCGGTTGTGAGAGGTGAGAGCCTGAGGCAGAGGTCTTTTCAGGAGGAGCTTGCCAAAGTGCCACTTCCATCCAAACCTCCCAAAGGAAATTAAGAGAGAGGCAAGCAGAAACTGTAAGCACAGGATTTTAATAGGAGGGAGAGGGACGAAATTATTTGTTTATATAAAATATTTTATTTTTCCTTATTTTTCCAATGTATTTTAAAAACTGTCATGTCGGGGATCTTTATTCACTTATTTTTCATGACATTTCATTGCATCCTGTCACTGCATCCCAGAATAAATGAGTTTGAGTGAACCGCCCTTACAAATGCGCTTCAGTTACCGGCAACTCTCTCTGTGGCTATCAGCACTGATCTTTGTGAATTGGGCTGCTCGAGGCTAATTTGCATAGAAAGGTGAAAATTTTGCCCCAAATGAATGATTATTACCTAATTTAAATATGTGCAAATAGCACAGGAGCACCGCGGCGCTATTTGCTTGGCAGCGCGGTTACGGGTGCATGTCACCCTTTGCGGGTGCTTTAAAAAATGAGTTTCTTTATATCATATCTGCAAAAGCCATGCAATCCTTTCCATTAGTGACAGGTCAGGATAAAATACATACATTTGCCAATTCTTTTTTTTTTTTTTTTTTATTCAACAGGCTTGACTTGAGGCTTTTGGTTTCTACACCCAAACACTGAGTGACTTGTTTGCGGCTGAGTAACTTTAATAAATGCTGTTCTATATGAAAACTGTACTCAAGCTAGGTTAAGCAACCTCCTGTCAGTGTTCGGGCCTGATAATGTGCCTTTTACAATATTTCCAAAACTGCATTTCTATTCTTACACATCTTAATGATACAAGCCCTATTTTTCTTATTTTCATCCACAGAGCCTCATCAAAATTGATCTCTGCAGGGACACACGAGTTTACTGAGCTGAAGTTCTTGCCTCGTTGTGTACCCAGCATTGAACCTCATCCTCAATGGCGGGGGGCTGCTGGGTATTAATAGGATTTAATTGATCTGGCCTTGGTTTTAGTATGAGAGAGACTGCAGCCTTTGAAGTGCTGAAGTGTGTACTTTGAAGTGCAGGAGGCAGTCCTCACTTGGACAGGAGCATTATGGGTAGGGGAGATTGCTGGCTCATCCCTCAGGGTGAAGAAAGAAACATGATCAGACAGATGCTAGAGAGGAAGTTGGAGGAAAAAATCTTGAGGAAAGTTTAGCCACGAGCTTAGAGCGAAGAGAGAAGAGGAGAGAGAGAGAGAGCGAGAGAGAGAGAGTCTTCCATTTGAGATGAGTGAGTGAGATGGAAGGGGAGGGATCCGTGAGGAGGATGAGAAATTGAAAATAAGTAGAGGTGGGGGTGGACGTGAGAGAAGATGGATGGAGGGAAGAACATGGAAAACCGAGAGAGAATGATTGCAGAGAACTAAATGAGAGGGTGTTGAGGGTGAAATGAGAGGGAGAGGATAATAAGAACCTCTCTCCACTCTGGTTTCCTCCCGTTTATTCCAGCACCGTATAAATGAATCAATACAGGCACGATAAAATGTTTTATAGACTGAAATTGAATTTACTTATAAACTGGTCGAATAGAATAAATAAAATACCTGACGAAGCAAGATCTCACTTTGCTTACTAGTGAATCCAACAGCTAAAAACAAGGTTGAATAACTTGTGGTGAAGAAAGGGAATTATAGTTTGGTAATTCAACATATCAGTGTCCGTCACCAATGTTTGTAATTTTGTAAACCGGGGCATTTCCCCTTTAACCCCATGCGGAACCATGAAAAATGCTCAGTATTTGACTAGACCAGTCCCTGTTTTAAGAAACAAAGAGTAAGAGGTTCAATAGAGTTTTGAATATATAGGATGGTCTCGTCCAACACTGAACAGAATGAAAGGTAAGAAGCTGTTAAAATCAAAACACAAATGTCTTTTTTTCAGTTCAAGGCTCTTTTACTTGAGTCATTTTTCCTCTGTTACAATACAAGGTTTTGCAACAGTTTCGGTGGCTGTTGAAGCGCACGCCACTGTCCATCAAATGCTTGCAGGTAGGGACAGAAAGAAATTAGGGTACAGCACAAGGAGGGCAGTAGGAGCCACGTTCAAAACATGATTGAAAGAAGGGAAGAAGTGAGGAATGTTTGAGGACGTATGAAGAGATGGGTAAAATGGAGGACAGAACAGAAAGTGATAGGAGGAGGGAGAAAATAATGGGGGGGGGGGGGCAAAATGAGTGGCAGAGGAAGAGGATAAGGATATTAGTGAATTAGAAGCAGAGAAGAGAGGAGGATGAGGGACGGGGGAGAGAAGAAAAGAGAGGAAAGGAGAGGCGGATTCCAAAAATGTACAGTGAATTAGTTCTGCCTCATGAAACTGGCAGTTCTGGTTGAGAAATGCTTAGGGGCAAGGATTTCTGTGTGTGTGTGTGTGTGTGTGTGTGTGTGTGTGTGTGTGTGTGCGCTAGCGTGTTTGTCTTCATATCATTTTTGTGTGTATGTCCGGGTGCCTGGATGTAAGGGTGTGTGTTTGTGTGCAAAGAGCATCGCAGCCTCCCCACAAAAGAATTGATGCCGTGTTGACATTTAAACAAAAACACAAGCGCCATCTTTTAAAAGAGAAACTGTGAGAGTGAAGCTCGAAGAGAGCCGAGTACAAAACAGAACGGACAAAAAAAAACATAAACTGTACCTGTCATGCCATTAAATCTCCAACTAATCCCTTAAAGCTACTCAGGCAGAGATTTTTAATGGAAAAAACACATTATTGTATCAGTGCAATATTGGCCCTAATCAGACACTGTGGCCAATTGTTTGTGATGGACTGTGATTCAAAAGCAATGAATTGAAGCATGAAGAACTAAGTTTCTCCTAATCAGCAGTTTACTACCAACGACAACATTTTTCAACACCATCAACTCCCCCACCAAGAAGAAAACATAAATAGGGAAAATGTTTTCTTTACTGATGCAATATCACCTGCTTATATATATATATATATATATATATAAAAATGCATAAACACAATTTGAAGCTTTTTCTTACAATCATACAATATCTATTATTTCATAGCCACAGTAGTTTTGCCAATGCTGTTGTCATTATCTGTGAAGCCCAGATAATGACTTAACAGCGAAAGGGGCCAGGGTTCAAATCTTGGGCCGGACGGCCCTTCTGTGTGCGGAGTTTGCATGTTCTCAGAGTGTCAGCGTGGGTCCTCTCCAGGTTCTTCCTCCCACAGTCCAAAGACATGCAGCTGAGGTTAATTGATTACTCTAAATTGCCTGTAAGTGTGAGTGTGAATGGTTGTCTGTCTCTATGTGTCAGCCCTGCGATAGTCTGGCAACCTGTGCAGGGTGAACCCTGCCTTAGGCCAACGTCAGCTGAGATGGGCTACAGCCCCCCCTGCAACCCTAGAAAGGATAAGCAGTCCCGGATGATGGATGGATGTTGTCATTATGTGAGAATTAAAATGAGATTGCACTAATACTCTTCCTCAAATGATGAAAAAAGGTTGACACTTTTGTAGAGTTCCACCTGGCTCTCAGCAGTAATACAGTATGAACACACACACACACAGGAAGAGTGTGTAAAGGTCATCAGTGTCGTCTGTCCTTCACTGTCTAACTCATTTCCTGTGTGTGTGTGTGTGTGTGTGTGTGTGTGTGTGTGTGTGTGTGTGTGTGTGTGTGTGTGTGTGTGCGTGTGCGTGCACATTTTGACCCTGACTAACAGAGAGCTGAGTCAGCCTCTAAAATCGCACACAGTGTGCAGCCAAACAATATCTGGGTCAGTCTGCACTCTACCATTTATGGCATCCAGTGTCTGGCTCAAGGGCACTTCAACAGCAACAGCTTCATCGGTATTGCTGTGAGTCCTTCTGCTGGTTTTTGGGGCCTGGGTCGGTGAGATCTGGGAGGATGGGGTGACCCTCTACTGTGTGGCAGCTGCAGAGTGATGTTTGTGCAGCATTTGACATCAACTCCCCGAACACCAATAACACACCGCATGGGACACACACTTCCATCACCTGCATTCACAGACACTCATGCCTAAACATAAAAAAAAAGATACGAAACATATTGCACACGGTGTATGTGTACATACACAGAAACACGCTCACCGAGCAGGGGCTTTTACCCTCCCAGCCAATCAGATCTCTCTGTAGGAGCGTGCTCACACTGCGCTGTGGAATTATCCACCTGCTCGGAGAGATGGGGGCTCCAGATGAATCACACTGCTGCAGCTGTTTGTCTATTTTTTCCCCTTTTTTTTCCTTTTCTTTTCCTTTTTCAGTGTCTCTTAAAGTGTTTCCTGTTAGTCTACCCCCTTCCTATCGCTTTAAACACTTCCAGTTTCTCCTTCTCTCACACACAAAATGTCTCTTCCCCCCGTTTCTCAAATTGAAGCGCAGCCTCCCTCACCTTGTATTGCGCTACTATAGCATTGAGGAGCGTTAAGTTCAATTTAGCTTTTATGATTTGATACATTAAGAAAAAAAACTATCTATAGTGTTTGTGTTAATGTATGCACGTGTTAAATGGATTTAAGAAATAGTAGATTTGCTTTAGACAGAAAAACACAAGGAATAATGTTTTTTGGCTAATGCTAATGCTGATAATATTCAATCCTGTTTATTTTTTTTATGTTTTTCCTTACAGTGCAGTTGACTGTTATTTCTTTAATATCCCTGTTGGAGAAAAAAACCTATTTGCAAAGAGTATCATCCCCTTCCACCCCGTGCATTTCTTTCTATGTCCATGTATGTGTTTTCAGTTGTTGAAGGATCAGCAGTCGCTGCGGGGACAACACGATCACTACATGGTGATCATTTGTCATCTCTGGGCAGTGATGACACGCTGCCCGTCTGCCACTGCAGCTCAAATTGGCATTGATTAGATGTCAGTGTCAATGCTCTACCCCCATCATTTTATCATTTTACACAGCGCACGACAGAGAGTCCTAACCAGAAAGTGCTGTCCCGCTGCAGCGAGGGCAACCAGACACGGGGAGAGAAATCAATGGGGCAACGACAAAGACTGTCCTGTCGAATGCTCTTTAATGGATTATTCCAGTTTATTACACATTTTCCTGACGATCAACCAGACAATCTAGCAGACTGTGAATGAGCTATTAGAATATCTAAACTCAGCAGGTGAAAAATGACCAAAGGACAAAACGCGTGTTTATGTTACATTTAGTCCATTTGTGGTTGAGCCAAAGAACTGAAATGAAGGGGAAGCGGCCGATAACAGATCAATAACCAATAACCATGAATTCACACACATGGCGGGGAAGATCCCTGACTGTGCAATCAATAGAGAGAAAATGGGAAGCGACGCATGAAAGAACAGGAGCGTAGCATTCACTTTTCTGAAACAGCCCACTGAGGAGAAACACACATGTAGACTCACTACTGTATGTTGCTTATTATCTGTGTTTGTCGGAACTTCGGAAAGTCGTTCAACAGTTTTATCTGTAGTTTCAATGAAGAAATTGGTCCAGAATGTGTTTGTCCTCGCTTAGAACAAATACTGTCTATTGGTAATAGCTCCAATGTTTAAGCTAGCTGCTTGGTAAACCCAACCAAAGCCTTTGGAATAGCTGTAGAGATATTCATAATTGACTCAGAGAACCATCTGAGGACAAAAAGTCTCAGAAGTAATTCAGAGGCTTAACGGGAAAATTATAGAAAATTGGACAGTCATTTTTCATTATCCAAACATTAGGGAATGACAAGATTTAGCCAAGCCAGCAAATAGACAGGGAAGTCACCCTGAAGACCCTGCAGTCTGTTTTCATGTGGAACATAATAATTCATGAGTGACAGTCCAGCTGTAAAATGTGGTTGAAGAGTCAAAGGTGAGATGAAGTAAATGCAGAAGAGGGGGAGGGGCCAGAGGGATGGATAGAAAGAGGGAGGGAAAGGAGAGATGGACTGGTGGGATGAAACTTAAAAAGTGGAGAAGTGGAGTAAGGATTTAGGCTTCATTTCCACTCCTCATCTTGTTTTGAAAGGCAGGGAAACTGGATGAAGGAAGATGGAAGGTGATGGTGGCACAACAACTCTCATATACTCATTTATATTTACGTCAGCTAAGCCGCAAACACAACCTGCACTCATACTGTACGGATCAAAGGACTCGTGTGGGAAATTAGCTTTGGCCATTTATACAGGTGTACACACAGGCACTGCTTCAGCAACTGACAATGTTTCTCTGTGCTTGTCCTAAACGTTATCCTAAACTTAACCTAAACCTAAGTCTATTCTTAACCCTAAAACCAATTCTTCAAAGAAAATAGTTTGACGTTTTAAGAAATCTGCCTATTTTCTTTCTTGCCGAGAGTTAGACCAGAAGGTCGATATCACTTGTTACTGCAAACAGCTTGTTGGAGCCTCCACTGGTTGCCTGGCAATTTCATAGTGACCATGAAAATAGTTCCAGGCAGTCTTTTTACACTTTGATTGTTGTATGGATTATATAAAGGAGCTATAATGTGTTTAATAGCCATCTTTAGAGGTGGTAGATATATAATTACCTTTGGAAATACTGGCTGCTGTATGCTTATTGGATAGACATGAGTGGTGTCAGTCTCCTCAGCTAACTCTCAGAAAGAGAGCAAATAAGCATACTTCCTAAAATGTCCAACTATTCCTTGAACCCGTAATCAGCCCCTTAGAAGTCCTCGTTTTCTAAAAATGTCTCTGGCCCTTGCAAATATAGAAGTAAAAGTGCACACACACACGCACGCACGCACACACACACACACACACACACACACACACACACACACACACACACACACACACACACACACACACACATCATGCTGGCTGACTCAGTTGCACTGGACCAAGTCAGTCAATCAACAGAATCAAATGGTTGAGCGTTCAGTGTTTCGTTGACCATGAGACCTGCCAACCGGAGTAGAACAGAAGAGAGAGATCATGAGAGCAAAATTTGCACAGCAGTTATATTGTCAAATCTCAAGGTTGATGTTTTACTATTAACCGTGCCACCACACCGCACATACACCGCACTACTGTGGACTGACTATACTGTTATTTCTTGCTTGGGACAACTTAGTGTTAAAGCTACCTTCACCCTACAGGAAATGAACTGCCTTTCATGACTTCAGCGCTGGTGCACAAACACACACACACACACACACACACACACACACACACACACACACACACACACACACACACACGTGCAAAGTGCTCCAGGGGGTGTTTTCTAATTGTTTATTGCTTGTGTCTACAGGAGTGTTTGTGTGTGTGTGCGCAAGCGTGTGTGTGTGTGTGTGTGTATGTGTGTGTGTGAGTGTGTGTGTGTGTGTGTGTGTGTGCGTGTGTGTGAGTGTGTGTGTGTGTGTGTGTGTGTGTGTGTGTGTTTACAGGGGAGGCAAGATCAATTTACCCTCCTCTACCTTGCAGACATAGTACACCTGCTCTTCTCCCTTCCTCACTTTCTATATGCCATAAAACTTTCTCCATCATTCTGCTTCACTTACTAATGTCATTGGCACACATGCATTTAAAAATATGTATTTTTTTACACTATCTAAAAATAATTGATGCCTTCTTTAGCTATCTCTGCCTTATAGGTGATGTTAAGTGAAAACAAACAATGGAAAAATAACCAAAACCACATACAGTACATCAATGCCTTTTCCCCCTTAAAATTACATATTTATGTGTAAAGGTCCAGCAGATTAAAGTCATTTTGGCAGACAGTTAAGAATTATCCTAAACTGGTGGTTAACATGCAACTATTATACATAGCGGGTTAATATGGTGAATGTAGACATGCAGTAATAAGTCTCCTCCCGCTCATTTTGTGAACTGTGTGTTTTTTCTTCCCTTCATCAGTCTAATGGAAAATGTGGGCTTCTTCAACATTTAAAAAGGTCCAACATCCATTATAATCCAGAAAAAACTGACATCCACTGGCTACCGACACTATTAACATAATAAAGTGGAGGAGAGCGCAGTATCTATTTGTGAAGATGGTAATTTGAGCCGTGGACGCTGAGAGAAGTGGAGCTGACAGTCTGCTGAAGAGATGTGTCACTAAATATAATGATTCATTTTAAATATGAGGCTACAGCAGGAGTTTGACAGCTGCACAGGAGCTCCCTGCTGAGACATAGTTTTCTCTCTCATCATCTTTTTCTTTTATCTCTTTCTCTGTTTTCTGCTCTCTCTCTCTCTCTCTCTCTCTCTCTCTCTCTCTCTCTCTCTCTCCCCCTCTTGATCTCATCCCTCTTATTTCCCCATCTCTGTCATCTCTCATTTCACAGAGAAACTCAGTTTGGAACCAACAACCAGACTGTGAGTCAATAAACTGCTTGGCTGCGTTTCTTCCGTTATTTATTTATTTTGCAGTTGGGCAGCAGTTAGCAAATGTATAATTTGATTTGGTTCTAGACAGACAGACAGAGAGAGAGAGAGAGAGAGAGAGAGAGAGAGACAGAGAGAGAGTGTGAGAGAGAGAGAGATGGATAGATAGATAGATAGATAGATAGATAGATAGATAGATAGATAGATCACCTCTGACACAGCGACCCTCCACCTTTCCTTATCACCAATTATGCTTGTGTACAGAAGGTACTGTGTGAAGGTATTTGCTTGTGATACTATTATAATATATTTAATAATGTATTGTTCATGACCAATCTATTTTAACTCATTAAAAATATTTAAATTGATCCATTAAGAAGAGGCTATCAGATGTTCATTGAAGCAGCAGCAGTCAGCACCACGGACAGAGGCAACATCCAAGTGAAATTACAACATCTCACCAGCAGTGGGACAGAGAGGAGAGCTGTGTCTCTTATTTACTGTAGTCTGGAAAATGGAAATTACTACACAGAGTCATGTGGTGCTAGTTAGTCTGTCAGAGATGGAAAAGAGGAGTGTGTTAGCGTTGCAAAATTGCAAAGAAAAAAATCATACAGATGGAGCAAGAGGAAGGGAAGTGAGGGAGAGATAGAGTGGGACAGAGAATAATAAGAGGCAACGAAAGAGAGAGAGAGATACTGTAGAGAGGGAGAGAGCAGCAGTAGAATACAAACCACTGAGCTGCTGGTTGCAGCTGGATTTTTCTAGTTCTACACTGACATACACACACACACACACACACACACACACACACATATACTACACACGCTATAGAAGTCCAGAGCTGAAAAGCACCAATCAGAGGAAACCATTCTACTGCTCGGGTTTCTGGTCACAGTTTTCATGTCTGTGGTGTAATTCAGCCAACAGGATGTTACATCGGTGTAAATGGTTTAAATGGTTGGCCGTCACAAATGAGAATCCTGCCATCATGCAAATATCCACTTAAATTAGAAATAAGATAGAATAAGATGCATCAAGTACATTATCCTTAATGAAATGTACAGCGTTTGCCATCGTAAAAATAGAAGTGTCCATCCGATTTACATACGCAGTCAGTGATCTCATGAATCACGTGTACACGAACGGGAAATACATTTTCAAATTGATTTCATTATTTAATCTTGATCCACCATTCTTGGACTACACACAAACTGACACATATATTGATACGATACATACGATGGTACATGTGTTGATAAATACTATGAAACACATTTACATACACATGGATTGTAAAACAATTAAATATATAATTCTGTCTTTTGTGTATTCTCAGCCTGAGTCTGTTTCCTTTCTCTACTATTTCTCACCCCCACTCTGCATCATGGAACATTCCAATCCTAACCTTTTTGCTCACTCTCCTTTAGCCGTCCATCACTCTCTCTCTCTTTCTCTCTCTATATGTTTCTAGCTCACTCTCTCGTGGTGCTTGTGAGGACCAGTATTGCTCAAATGTCACCATGAATGCAATATCACAGTAAGTAAGTAAGTGTGTGTGTGTGTGTGTGTGTGTGTGTGTGTGTGTGTGTGTGTGTGTGTGTCTGATTGGTGGCTTCAAACCATCATGATCACACACAAACACACACTCATGTCGTTCCTACACTGCCATTAGTCATCATGTCTCCCACTGAACAGAGCAGATAAACAACATGCTAGTGACAGAACTAATTCAACACCCACGCCTGAATTACACAAGGACATAATACACGTGAGTGTGTGTTTGTGTGTGTTTCCTGAGTGGTGCATGAAATGTAATGGAGGGAGATCAAAACAGGGCTGCGATATCCGCTTAGTAAGTCTGAAATCACTCTCAAGTCGCCTCTTTTTGCCTCCTGCTTGGACTATAAATACTTAAATAGCCTGTTCTCAATTTCAACAGTTACCTATTATTTTAGATTCTGTACTGGTCATGACACACTATGTCATTGTCTTCAAACTAAATATAGTAATTTATCATTTGCAAAGATACTTGTGATTATGTGTAAGGGATCGTCGAGATGTCCAATGGACGAGGTGGAGGCGAGTTCTTTATTTGGAAATTGCCGTTTGCACATAAAATGGGGATGTACTGTAAAAATGGGCCACAGATTTGGTGCTTCAAATATAACATTAACTTTAAAGTCAGTCCCGTGAGGGAAATTTGTTTTGGTGCTGTTAAGATTTCACGAGTGTCTTTAATAGAAAAGTAGAAGTTTTCCCAGTGTGTCATTCTCAGATAGAAATTAGTTGATATCACTGTCATTTAACCAGCTTACATCTCGACGTTTATTACCATTTTTTACTCTGGTGGTCCTTCAAATTGTGGAAAGGCAGATGAAGCAATATCAATACTGTTATATATATATATATATATATATATACAATAACTCGTTATCAATACAGAGCCCTGTGGCGTTACTATGGACCACAATGCTTAACATTTCCAGAGATATGCTGCAGATCTGAATTTGGACCCTTACCTCCTGCACTCCTCTTTACAACAATAATTACAGTGTTCTCATCAACAGTTAATTGTATCAGACAAAACTAGCACTTTCACCCCATAACGTTTATAGTCAAATTATTATTTATATTTATTAGATCGAAATAGGAATCACTTCGACAAATACATGGACTATTGTGACTATTGTGACTGACCTTCACTACATCGCTGCAATCAAACAGAATAGTAATATTCTGAATAACAGTGATATGAATCGTGGTTAATACCGGATACAGCACATGCTTTTCTGTTATACTGAACATGTGTTGGGGCAGTAAATGTTGTCCATCTCCAAAACGATGGCGGTTCCCTGACCCAAGCTGCTGAATGTGTTTTTATTGTTACTGTTATATCAAGTGGCAGATCGGACAAACCCTTGCAGTGTTGTGTGGGAGGGTGTTACTCACAACAGTGTCAGGAGTGCCAGTCTGTAAAAAACTGAATGAAATATGGCTCAAAGGGCCTTAAAAAACCTGCTAACCTTCCTGAGTTTTATGAGTCTGGATGTCAGTAAAGTCTTTTAATGTTCTCAGTTGAGGGCGTTCGCTGATTTAAAATTTTGAGTAATGAGTGTCATATTTCAAGACTTAAAGATTTCAACACTTTAAATATCTCCCTGTTTTCTGATCCATTTTTGTTTTAGTTTACTGTTGATGCAATTAATAAAAACTCAGTGTTTACCTCTTGTCTTGATAAAGTTAGTATAATGTACATTCCCATCAGTATAGTGACACCACACCCACCACTGAAGACAAATACTGTCCTCATTCGCTAATTAATCCAACCACTTCTACTTTGCAGTTCTTATTATTGCTATTAAGCTACATGAAACTCAATACCTCCTGCATCGATGTTTCACATTTAATCCTTCCAGTGGCTCAAAGGACATTAACCTTTATATATTTATATATATATATAAGTGTTTACTTGACAGTTTACAGTATCTAGTTTGCTCAAATCCTTTATAGATACTGTATATAATTTAAACAAGGCTTGAACCATAATCATGAAATATTGTATATTTACTGCTTCACTAATCTCTGGTGTCATTTCGGAAATTATATCTTTGATGTAACATGAAATAATTTACATTTTGAGTCCAAAAGCATCCATGTCAGCGCGCATAATCCCATGAATCCTAATGTCAGTAAAGCAACAAAAAATAGAGGCAGAGGGTAAAAGAGAGAGAAGGAGAGAGTGGGTGGAGGAGAACAGCTGGAAGGAAGCAGGGACGAACGGAGGAGGTAATGGAGCACAAACACATCAGGCTTCAGTCTCGAGGGCAGAACAGCCAGCAGAGAAAAAACACCCCCACAAACACCAACAGAATGGCGCAGCCTGCCTGGGAATCATCCATTCAGCAAGCGGCACATGAGGGCTGGAGGAAAACACAGTGAATGGATCTGGCTGGGTATACCCTCTAATTTCTCTCTCTCTCTCTCTCTCTCTCTCTCTCTCTCTCTCTCTCTCTCTCTCTCTTTCTCTCTCTCTCCCATAAGCACGGCCCCTCTCTCACTCAGTATCGCCACCTCTGACCACTTCCCTCTCGCCGGTTAATTCTCTTGCTCGCTCTGTCAGACTCGCTCTCTGTTTCATGGCTGAGTCATCATCTAAGTCATTCCCTTGGTTTTCTCTCTCCTCTCAATCCTTCACTTCCAATCTCCCCCCTCTCGTCTCTCTTCGTGGCTTTCTGGTGCTTCCCCTCTTTGCTCTCCGTCCTTTCTTCTCCATACTCCCTTTTACTCTCCTGTCAGTCTCTCTGTCTGTCTTGCTTTCTTTCTTTCTCTCTCAAACATAGATATTAAAGCAAAAAAAATAAAAAAGTCACCTGTTGATTTACAGAACAACAACATCTGTGTTTGCCTATGTGAGTTACCTGTGAACACTTAATTGCCTGTATTTTTATGCGTTTGCCTCCGTGTGTACTTTAAGTGTATCTAAGGACGTAAAAGCGTGTTTGCATGTGTACAGACTTTATGAGTCAAGTGTGCAAACATGTATCTGTATCTACACATATGCTTGGGTGAAGGTATATTTGTATTTGCATGCACACAAATCTTTATCCGTGTGTGTGTGTGTGTGTGTGTGTGTGTGTGTGTGTGTGTGTGTGTGTGTGTGTGTGTGTGTGTGTGTTGGTGTGTGTGTTGGTGTGTGTGTATGTCACATCTTGGTAGCTGTCAGTGTCAGCGACAGGCAGCCACGCATACAGGATATGACAACTGATTGGCAGATGGACCACCAACATTCGTCATGGCAACCACAGAGGACATAGCCAAGCTGTCAGGGATAGTTTACACAGCATATTGGAGTTATGAAGGTTTTGAACTTTTGTATATTATTATGTGGACATTTGCACATGAGCCTGCAGCGGACTTGCTGATGAATAATTAAAAAGGAGATATTATGTGTCTTTGAACAAGATATCGAAAGACTACCAGCTAGTGACCCTGTGCCCTGCAAAAACATTCATGTATTCTTTGGGGAACTATGATGCACCACATTATGATTAAGATTGCCCAATTGCAGAACGACTGCAGGATGGAAAAAATGTATGACTTCTGCAATGATATGGACCATTTCCCTCAGAGTAACCTGTGAAGGATACATCTGACCATCCAACCAGTGGTGGCATGAGTCCGGTCTCATTTTGGGTGTCTGGCGATATTCCTATGCTGTCACTTTTCTTAGTTTCTGCTCATGGCCTCACTCGTCACAGTATATCTCAAATGTTTCCTAATGTGTGCAACACAACCTGATTCCAAATCTAAAACTTGAGTTATCCAGGTCAGTTTAACTTATTCAAAAGGGCATGAATTTCTTATGATGTCAGCAGGTGGTCGCAAATTTAAGCCAAAATGGCTGCAGGATTTTCTACAAAGTGTTCAGCTTTAACGGATAGAAAAAGGAGCGACGTGAGCGGCTTAAACATGCATCTTCTCATGCTGCAGTCATTGAAAGGTTTGCGTTAGAGTGCAGCATGTTCACTTGGATTTGCATTTGGTTACATGTACAGCTACATTATCAAACAGCAATTTAACCCTTCTTACTCTTTGTATTTACTGTCTCTTTTATTAAAAAAAGAGAAGAAAAAAGTTTGTGTAGGATTGCTACATTTTCAGCTTTTTTCCTCATCATCTTGCATGTCAGCGTGGATCTTTTTGTTGACATATCGATCAACATCTTCCGCAATTCCCACGGTGAAGCTCTGCGTTCAACTTTCAGCACTTAAGAAACACACGTTTAAAGTTAAAAACTCTTCTTCCTGTTGATGTTTTTCGATTCAGTTCTTACACATGAAAAGAATCGTAAAATAATTTTCCAAAGCTGCTCATTCATCTGCTCCGCTACCCTTCTGAGACACAAAGAGGGAGCAAGTGAATGGAAAAAGGCTTGAATCAATGTTCTCTCTGCCTGTCACGACCCTAAAACACACACCTCCACCTCCATCAGTGTAGGAGTATAAATGGTGCATTGACTGAACAAATGAGATTGGTGGAACCATGAAAGACAAGAAATAGAAATAGAAAGACAAAAAAGGACAGATGAGACGAGTGAGTCTGAATAATTCAACCTTTTCACTCAATTATCGACATGAGTCATGACTGTGTGTGTGTGTGTGTGTGTGTGTGTGTGTGTGTGTGTGTGTGTGTGTGTGTGTGTGTGTGTGTGTGTTTCCTTTAAAGATCACATTCTCCTTTTATGATGTTAAGTATTGTGTGTATTTTTGTGGGATCCTTTTTTTACACACAAAGAAACATACATTCAGCTCATGAGTCACTCATTTTTTTTCTTTTTTTTTTTTTAAATGGTGTGTAAGAGAGAGATAACATGTAAAAGAAAGGGGGATCAACGTGTTTGTCTTTGATATGAAAACATCAGAAACCACCTGAGAAAAGCAGAAAGAGAGAGACGTAAAAATAGACATTGCTTTTACTTCCGTCCATATACCCACGCAGTACGATAAGTCTCTAAGATACAGCGGCTGCCAAGTTTCCTGCTGTCAGAGCCCAGTACGTTGCTCCAGTAGAATTGTTGCTGTGTTCAGAGATCCTGGAAAAACCTTGTGTCAAAAGGAAAAAACTGAATAATGTCTTTCACCGAAACAAAAAAAAGAGGTAACCAAGCACTTTTCATCCTTTTTAGCGCTCTCTTTTTGCTACGCCATTTTAGTTTTTTATTTTGTCCAAGTTCCTGACCTGCCGCCATCGAGGTGCCTCGACCCACCAGAGCCCCCCATGCACTCTGTCACTAAGACACTCTGACTAGGAAACACATGCTCAATAGCCCAATGCTCATAGAATAATTAAGGGGTGCCATGAACAGATCTGTGCCTTCGGACAAAGAGTGGTTATCTCGTCGATTTGAGTTTGGAATAGTAAACAAAAACAAAAAAACGTCAGCTTAAAGTGAGGGATCCTGCTACTGGCTGATGCTCCACATTTCTTTTTCTTCAAGTTCGATTTCAAAGTAGAAACAGTCTGCTGCTCTTTAGTTGAGATTTCTTCTTTTTTCCACACCAAATTTTAATTTGTTTTTAATTATCTGTCTGAACTTGAGGAAATCAAAATGCTTTCTGCTCGCACGCCTATTTCTATCAAGAACAAAAAACTCCCTCAGCATTTAGATGAACAACATGTACAGTCATAAACACATACAGTATCTGCATGTCGGCATTCACTATAAAAGCTGGAAGTGTTAGTTTTAATTAATATTCCTAAAAATCTATCACTTACATTTTTAAGGATTTGAAATACCTTGTACTATAAAAAAATACAAAATAAAGGTGCAACCTGCTAATTTCACATGTAAAATGCCCCTACTAGAGCAGTATATTCTAATGATAAAGACGCACCATTAAACCGTATTTCATCTAGTCAGCCATTACAGCCCCAGATCCGGTTTAAAGTCAGCGTAATTTTCAAACAGAAACCTACACCATGGCTCTGCGGCAACCTCTAAGGACAACAAGCTCCATGTCACTTTAGGGCACTATTACTCCAGTCAGCCATGATGACTCAAGAAGATCAAGCCTCTACTCTACATATTGCTCAAA
Source organism: Ophiodon elongatus (assembly GCA_016806645.1). NCBI lineage: Eukaryota > Metazoa > Chordata > Actinopteri > Perciformes > Hexagrammidae > Ophiodon > Ophiodon elongatus. Next base: position 205,944 of record JACSYO010002163.1, read on the forward strand.
GAGAATCCATCATTATGGCTCAGCAGCAGACTCAGTTCCAATAATAGTATGGTTTTTTTTCATTTCATCTGTGCCCGCAGGCTTCTTCTTGGTAAAACAGTGCTCATCTTGTTTTCCATCACTGGCAATTGGCAAAGCATTTACTGAGCTCCAGAAATCCAAACACCACTCTGGTTTTCCATTACAGCTCTTCTTCAGTGGTTTCGATGTGTGCAGAGCTTTATTTTGACTCATCAGCTGCATACAGCAGGTCTCCCTGCAGAGATCTGCAGCTTCATTTTGGAGTAAAAAGATTGGTATTACCAGTTTCAGATTTCAGTTATGAGCAAGTCTTATTTTCGAATGAATCCTATAGACTGTCATGTTTTTTCATGCTTTCATGTATTTTTCTAAACCATGGGTTTCAATTTTCATCAATCAATTAGTCAACCCTTCAATCTTTCTACATATTTATTAAATAGAACATATCTTGGAAGTTGTAAGCGCAGAACAGAAACATCAGAAAGTCAGGTGTAACTCAACACCTTTAGGGCCCTATTACAGAGTCCCATACAGCCAACGTCATTTTCAGGATCACTTTTTTTTTGTTTCTTCATATTTGGCCCAAACATCCACTTGGAATCAGGGATGAACTGATTGGATTTTGGTGGTCAAAAGTCAAGGTCACTGTGACCTCTCAAAACATGTTCGTGGTCATAACTCAAGAATTCATATGCCAATTAAGACAATGTCACACGAATGTCTGATGGGATAAAATGATGAAGTGATAAGATTTTGGACAGACATGGATGTAAACTGCAACTTGACTGGTTGGCACAGGCATAGAACCACTAGGCGGTAATTTTAGTTTAAATCTAATGGGGAGAGATAGCCCCCCTCCTTGTATTCACACCTCAACACCTATATGCATTAAAAAAATGAGTCCCAGCAGCTTTAGCTTCATGTTCGTTCGCTCTTCACTCCTGTGAGGGAATTCCCCTTTCTTCCGCGGTATCGGCCCTTTACCTTTGGGTTTCTAAACCATTCAGAATCACACATTGTGCTTCGGTGGGAGTCTCTTTTTTGTGTGTGAGAGGTGCTGTTAATCAGCTGTATAGCCTAGGGAACAGCTCTCCTCGCTGACCCATTTAAAGACAACATGGAGAGAGTAGAGAAAGTAGGACAGTGCAAAACTTAAAAGGTACTGCACACAGAAACTCACAGGCTAACACACGGACAGCACACACCCATCTCCTCGACTCCTTTGAGATCTGCTGTTTTTGCACCAAAGATGAACATTTTGATTTGTCTCACTCCAGATACTACCAGATAACACCACTACCATTGACATGCAGGGTGGACAGTGAGGCACCTGATCATGGAAAAGCCCAGTCTCACACACATGCACGGGGAATTACGCGTACATGAGACAAGAATAAAGTTATTTTCTTCACTGGGAAAGCGCGTGCAGAGATTCCGCCACAAAGACAAAAAGCTGCTCAGATACAATGACAAACAGTTTCAACTTTCTCTAAATATAGGGCTGTGGCTCAGCAAGACAACACGTGTTTTAGTTGAAGCCAACAAAATTACTGCTGATGATGTAGGATTATTTCCAGAGATAACAATCTGTCTCAAACTATTTATGGAGGATGTGCTCACCTGCACTCCTGCAACATTTAGCAGGACACATTTTCGAACAGTATGTTTCGTTGCAAACCTCCCCCAGCCTGTCCTCTGTGGTTATAAAGACGGAACAAACTCAGTGCCCTCCTTCCCATCCTCTTCTACTGCCACTCACTGTGTATCTGAACTTGACAGGAACATGTAAATGTAACTTTCACAAAGTAAGCCACGATAGCAAGTCTTAGATAATGCTCAATGCCTTTAAATCAAATGTGAAAGTCTTTGTCGTTGCATTTGATGTTGTTTTGCAATGCTTTTTGTTCACGCTTTAAATCTTTCATCAGTTGGTACATTTTAAATAAGTAAAACTTAACTGTGTAGACATTTACACAAATAGTTTTATTTGTACAGAACTGCATGTCTGCAAAATCATTTAGCCCACAGATCTCTATTAAAGTGGTTGATCTGTGTATTTGTATTTGAGTGGAACCTTCATCTTATTTGATAAAACAAACAGTATTCTACGCAAAGATCTACGACTTAATTTGCTGTCACAAAAGGTAGTTGTCGTAGCAATATATTACAATATACACATTGGGGAGAAATTAAAGGAAAAAAACAAAGTGTCTTAATACGCTTAAATTCTTGATTTATAGCATGGCCATTTATTCCTGTTCAGAAAACAGACGAAAAGAATAAAAGTGCCAGAGGTGGAGCTGTAACTCATCCACACAACAAGAGCAGTACAGAACAACAACAAAAAGTAACGAGGAAGAGAGGAGGCAAACATAGGGGAAAGGATGGAGGGATGATAAGATGAAAGAGGAGAGCAGGCGGGGACAGATTGAGGGGTGGAGGCAGACTGAAGAGGGAGGACAGAAGGGTGAACAAGTGTAGGAGAAGAAAGGGAAAGATGCAGTGGGATGAGGGAGGGAAAGTGACATGGAGGGGAAAAGGTAGTATAGCACTGCAGGAGAGGAGAGGAACAGTGAGGTGGACAGACTGAGGGGGACAGAAGGCTGTGGAGTGATTCTGGAGTAGAATATAATTGACGAGATGAAAGGCAGAGGGATGCAATGAGAGGAAGAGGAGTGGGGATGAGAAAGAGGAACGAATGGAGGTGAAGACAGAGGACAGAGGGAGAGGAGGAGTGATCTGAGGGCGTTTAGGTGAGGAGGAAAACATCACAAAACATCTCCATCATCAATAAATACTGGTGTGTGCGTGCGTGCGTGCGTGCGTGCGTGCAAATTCACTAGGGTGAAGCAACCTCGGTAGACTCCAGACAACATCAGACTGGGAGCGCTTAAATTTATGCCTCAAAAAAGGTGACACATGCAGTATTTTAGATACAATAAAATAACAATAACCACTGAATTTTTTAGTTTGCGTTAGAACAAATTAATTACAGGCGGGTCTTCATAAGTTTTTCGTCTCATCAGACTAACAGAAACGTCTCAAAATGACACTTGCAGTTCCCGCCTGACTAAACTAAGTGAGAGAAACGCAGCGCCCTGTCTCGGTGTACGTCATCTGCAGGTATTTAAAGACCCGACTGTGAGAAGGCAAGTGAGCACGCGATGCAGGATGCAGATGTCAGCACAGCACTGAGTACTCTAAGAGTTTGAAGACTGCATGTGAGATGTAAAGGTTTTGAAGAGGATACATACATACGGTTTGAAATAGGTAAGTCAACTTTAGGTGAAACGGTCAGTTTAAGATATCCAGTGGACGTGACAGATTTTGGACATAGACATGTCGGAACAGACATTTCAGGTCTATAAACTTCCTTTAAATAGTCAACGGAAATGTTCAAGATACATTCAAATGTTCCGAACATCGGCGTCACACTGAATTAGCCTAATCTCTCTCATGGAGCCAAGTACATTAGCGTAATGTCAACTGTCGGTTGAAAACCTGCTGGAAAGTATTTGGGTCACATTGTATATAGTTTGAGAAACGCAGAAATAGACTTGCAGAAATGAGCTGTTAAAACACTTCACAGCTACAACAAAATCCCAAAATATTGTATATATAAAAATATTCCGGAAGGGCTGAGATATTGTGTACAACAGCAGAAAGTATAAGCAATAAGGTATGTTTAAATATCCAATAATCTTACCATGGACCTGAGGGAATGTACAATGGTACTCTCACACTTAGCTATGAGTAGGTCAATGACGCAACATCAATGAAACAGTGCTTACTGTTTATTTCAGATATTCACAATGTAATGCAATGCCACATAAAGTGTATTGCATATTTTGTATCAGCTTATTCATCGCTGAAGGTAGACAACATTATTGAGTTGTCTACCTATTTTGTGTGCATTTCTCCAAAAAACACACTCGGAATTTAAAAGCTTTGACACCTTGACTGGAATTCAAAATTCAAAAATATTATCCTTGTTTGTGAAAATGAATTTTAGATCCAATGTCTCCAAAACAAATACCAAACAGTTGAATGCCTTGCAAATGAAGACATGATTTCCAATCATTATTATGTTAAAATTACCACCATTGCAAGTTCAGTGCCCTTCCGAAGCCAAAGCATCCACTTCAGTGAGGAGAGTTACCAATTATAAGACTTAAGATATGATTTCAATGACTAATTTGAGAAGCAACTGAGAAAAAAAGAAAAAAAAGAAAAGGCCAACAACACATGCAGGGAAAAGTTACTTGTTTTGCAGGTTTCTCTATGCATATTGTATGACTTCTTAAAAAAGTGAAAGGAGTTTGCTGTACTGAATAAGTCAAGACCTCTGAGAGCGACAGAGACAGAGAAAGAGAAAGAGAGAGAGAGAGAGAGAGAGAGAGAGAGAGAGAGAGAGAGAGAGAGAGCAGTGGAAAAACTAAAAAAAAGAGTAAATGGATGAAGATGAAATTAACACATTTTCTGCAAAGATGTGAGAACAAAATAAGTCAATTTGGGGGAAAAGAGAGGCAGAATAAAATAGAAATAAATGGACAAATGTAATATAGAGAGGAGAAAAGGAAGCAAAGGAGTAGATGTAGCAAGTGGGAAGGCTGTATTTACACTCAGAGCAGGACGGTGACCAGAAAGTTGCCAGTTTGAATCCCAGTTGGGAAAATCTGGGTGGGAGAGGGAGGATGAAAAAGGAGGCAGAGAGGACAAGATGAAAGGAACAGATGGAGACGAGGCGGGTGGAAAGAGGCAGGCAGAGGAGGAAGAGGAGAGAAGGAGGAGAGGAGGGGATGGCGAGCCGTTGTATTATTAATTCTGGTGAGATGTCCTGAAGTGCAGGAGCGAACCGTACGTCCATTAGGAGCTCTGACGCTCCTGCTGCTGCTCTCCTCCTCTATTTTTGTTGTGATTTATTTCTAAATAGAGAAGCATGACTCACTCCATCCTTGTTTCCAACCTTTGACTCCTCCCTCCTTATCACCTTTCCTCGTTTCTGGCCCTTGTTTTTAGTGTATTCGATTGATACAAAATCTTGAAGGCCAATACTGATATATTTATTCTTAGATCTTTGGACTGTTTTCATAGGCATACATATAGTTTTTACATACTTTAAATATTGCAGTATAATCAGTCTCTCTTGAAAGATTTGAACAGTGACCCTTTACACATCATTTGAGAAAATCACTAAATTGGAAACCAGGTTGAACACGTATCCAATCAACCGTCAAAAAGAAGCAGTGAACACAACTAGAAGCCAAAGAAATATGTAGAATAGAAGAAAGGAGAGAAAATGAGGAAACTTCTACTCCAACTAAAAACAATAATTGGATGGGGGGTTGTGCGAAATGTGACATCTGCTCTTTTATGTCTATACTATTCTGAGATGCTGACCAACGCAGCTGAATAGACTGTAGACATCATTCTGACACACACACACACACACACACACACACACACACACACACACACACAAACACACGGATACATTCCTGCACTACCTACTGTGGACTATGACTCTACACTAAATAAGTGTGGACCACAATGTAGTGTCATTCACAAATGAAATATAATAGTATGGATTTCAAATAGAACTACCATTATCTTGTGGATTACATCTAATGTTGAACATTTTAAAACATTTATAACTTGAATGACCAACAGTGGACCTCAAAATGTCCCCTGCTGGCTCGGCGGTCCACTGTTGTGTAACAACTAGGGATGGCTATCGTAAGGATTTTATTGATACTACTACTCTTATCAATACTTCAGGTTCAGTGCTTTATCAATAATCTTATTGGTTCAGTTTCATGACTAAATAAGTGCTTTTATATTATTAAAAAAATAAAGAAATTTGAAATTAGCAAGTTGCACATTTATTTTATTTTTTTAATAGTACAAGGTATTTCAAATCCTTAAAAAACGGTAATGTTTACAACAGCAAACTACTGGAATCAAGGCAGTGCAGATGAGTGGATGAGAGACTGTGAACAGAGCAGATTGAATTAGGTATCACTTTTACTTCCATGTTTAGCTTGTTGAACAGGTGTATTTGATAAAGTATTGGCTTTTAACTTGCGATTGTTTTATTGCACTGCTTCGTGTGTTTGTGTGGGTGTGAGTGTGTAACATAGTTAAAGGAGCTCAGCCCCGACAGAGAGCAGAGGAGATGTGCACTGCAGTGTGATAATGAATTAGCCAACACCAAAACGATGAAAAGTACAAATAAAAGAATCGATAATGTTGGAGCTTATCAATACTCTAGTCTTTAATGAATTTGTGCAGAGCCCCTTTAATACCAGGTTTCGGGACCCATCCCTCGCAACAATGCCGAGCTCCACTGCTGGATATAGACGGAGGTGCACACACACAAACACACGCACAGAGCAGAGGAAACAGTAAGTGAACACAACAGAGAGTAGCTAGATGCAGGGATGACCTTTATCACAAAGCATAATTAAATATACACAGAGAAACTCTTTAAATTACCCATGTTAACCTTTTGGCCACTATGGCATTGGCTGTGTCCTTCACAGGATCCAGCCTCTTAATTGGAATCTTGCTCATATAATGTTAATACACACAGATACACAAACTCAGAGACACAGATACAACATTACAAACAGACACACACCACATGTGCACAAACACACCAATGCAGATTAAATGCCACAATCCCTAATCAGTTTCCTTCAGATGTGCAGACTCACACACACACACATTCAGACAAACATCCAGGTGGACTGGGTGCAGTAATCCTAATAATTGTTCCGACAGCAGTGAGGACAGCTGTGAAAGCCTGAATGACAGACCGGACAGAGAAATGGCCTCATTCACTCATTCACTAACACCTGCTTATAAAGTGTAAGTGCAGTGTGTGTGTGTGTGTCATGGTGTTTCATCATTGTTCAAGCCTTCATGAGGAGGCCATTTCATCAGACACTGAGTTATTCTGTTTCATATGTTCATGTTGAATTGTGTGTTTAGACTTTCGCATAAATATACACAACATTCTCCACAGTTTCTCAGTCACTAACTGTGGCCTTTCAAACTCCACCAAATTAGACAGGACTGTTACAAGGAAGAATGAGCACACTAAAGGAGAAAAAATAAGTGTTATTTGGAAAGGTAGGGAAAAAAAGAATGAAGGAAAAACAACTATGGGAGGCAGGCATTGAGTCGAGAAGCAGAGGACAGAGGGGACAGGATAAACCTAGTAACTTTTTACTTTTCTGTTCCAGGATGCACTGTCTCCCCCTTACATATTTCATCTCTTCTGACATTTATATTTAAAATAAAACTTTGCTGAATTATTGATTAATCAAGCCAGCATACAGCATTCAAACACTAACTCTTATCTGCAGAGCCTAGTCAAAGACATTCATTTTTCAGTAAAGGCACAATGTTGAATTCTGTCAGTTTATATTCGAGTGCATTGTGACGAGATGAGTGACCCGTTCAAAAGATAGTGAAAGTAGACAACTTTTTCTTTTGACAAAATTCTTTAGAACAGGAATTATTAGTACATTTGATTTATTCAGAAATATGACGTATTTCTTCTTATATCTGTGCGTTCAGTGGGATGAAAATGGCAAAGTGGGAAAATACAAACACACAGTAGTAATTAAGTGTGTATGGTTAGCAAGCTCACTGAGCACAAGATAAAATCTACTAATGCAGATAATAACTTCCTGAAGTAAAGTAGAACTGATTGGGTCAACACGTCACTACTGAGATGACGTACAACGTAATGGTTTGATACATGCCTGCTCCCACAATGTGAAACTATATAAGCTACCGTATAAGCTATATAACCCAACTAAGAGTCTACAGCCTGGATGGTAGCACTGGGAGGCTGCATAGTTGTACTTTGAGCTAAATGCTGTCATGTGTTCACAGGGGCTAGGCTAACATGCCAATGTTTAGCAGGTATAATGTTTACCAAGCATGTTAGCATGCTATCATTTGCTAATTAGCACTAAACACAAAGTACAGCTCAGGCTGATGGGAATGTCATTAGCTTTACAGGTACTGGTGCTGGATGACAAGTGACACAATCACAGAGTATTACAATTCATCCCAAGGGGAACATAAACAAAGCCCTTTCGTTTTCTTCTTCCCAATGTTTCTATATGTCTCCATTGATCCATTCTCCTTCATCATCTTTGAGTATGGTCTCCATCTTCTCCGCTCCTATTCACCTATTTTTGTAGCATGACTAGAACTTAAAACATAGTAATAGTTAACAGTAAATTAACACTGCCTCATGGCCTTTACTCTAAAATACTGAAGAAACAATTTTATCTGCTGGTCATTTTATTCATTTTTCTCTCCCTCCTCTCTTCCTTCGGTCTATTCTCTCTTTTCATACACTTTGTCTGGAGAGCTGCAGGCCTTAACCCACACCATACAAACACACAGATGCATACACACTCTTTACATAATATGTCTTCTTTATATCTGCATGTGTGTGACAGTTAATAGCTTTGATTTATCACGGTCCAAATAACATTTTGAACCATTCTTTCTCTTTGCTCTGTGTGAGTATATTTGTCCCGTAAATTGTAGTAGTACTTATGTATATATAACCCTCTAGGGGTTATATATTATCTCTTGGTCTATCTTGAGGCAGTGACAGTACATTGCAGTACTGTACTATGTACTGTACTCTCCGAAGACCCCAAAGGCGTCACGCTGCCTCAAAGTAAATAAACACGAGTCATTCTCGATCTGCTTGACTGACTGACTGACTGGCTGATTTACACGCATGCTTGCCTCTTTCTGTCTTATCTTTCATCTGTTTTTCTTCTCAGATTTTCTTCCCTCTACACTACTTTTTCGCATCGTTCCTTCATTCCCTGTAGCCTTATATATATATATGTTTCCTTATTTGACTTAATACATACATCCTGAATTCTTTATTTTCATCTTCCCTTTCTAACTTCCTTTATATCCCATTCTGTTGCTTCTTTTTACCTTCAAGCCTCTGTCTGGATCAATAATGAGGAGGCGTGAGGGTAGTTGGCCTTTACACTAGTTTCATTGTGGCATGAGCAGAATCACTTTGGAAGAAAGAGAAAAAGCATAACTGAAAAGGAACTTCCCTCAAAACCTTCATTCAACCTTCTCTCATCCTTTGCCCTTTTGCCTTGCTTGGTCTAAAGTCTTTATCTTTATTTTTCTCTCTCTCTCTTCCATCTCGACCTTATTTGCATGCTTTCTTCTCATCATCTATTTCCATTTCTTCCTCCTTGTTTCCAGCTTATTATATTGGCCTTTTTATTTCCCCTCCATCTTTCCTTCTTGCTCTCTCTTCACCTTTACCATGAAAAAAAAGTTTGTTTTGCCTCTCTAAAAAATTGTAAAATGAGGCTTCAGTCATTTAATTGCTAACTAGTGCATTGTCAATTCAAAACGTGCCTGTTCGGACATTAAACCCAAGATGACTTAGTTAAGTTGGAAATTGTAATTGGGTTTGCTTCAGTAAGGTGAGATTTTGCAAGCAATACCAGTTAATAGCAATGTATTACGCTGGTATTTTTGCGCAATCAAACACAGTAGTAACATGTCCACAGATAGAAGGTATACAGTACTGCATGTATGACTGATTCAATGAGGCACAAATGAGACAGAACTGCTGACAAAGCATATTACTACAGCTTTTTTTTACTGTTGCGGAGCAACCATCTTGGCTTTTGAGGTCAGGGTTGGTGGGGTTCGTCGGACTTTCAGGGTCAGACATCCGACTTCAGGCGATGTTCCAGTCAAGATTTCTGACTGGGAACTAAAACATTATGTCTTCCCGGCTGAAATGGAACCCAACATTGATATCGTTGCTAGCTATGGAAAGCGAGCTGTACCCAGCATGCCATTCAGTAGGGTAACAGTTAATTGGGGTCCCCTCTAAATACACTACTCAGTATGTCCATAATGCGTTGCTAATAAATAGGTACCATAGAGCTCAAGAGCTCAAGAGCTCTCACTCGACACTGCACTTCATTGCGTCCTCAGCAACACACCTGCCAAGTGTGAAGTCGACGAATGAAGTCCCAAAGTTAGTAGTTGCTATTGCTATGAGTTTTTATTGGCATATTTGCTGAGAAACAGTTTGTTAGCATGTAGCTTGCGGCATTCTATCTGACAAAGCAAGTTGGTTTATTGCTGGCTGTCTAATGATTTCAGAGGTGATTGACAAAGCTGGAGGTAGTTTGTAAAAGATTAAAGAAGACAAAATCTGATATGGAATATTGGCCTATGAACACTGACAAACATTGAATCTTTAGAGGAATTAGGATGAGAGGTTCAGGTCTAACTACAACACAAAGTGAAGACTAACAAGTTCAACAGTGGAATGATGAGCTTTTTCGATTTGTGCAGAATGGTATCGATTGTCTGGCAGTAAATGATATAAGCATTATTTTGTTATTGCAGCATGTCTGAAGCAAGTATTTTGTTTGAAACACGAGCGCCTGGTAAACTAGCAGTATGTGACACTCTACATATTTTTCAATGCTGTTGCCGGCTCACACTGTAGTTTCAAATGCACCTTAAGTGATTTTGGTCTGGAACCAACACTTTTATTTCACATTTCTCTTGGCTATGACGCCTTATGCACGCTTAATTGTTTTTAATGTGGACTCTTGGAAGATTAATCAACGACTTAAATTAAATAAGTGGAGCTTTGAAGCTTCGAACTATTCGGTACAGCCCTACGTATTGTCTTACTTTGATAAGTTTCATATTCTGTTCAGGTTTACTGATAAGGAGGGCACTGAATTAGTGTTATTATTGTGAAGGGAAGGAAGGGCTTTCAAAATGTCAGTAGCCACAGGGCCTTAAGTAATATTGAGGCGCTTCTGGCTATATTGTAGCCTATTATCTAGGGTGTTTTTGTTTTTCAGGCCTGTTGGTTGGTCTTTGAAATGCGTGCTGGAGTTTTATGATGGTATTGTTGTATTGGTAAGATTAATGCAAATAAAAATTAACCAATCTCTTTCGCTCTTTCTTGCTCACTCGCTCGCTCAGTAGACTGCGTATGTGCGAACGTGGAAATTAGGCCTATAGACAATAAAGGTAGCCTATTAGCGGGCATTTTTCCCGTGCCTACTGTGAAATAGAATACTGCCAGCTCCATAGAGGATTAAAAAACATGAAAGCAGTAGGACAATGCGGTAACATACCCACCCAAACTGACATTGGGGAATTGAGCAGTAAAACAGCAAGAACAGGTATGTGCCCGGTCATTGTGTAACTTTCCAATTTTGCATCTGAAGATAGTTCTCTTTTTTTATTCACGTAAAACGGCACTGTGAACAACAATATGTTGTGAAACACGTTTTTCTTGCTGGATTACACACATACATGTATCTGTGTGTGAGAGGCCTTGTGTGTACACTGCACTGCATGTATGTGTAACACTAGTCTTACCTCCACCAGATGTGGCGTGGGGTTGAAGCCACACAGGTTACACACTTGGCCATGGCACTGCGTACAGGTGTTGTAGTTGGGCGGGTCGGAGCTGCCGATGTTCAGTTCTGTTTTACAAAGAGGACAGTTCACTTTAGGCTTCACAGGCTCTGGAGCAGGCACAGGGGCCACCAGGGGCTCCTGCTTCTGCAGGGCCTTTTGCAGATGAGTAGGTGTTTGCTGATGTTGCTGTCCTTGCTGCCCTTTTTGATGATGTGCAGGCGACTGTTGTTGCGGCATTCCTTGTTGATGGGGCATGGTCTGCTGCTTCTGGGTTGGTGCATGCAGTCCACCAATTTGGGAACCTCCCATTTGGCTCAGCGCATGAGGACCCCCCATTTGGCTTGATGGATAAGGGCCTCCCATTTGGCTCTGTGTATGAGGACCCCCCATTTGGCTCGGTGGATAAGGGCCTCCCATTTGGCTCTGCACATGAGGACCCCCCATTTGGCTCGGTGCATGAGAACCCACCAGTTGGCTTGATGGATAAGGGCCTCCCATTTGGCTCGGCGCATGAGGACCCCCCATTTGGCTCGGCACATGAGGACCCCCCATTTGGCTTGGCGCAAGAGGACCAGCCATTTTGCTCGGCACATGAGGGCCACCCATTTGGCTCGGCACTTGTGGGCCACCCATTTGAGTTGGACCATGAGGGCCCCCCATACTGAATGGTTTGGTGCCAGGGGGCCCTTGTTGTTGCTGCCTGTTGTCAGGAGTTGTATTACTGAACACCACCTTGCCTCGTGCGGGGCTTGGCTGGGTGGAGGCAGTGGGAAGAGGGTCAACATTGATCAAGGTACTCGCCTGATTGAGCAGCGACGCCCCGAAGCCAAACAGTTTGGTCAGACCGTCCTGGGCAGGAGGAGGGGCCTGACTCTGAGGTCTGTGGGCTGGGGAGGAGCCAGCGCTTCTGGTCTGGTCATGGTGCCGCGCCATAGACTGATGCATTGGAGAACCGCGACCCAAATCGGGCTGGGACGGAGCCTTGGCCAAGCCAGGGAGGGGCACAGCGCCAGGGTGGGGAATCCGTGGACCCCCAGGCTGGTTGAGGCCTCCTGTAGGACCCCCAACAGCTCCTGCAGCCCCGGTACCTCTCTGAGAGTATGGGTCGGACCTCATGCCCTGCTGAAAGGACCCTGTCTGAGTCTGGGGGCCGCCAGTGCCTGGGTGTCTCTGCAAGCCTGGAGAGGTATGAGGCTGAGTCTGGGGCCCTGGCTTGGACCCTGGGTATGACTGGGGTTGAGACTGGGGATACTGCTGGGACTGGGAGTATGGCTGGGCCTGGGAGTAGGGTTGACTTTGGCCGTAAGCCTGAGACTGATGCTGCTGCTGCTGATGTTGTTGCTGCTGCTGCTGCTGTTGATGTTGCTGCTGCTGCTGTTGATGTTGCTGCTGCTGCTGTTGATGTTGCTGCTGCTGCCGCTGGCTGGGCTGACTCTGTGCCAAAGGTTTGGGCTGTGCCGCTGCTGCTGGCTGTATTGGCTGAGGTGCAGGCTGCTGAGGCTGAACGATGGGTTTGGCTTGATGGGACGGAGAGTGAATCTGCTGTTGGCTCTTGGATCGAGGCGTGGTCATATCAATGCCAAGAGCTCTTTGCATCTGACAATTCAGACACAGCCACTCCTGGACCTGCAGACAGAGAACAGACAGGTTTGATGTTATTTTAACCTTCCCGTAGGCAGAATCATTTTAGTTTGTATATATCACATAGATATTCTGTATCAGCTTTTTCCGACTCATCATTGATGATAAAAATCTATACTGAGGGAGACATCTAATAACTGTGTAATAACTTATGACTGTACCAATCCCTCAAAATTGAAATAAAAATATTTAGATTGTAGATAGATAGGGTTGCAGCAATGCTTGGCAACACAACATGTGTTTTCACTGACTGGGCCAAAGAGGTTGAAGAGGTTATGATTGCTGTTTGCTTTAGCCATGTTAGAAAAGTTAAAGGAAGTGAAACGAAAGATAAAAAGGAAAAGAAAGGTCATTTATGAAGATATAGGACAGCATAGCTTTTAAAAAATCTGTGTGATTAATTGATTTTCTCTTTCAAAGCTGATTGCTATTGATTGCTTTAAATATCATCGCCAACTCAGACAGAGTGCACCGGTATCTCTTCTAAACCACATGGACACCCTATTCATTCAGCCAACTTCAAAGCTGCAGACGATAGAGAGAGTGCATTTGGATAGCTGCACATAGAATATGGTCCATCTTTCTTCCCAGTTGAAAACAGAAGTGCAGAAAGAATAGTTGTAATCAACCAGAAATAGAAGGAGAGAGAGGTAAATGAACCAGAAATTGACTGCAGCGCTGAGTGATTGCTGAGCCGAAACCGCAACCCTGAGTGAAAAAGCATCTCTCACAGACACAGACATAAATCCACACGGGTACACAGGTATGCACATCAAGTAACACGAGCAAGACACAAACAGATATAATAACAGACACACACAGTCAAAAAGATGAATACGAAGCATCCATCAGCATCTAAAAATAAAAATAAAAACATCACCCCTCCTCCTCTTCTCCATGTCTTCCTCCTTCCTCCTCTTCTTCCTCCAGATGAGAGCTGATACTCCCTTGTGTCCGAACCTTGCTTGGCTCTCTAATTCCTCCCGACTGCAAAAATCCCACAGCTCCTTTCTGAACTGTGTCAACCTGCTGTCGTCCTGTCTGTCCTACCGTGGCTTTGCATCCACCACAGCCACCCAGCCGCCGTATATAGTGCTATTTTAGCTCCTCTGCAACCAGAGCAAAGCTAGTAAATCTGTGCACGTTTCAAGCCTTTCTCCCATCCCCTTTCCTTCCCACAATGCAATGCGCAAACGTACTGTATCACCCCGCCCGCTATCCACTGAAACCCCCCTCGATTTTTTTGTTAAAGGACAAGTGGCTCCGTGTGTTTGAGGGGAAGATGTGGGGAAAAAAAATGTCTGCATCAGTCACGTACCCAAACTAAGCACTTCCTCCCACTGTGCTGTCCCAGCCTGCTTTGCTGTCTGGCATTTTCTTGCCTGGCAGCATTACTGATCCCATTCTGTTAACTCAGCGGCTACAGCCACTGCTACAGCCTGACATCCTCCTTTCCTCCTTTAACACATTCTCTTTGTAGCTGTCTTTCCTCTCCTCTCAGCTTCTCTTCTCCCTGTTTATTTTTTTTTCTTCATATCCCCCCTACACTTTCCCATTTTTCTTGTTTTCCGTCTTCACCCCCATTTTTCTGCTCTCTCTCTGATCAGCTTGAAAATGTAGGTCTCGTTCCTTGAATAGCTGAAGCGGAAGGAGATTTGAAAGTATAATTTTGCTGTGCATGCTCCTCCCACGTTGTGCTGCCATAATTACATCTGATGAAGATGGCGAGAGGGAGATGAAGAGAGATAGATAGGGAGAAAGAGAAAGGGGGGGGGCTGGTTTTAATGAGTCCCTGTCTTTCCCTCTGCCTCATAAGCAACATCACAAGAGACACTTGAATGAATGAGGGATAAAGCGAGGGATGGAGGGATGGGAAAGAGCAGGGAGGAGATGGAGCGAACCGTGGAGGGAGAGGAGTCAGCAGTTTTTTAATCCAGGCAGCTCTTCAGCTCCCATCATGTCAAGCTTAATCAACAGCAGCACAGACTATCCACCTCTGCTTCACTGTGGTTAAAACCAGTTAATCCTTAACACACCTGAGTCCTAATGCTAACAAGTGAGAAAGAATCACGTTCCTAGGGGCTTGTTTAAAGGTTCAGATTTCATCTCACTGCATCGAGGCACTAACCCAGGACAGGAGTTCTACAAGAGAGTGAGTGGAGATGAAAGAACTCTCCACTTAAAAATCAAAGAAAACTTGCGAGATCATCTGACCCTCCAAAACTGCCTCAGGCCCAATGTTGAAAACCACAGCTCTGACAGAGAGTGATAAGCCTGTCGTAGGTTTGATACGTGTCTTATGGACCTTTAAGCGTTAGAGAACAGGTGTCACCTCAAGTTATAGCCAATTTACTACTTTATGGTACTTTGTTATGGACGATTCACAAACCAGTCAGTTTGCATGTGATGCGTCGGTCAGCTCAGGCAATTTTCGGGCCAGTGGAAGTTGCTACAAAAGCAAGTGTTTGCAAATGTCTTTTTTTAAATGAAAATGAGCCCTGAAAATCTCAAACGATGCTGACTCTGCACTCTCCTGCACGCTTCACTGTGTAGAAAGAAGTTGGTAATTTTCCAGAAAAACCAATTTTTGCAGAAGCAAATTTGCACTATGGTTAATTGCTTTAAGTAAAGAAGAAACTTGTACCATTATATGTTAGGAATGGAGTTGCAGAATTTCTGGGCATCAAAGACCATTTGGAGCCCACGCGAGGTTGTAACCTCCAGCAAGGAATGAGTCCTAAAACCCGAAAATTTAAAAATGTTGTACTTCTGGTTCCCTCGTCTCAATGCTTTTTTTGAATACGTATTTGGTAAGATACCTGAAATAAGGTTTGTCGTTAAGCACAAGCTTATGAGATTTTAACGTGTTGTTCCACATCATAAAACACTTCATTATAACCCTCTTATGAATTTTGAAGCTTTTAAGTGTCTTATAAAGGGCGGTTGTTAGCAGCACCGCTCTATAAGCAGGGTGAGCAGACCGTTCTCATTCCCAGGTCAAACACCGTTGCTTTGACACGCCCCGCGGCGTGCTGAGGCTCACAAGACCACACAGGCTAGACAGGCATAGTGAGCAGACCACAGCATGATGAAGCGTGTGCTTGGCTGCATTTATTAAAAATCTGGCACCTCCCCGCAGGTTTCTGAGGAGACGTGGATGTGTTTATTTGTGATTTATACGGTTTTATTCTTCTGATTCACGGCTTTGTTCTCACCAACGCCGGTACCTCTCTTCATTCACTCTCTAGCTCGCTCGACCACCGCTGCGCACTCTCTCTCCCTCCCTCCCTCTCTCTCTCACTCATTGAATGCTGTTTACAAACAGCAACCAACAATGTGAGGCACTTAATATACAGTGTATTTAGGCATCTGTTTGTGTGCCAGACTTATCCAGAACCTCCAAAAAGAATCCTATTACCGAATAACAAGATAGGTTGTTTGTCAGTGCCCTCCGGATTGGCCCATGTTTTCGTTATAAATAGGATTCATAAGAGCATTTTCTGACCAGACACTTTTATGGTTAAGGTCTGGTTAGTTTAAAGTCCAACTGAATTTAATTTGCATGTTTTATTTCTGCAAAAGTATGCACATCTGCTCTGTAGATCACATGTCCTGTGTTGTCCTTTAAAAAAAGTTATCAATCTATCAGAATGCTAGTTCTCAGGACTGAAAGACTTCATAGACTCCATATAGCCAATTAAATCGTTTCATTGTATAACTTGTGTGTATGAAGCAGTAACGTCACACTGACTAACAGCCAGACAGCAGGCTGCTACACAACACAAGAGCCATAGACGAACATGAACACACATTTCAACGACACGCCCCTCCAGCTGGTTGAGGCAAAAATTTATATTTCTGATATTTTCCCCAAAGACCTTTATTTCTTATTCAAAATTCAATGACTAAATGTGAATTCAGTTTGATTGCAAGGCAACTAAAACTAGGTGTTTATTGTTCAGAAAAGATTGTGGTCATGGTTAAAACAAACTAATGTTACATGTTGGTTTGAGTTGAGCAGCGGTGTTAGTCAGACACATTGACAGTCAACAACATAACACACTATGTCGGCATCATTACTCCATGTTTGTTACAGCCACATGTTCTTTTGCTTAGTGAGCTATGCTTGTTCCTGTACAGTACAAAAGGTCACACAGGACAGTTAAAGCAGCAAAATACAAATTAATTGAATGAAATTGAAAAGCCACAACTGCATTTTGCATGATTAGACATTCGGCTCCTGAGTGTGATATCAGGTTACCTACTTGTAAATGATATGACAAAAAGGTCCCACACAAATCAACTCACACAAGTGGAAGTACGCATGCACACACATAGCCCTATGTATACCCAAGACTCGAACTACTGCTTTTCGACACACACACACACACTGCAGACCATGACTGCAGCCTCTCATCCCCAGCTTATTCTAAGAAGCTCAGCTCTCCTCAAACCTGCAGGACTCTGATTTCCTCGATTTCTGTTCTTTCTCTCACTCTTATTTCTCTGCAGACAACTCTCCATTCACTTAACCACCCCTCCCCCCCCACACACACACACACACACACACACACACAGGTCTGAACCCATCTTGTAACAGTCATTAACTTGGAGGTCAGATCCATCTATTCAAGAGGTTGAACTCTGTCAATATTGAGTCTCGAACACACACACATAGACACTCACACGCACACGCACACGCACACGCACACGCACACGCACACGCACACACTAAAAGGAACATTTAATTTGATCATTTAATCAGGTCTACAGTTGAACAGATGTTGAACTGCGCATAAGGAAATTTATTTGATGATGATCAAATTAAAAAAAAGAATATTACTACCTCTACCTTGTTAATGACAAATACTGTTGTAGTAATAGAAAGACTGGACTTTACTGAGAAATCAAAGTAGAAAGTCTGAGTTTATAACCACAACACTTACAGAGGTTGATTTGTTGTATTGTCACACTAAACAACGTGAAGCTACTTTATTAAGATATTCAGAATTAAAACATGTATTTGTAATAGTCAACTTCCAGTTCTGCCACCATTAGTGCACCACTGAGGAGTTTGTGTACTGCAATTAATAAAATAGTTACAAAGTTTTGAATTGAATGAATTGGATAATTAAATAGAGCACAAGAGCACAATGCTCTTCATAGATCCAGCCTCTTCATTTTTACTTCATAGTCGGTCAATTGGAAGCCCTGCAAAACTTCATGGTTACAAATTGTGGGACCGATTTATTTTTACTTCAATTATTAATTTGTATATGGCCACAGCTGGGCTCCATAGTTTTTCCTATGTACAGTACATTGAAACTGGAAACATAAAAGACATACTTAGTCACTCCTAAAGAAGGCAAAAGAAAAGCGACCACACAAAGAAAGCAAATCTGAAAGATTTCATAAACTGCCTATATTGCTTGAATCTCTGCAGTGCTATAACTTCTGGCTTTAACAGGAAAGCAGAGTGGAGAGCAAAACAATTAAATGAATGCAGCTGAACACGAATTGCAATATCTGTCAAAATAGTTAAGAGTGTGATACTCAGCCCATATCATGCAGCTCTAGGAGTTGAAGTTGCACAGAGCAAAGTTCATTGTGACTCTAATCTAATTTGTCATAAATTAGCTTTGAAACACTGAGAGAGGAGCGGAGAGGAGGAGGGAGAAAAACCGAGATCCAATCAAAGAATTTAAACAGCATCGAGCAGAGAATCTATGAGGTCTCGCTTCCTTCCATCTCTTTACCCCTGATGTTTTTTCTGCTACTCTCTACTAATTAAGAGAATAGCTAATAGGACGTGAATGGGGCAACCTGGTAGTCTATGTGGTTATCAGTTGTTCAGTGGCCTAAATTAGACTGAATACAGTATCTGAAATAAATAAATATGAGATGAAAAAAAATGATTGTTGTCATCCACAGTCTGGTCTCTAAAAAATGTAATTCCAATACAACAAAACTGCATTGTCAATTACCTGTCGAGGGAAACATAATTTATTTTTTACCCAGGAAACAGCTGTTCGTATTCCTGTGAAAACCAAAGTCAAACTTTACTTATTTCAATTTACGTCCATCACTTTAAAAACGTAACAAACATATTTATTTGAACCATGATGTTTTACTTAACCTAAACAAGTATTTTTGTCACATTAACGTGTTTGAAACTATGACCATAATCGGGGAGAAGATACGTTTACCCTCGAAACCTAGCGTAACCTCGGACGCAGTTTAGTTGTATGGGAATGCAATATTGTAGGAGACAAGGTTGGTGGTCCAATATTGTTGTGCAGGTGGATAACACAAAAAGTATGCATACATTGGTGGCTTTATCTCACTATACATGTTTACTATCGCCCTGTAAACCCTACACACACACACACACACAAACACACACACACACACACACACACACACACACACACACACACACACAAACTAACCTTTGAAAAGAAGTCTCCTTTCTGTCATCAGATAAGAGAAAAAAAAAAGACAGTTTGAGCTTTTTCCTGTGGCTGTCGTACGCAAAGTGTGACATGGACACGAACCCAGTCACACTCAAAAACACACACACACACACACACACACACACACAAACAAACACACACACACACACACACACTCACACACACACACACACACACACACACACACAGTACGCACTCAGACTCGCTGACCAGCTGTCATCATAAAATATTCACATCACAGATCTCCAAACACTGTGAGTACTGAACAGGCGGTAACGCGATGTCACAGAGAAAACTTCCAAACGTCTGCAAACAACATTTTACCTTTACTTTTACTTCACTCAACACAATAAAACAACGTCCACATACCGATAACATTCTAATTTATATCTAATGCCTCTGTTTCCAGGAAGTTGTTTTGGTGAACATGCAGTGTTCCTTCGTATTGCTGCTGCACAACCACACATAACCTGGGAACTATCCAATGCAACTAGCCACACTCCTCTACTGGCAACCATTTGGATGATATGGTCACCTCAACATATTTCATGGACCCCCACACATGTAGAAGTCCCGTCAGAACCATCTTATAGTGGTTTCTCCTTTAATATGATCTCCTTGCTGTTGCAAAGAGGCTTGAGTCTAATCACATTAGTTATGAAAATTCATAGTTTATGTAGTTCAAGCTGCAGGTGGGACTAATATAGTATACTGTATATACTGTAGCGTATATTGTTTTGTGAAGTTTGGCAAACAGTGTCCATTTGACTCTGTTGCACAGGGTTTGTCAAAGTCAAGCACCAAAACAAACAGGGGGCCACATCAACATTTCTATGAATTAATTATAAAGGAAAATGAACGTCTGAATAAATTAATCTGGGAATATCTCTGAGGTGTCCTGATACAGTAAAACAACAAAGGAGGCGGAGGTGAGGAACAACACGGTCCACTATTTTCTACATTCTACATGTCTGCTAAACCAGTGAGAGTCAACTAGTAATATAACAGAAGCAGAGGTACTGTCCCTGGTTATCTGCAGTTTCTCATACATACACACCGTATACACCGATTTCATTCATGCATCTCTATGACTTGCATTGATATTGGACAATTTTGCATCTAACAATAGACGTCCAATGCCAATGTTCAGTGACAACGCAGGAAGTACCGGCCCTCTACATGGAGACGACGGCGCGTAGCTAGCCATTTCGGAGACCGGCGTTGTATCCCACCACTGGCCCACATACTAATGTTTATAATGTGCAATTACCGTAATCTTTACAGAACTTTTAACATGGTTCCACTTTTCTTTTGGCATTTGGCGTAAAAAACGTTAGATACATATGTGCAGGAGTGCAGTGAAGTTTCTCTTTGTTATTACTGAATTGTAATCTTATTGAAATAAGGATGGGCCGTATCACAATATTTACTATGAGACAATAAAAAATGACACATGCCGTGACGAAAGATTTTATCCATATCACCCACCCCCATATAGAATATTATACTTTAACAAACATTTTAACGTAAAGCTAAGAGTTTTATTTATTTTTTTGTCCGATGCAGCGCTCCAAATTAGCCCTTGGCTATAAAAAAATCTCAGTTTCATCCTTTTGACGCTAAGAATTAGTTATGGACACAAACTGAAATAGTAATTATGTTCCTAAGCTTGACTTCCAAGTTCAATCTGTTTTCCTGGCGACAACATCAGTGGGGGAGTGAAACAGCACAGTAGGAGTAGAAGTAGAGAACAACACCTGCTTCTAACAATTGCAGGAACCGAGATTTTTCATTGCACAATTTCACTCACTTTGGAGAAACGGTGGGAGGTCTATTATAGAAATAGGAGTATGACATGGTTACAGGTGCCTTTATTACATCAAGCTACGGTTGAATTAACTTTCCATGAGCTGTAATTGGCTCATGGTGGCTAGAAATGTCACATGTAATGTAAGGCAAACAAAGCCCACCGCAGGCATTCGACGATGTTTGTGGTCTGGCCTGAGCAGCTCACTTTCTCTGTCTGGCCCCACACATATTAACACATATAGACTGTATACACACACAAATACCCACATGTACTGTAGTGCATTAGACAGCCTCACATGCTCCTGCAGAATCCATATGCACCGCCACACAGGGACATGTACGCAGCTTTTAATAGACCTGTCCATCGACTTGGTGTGCAGCCTTTCAGGGCAAAGTGAAGGAGTGAAGGAGGCAGAGAAAGAGGACAAACGTACAACAGTGGGAGTGTTTGTGGAAATGCAGGATGAGGATGAAATGATTGTGGAGAAACAAGAGAGGAGAGAAGAACAGATGCTTTTTTTAGGTTGGGTCGAGTTTATTCATGGAGCAATTCAATGTACCAGGTTACAAAGTGCTATTCAAAAGACACAAAAATGAAAATATAAATCAAGGAGAATGGAGAGATGATAACGACAGCTTTAAAAACAAATGGAAGAAACGAATAACTTGTGTGTCTCCGCGGGACTCATCACATGTTAAGAAATGGGTATTCTTGCATTATCGCTTAGAAATGAGATTGATAACTGTTAAGTGATTCACCATTTCTTTAATCATGTGCACTTCCTGATTTAAGCATTCTACAAATGATTTTATCGCAGAAAAGGAAAACCTTCCTAACACGAAACACTCCTACGTCACCTGATAAACAAACAATACTATTTTTTTTCTTGAAAGGTGGGCGGTATGTTTTTTTTCAATCAACAGCATTTTCAGTCGCCATGGCAGCTACAGTTGCTAGGACAGAAAACGTTTCACATACATTGAACAAATATTTGAAAAGCAGTTGTTATTTCTATAAGTTCACTTACATCCACCGATTCCGTGGTCACTTTTCCTTCACTTTATTTCATTGATGTAGACAGACAGCTAGCTAGCTACTCTGGGCGAGATGATGATGTTCTTGATCCTACAAGGCTCTGATTGGTTGATTGTTTCTCTAACCAGCAGAAAGTCAGTGGGCACAACGACGGTGCTATAAGAATCGCTAAATTGCTAAGCGTTTGACAAATATGTTTTACCTTCCACTGTGGGAATTTAGATGACACAAATATTTATGATGCCGATGAGGGAACTAAGATAAATAAAGGAATTTGTTTTGGACTCAAGTAAATCAGGATCAAGTAGAAATGTATGAATGAATACACAAAAGCGTTAACATACTGTGCAAAAAAAAAGCAGCAGTATCAGTAAAAGAAGAATTTATTGAAACATGCATGAAGAGTTACTGCATGAAAATGACTAAATGTTACAAAAAATGTTAGATTTATAATGACGAGGAATGTATTATATGAGGAAGGCCAATATGAAATGTAACATTAGCGGATCTGCAGGGGGCACACGCTGTACGGTTCACATTTATCTTGACTGTCGGTCATTGAGTGGAGGCTCTTATGCAGAGTGACTCCAGTGAGTGAACAGTTTGTCCGGCCGCTCACAGTCATGGCAGCAGACTAATGTACTGATCAATATTCCTCACAGAGAGAGGACGTTCCAGGAAATATTCCCATAATGAAGCACTGAGATGCTAAAGCTAATTATGGAAACACAATTGTATTCCTTCTACATGATTGTGAGGACACCGGTTGTCATGACGCATCCTCTAGCCCCCTAACCATAACCTTGACCACCGCATCTACATGCCTACTTCAAACTTAATCTAATTCTGACCTTAACCACGTCTTAACTTTGCTTCACTTGAAACTGTCACTAAAAATGTATTTGAAAAGCTTATTATATCCAGCAGTATTCATTATTCAAATTGCAAAATAGTTTTTTTTCAATACGTACTAAACTTGGCTGGTTGCACAAGAACGGGAAGTAAATTATAGTCGCCTGCAATTTAACAAATTATTATGCTAGCCATTTTTAAGAAACATATTTCGGCACGTAATCGGTGTAGAAATCAATGATTTTCTGAATTCCATTCAGCTGCTTCATTTTCAGGGTCCTGGAATTGTTCGTTGTGGCTCATTGTCACTCCGTCATAGATTGCTGGGACTTTTGAAAAGAGCACAGACATCGTTAGTGTTGACCCCACTTGCTGTACTATAATTATGATTTATAAAGGTTTTATGCTTGCATTATTAAGCGGGTGAATCTGCCTTTTTGCAACTACAATGAGATTGACGGCATCAAAACAAGGGAGGGCTGTGTAAGTCGTTGTTTGACAGATTGAGGACACTTTGACGGATTAGATGCTGAAGATTTTAATGATAATGAATAACAGCTTTAATAAAAGTGAATACATTATGATATTGATACGTAACATTTTGAAAACTTAGGGTGTTGTCACACTCAGTTAATTTACTTAAAAAAAAGTTTACTTTGTAGAATATGACTTTGTTCATTTAAATGTGCTCTTTACCTAGTGAACCAAGCTCTCGACCATTCTGGTACATTCAACATTTTCTCCCCAAGA
>JACSYO010002163.1:232500-327500 GCA_016806645.1 Ophiodon elongatus
AAGAGAAATGTGGACGGCGAGACCAGAGCCTTTAACCAAGAATCGACAGACTCTTATATGTTTATTCTTCCCACGGGCAGTTCAAAACCAGTATGTCTCATGTGTTCAGAGACTCTGGCAATTATTAAAAAATGCAATGTGAAGCGCCGCTACGAGACGAAGCCGCCCCGATTGTAACCAATGCTAAATGAAATGAAAAAGTGGGTGGGAATACAAATGCGTTTCCCAGATCTACTGTCACTCATTGGGTGGTCCATTTTGATTTGCAGATGATCTGCATTGCTTCTCCTGAAAAGCCGAATATGAAGAATGAATACGAAGGCATTCACCATTGTGGCCATACATAGCTAGAGGGTAAGTTAAAGATGTGTTGGAGGTAACAATTAAAAGAAAAGTAGAAAGTTGTTCAGACTTTCCTCAGAGGGGAACAGTGACCTGCTTCGAGTTTGATTAATTGATTTTACATTTACATTTCCTGCTCTGTTATATGTCTTTTTCTTTTATATTCCTTTGATGATTTGAACAACCCCATGAGGCAGACACAGATATTGAGGACATTGCACCATAGGGCGTATTGAGTCTTCAAGACAGACAGCGCAGGCAGACCTGTTTGCAGACGTATAAGAGT
The DNA here is from genome assembly GCA_016806645.1 of Ophiodon elongatus. Taxonomy (NCBI): domain Eukaryota; kingdom Metazoa; phylum Chordata; class Actinopteri; order Perciformes; family Hexagrammidae; genus Ophiodon; species Ophiodon elongatus. Next base: position 233,129 of record JACSYO010002163.1, read on the forward strand.
GTGTGAATGAGTCGTATCGCCTCCACCTCAAACAATCTTATCATGCGGGGACAGCACCCAGTCAGCCTTTCTCCCTCTCCGTCAACCACCGCTCTCCCGCCTTCTCTCCTCGTGTCCTTTTATCTCCAACATATTCCTGAACCTTCGGCGTGTGCTCGTGTGATACAGGGTTGGACATCAGTGGCGTCCGCATGCATTTGAATACGTTCTCGGAGAGGGAGGATGATCAAAACTGTGTGGGCATGATCAGTGACAGAGCGGCTGTGTCCTTAAACAACTTCTCTCAGCTGACAGGTGTTTGACTGACTGATATGACTGTCCTCCCAAGAAAAACAACAGCGATAGCCATCTCAGCAAATGCCACAAAACAGCATCTGTTTATGTTCAAGCAACTAAGCCTATAGCAGCTGTAGGAATCAGAGAGAGAAGAGACCACTGTTTGTTTTCCATTTCATAGCAACAGTCAGTGTTGTTGTTTTCTGAAGCATGACCATTCCCTTACCCTAACCACGTGGTAATTAACGTGACCATGACAATGAAGGTCCCGGTTATAACCTTAATGAAGTAGTCTTTTCAAACCAAAACCATGATCTTTCCCGAACCCCAACCAAGTTGTTTTGTACCTAAACTTGACCAAACTTGTGTTACCACATCATTAAAGTTTAATAATGCATTTTAATGATTAAACCTATTTGTTTTCCAACACTGATGTGAAACGGTTTTGAAAGGCAGTGACAAATGATGCTGTTCTGCCGATTGCGGTGTCAGAACAGGAAACCCTGTGATGTGTCGTTACAAATGGGAGGATTTCATTGAACCCAGGATTTGTTGAAAACATACCTAGAGACTAACATAAAGAGGGGAAATAAGGTGGGCTCATCGAGGACATGTACAGCAATATATTTCACAAGACCTTTGCTGGAAACCCTGACATTATAAAAAGGAATAATTAAAGATGCATTGAGAACTATTTGTTGCAGTAACACTGAATCAAGTGACTCCAGGTTGCGTGAGATGGTCACATCCATCCCTTCTCTACATTTCTTTTTTTTTTCTCCGTCTATCTATCTGTCTGTCTTTCCATCTGTGGGCATCTGTGAGTGCCAGCATAAGACATTAATCATTTAGAGCAACTCATTATAAATTCCTGGGCCTGAACTGCTTGGCTTGCAGCTGCACTTTCTCAGAGTGTGTGTGTGTGCGTGTGTGTGTGTGTGCGTGTGTGTGTGTGTGTGTGTGTGCGTGTGTGTGCACATGCATGTATGTGTGTCAATGTAAGCTGTCTATATGCATGTGTCTGGTTGTTTGCATGTTTATCTAAGCGTGCATGTGTGAGTGTGTTTGTATTTGTGTGTGTGTGTGTGTGTGTGTGTGTGTGTGTGTGTGTGTGTGTGTGTGTGTGTGTGTGTGTGTGTGTGTGTGTCCAGGTGTGTGCTTCTTGCCTGGAGCCTCTCTGCTGCTCTGCTCTCATGGTTAATGCATGCGGAGAGAGAATCCCCATCCCTCAAGCTCTCTCCCCCTTCTTCCTCCCCCATACCACCCTACTTCCCTGAATAGACCCGATCCTCACTGTACATGCAGAAAGATAACTCCCCCATTTCTGCTTCTCACTTCAGAAGACGAGTCAGAAAAGCGAGAGAGGGAGATAAAGAAAGAGATAAGGTGAGAGAGAAAGGGAAAGAATATAAGATGGGAGAAAAATAGGGAGGAGGGGGTGATAAGGAGACATGAGGGCATTTACTGAAGGTGAGGAGAGGGAGTAAAAGGAGGTACAACAGAGGGGAGAAAAGCTTTCTTTTAAAAAGACGGCAGAGAGACTCCCTCAGATGTCTGATCAAAATGTATATTGTAACGAATACTGAGGTTGGAATGGCTGTCTAAGTTCTGTGCTTCGGACTCTCTTCCTCACATGTCACAAGTACAAAAATAAAGGTAGGGGAGTCTCGGTTTTAGGCCAGTAAAAAACTCTAACCAAAGGCTCAGTTTGGATAGCAGAACCTGGAACTGATGTAATCCAATATAACACAACTGGCCATGATCTGTTTGTAACTGTGACTAGGTGATGGGGGCCTCGCGACGGGGGGACAGAAGAAGCGGAAGTCGCAAGAAGAAGTGACTGGACATTTCAAAGTGGGAGAAAAGATCCCAAAAAAAAGCTAAAGATTTACGACTGTGAATGTGGATAACGTCTTTTTTTAATATTAGCACAGTATTATTTTGATTAATTTATATGTACGAGATAGTCAAAACCATGTGATAAAAGTCCATGTTCCTCTCATGGTAAAATTGTTTTAATTAAAAATATAAAAAGTCCTTTATTCTTTAAAATGACATACCTTCTTAAGTATGTAAAATCTCACACTGTGTCATATTTAAGCATGATTTTACTTGCACTCGCTTCCAAAAAAAACTAAACCTGGCTGTAGAGTCCAATCAGGGTTTTTTTTCTATTTCTGTCTCTCCGGAAGCTTCCTCTGCCAGGCGGGCTGGGCTTTAACCAGTGCCAGGTTGGAGAGGCAGAACCGGCACAAACACACACACACACACACACACACACACACACACACACACACACACACACACACACACACACACACACACACACACACACAGGGCAGCAATCATGAAACTTCTGCTGGGTTATATTAAGAGATAATCCTAAACTGGCCGTACAGTGAAACACACACCGACACGTTCCCATAACCCATATCTGCTATTTAGCGGGAAATTCTTTCCACTGCAACGTAGAGGACTGTAGAAGCTGACAAACATGCCATTTGGCAGGTACCTCTCTCCAATGCACCTCACTCTACTACGAGTGTCAGTCGCATCTCAAAAAGCCCCAGTAGGAAGAAAAACAAGCGTGTTTGAATCAAGCTTTTGTTAAATCTGTTTGCATTATTTTCAAGTCTCAGCCCTTTTCATTTGCGTAGAATACAATAAAATAGAGGGAATGCGGTTCTTTTTTTCATCAAAAGCCCCGTTCACAGTTTGTCATTGATATTCAAAGCATCAATATGGCAGCAAACAACAATTTGCTATGTGGTGGAGTTGTCTACCTGAACAGAGAATGAAGTCACTCTCCCTCTGTGTGTGTTGTAATCCGAGCTTCTCTGTGCTTTGAGTGTGCCCCACTGCGCTCAGCGGTTACAGCTGATTACGCCGTCCAGACCGACAGCTTTGCCATGTAAGCATCGTGCCCCCCCCTCCAGCCCCCCCCCGCCCCCCCCAACCCACCAAGGTTAAGCACTGCTAACGTTGTTTGCCCTGTTAGCACCATCAGCTGCGGAATAAACTTTTTTTTCCGCGGGAAACGTACCGTTACAAGCTTACATTCTCAAAATAAACCCGTAGGTTCACATAGTTTTTTTCGGTTCACTTACTCAACAAAACTATGTGATTAGGTTTAGGCAACAAAAGTGCGTGGTTAAGCTTTGGTCTGGGTTTGTGACATAAAATACATTTGTTTGTGTGTTAGGTAACTGGCGTTATTAAGCTACATAACTCACGTAACCAAAGTCGGGTAAAATAAGTAAACATTGACTTGGTTCCACACGGGACATGAACAGCAGTCTCCGTGGTGTCCCATCCAACCATCTCGCTCTTCACACTACGTCAGTTGCTCTGAATGTCTAATGGTGACACAGATGGGTTTCCATCGGCGTTAGTTGAAAGCAGAGTGCATCCCATACCGAAGCTAAGGGGTGACTTAGTGTCTGTATTCGCCTGTCAAGGTGTGAAAACTATTAACGGAAAGGAGTGAGACAAAAGGGGGGAAAAGTATAAAGGTGGCAAGAAGGAATGGCAGGAAGAAAAATAGGAGGACAATAGGATAGTCCAAAAAAAGAAAGAAAGGTGAGAGCTCAGAGTGAGGCTGGGGAGGAAAAAGGGGAAATAAACGAATGTCGAGTAAAGTGGAGTTTTTCAAAAAAGGAAAGTGCTTCTGTGTGACTAATTGGAAAAAAAGCCGGGCAGAGGTGTTATTCCTGCTGGGGCCACTCATAGTCAGAAAGAGTCAAAGATGAACGTGTCTCACAAAATTGTGTAAAGACTATTTTAATTCGGGTCATGCTCTCCAGCATGGCTTTGGGATTCTGTCAGCCTATTAATTCAACCTGTTGGTCGGTGATGAAATCTTGGACATTAACTGTTCTAAAGAGATGCAGTAAGGTTCCCTGTACACTACAGGGCTGCTGACAGCACACGGTTTTGGTAAAGATACTGTGAAGATTTTGTGTTAACAAAATCGCATTTTAGTTTTATTGTATTCATTGATTTACTTTGCGTATTATTTTGTGTATTTAATAACATTACTCCTGGCTGAGATGCAGTTTCGTTATTAAACTGATCAATGGAGAATGTGAAAAGAGTACCTAGCGTCATGAAAATGATAGGAATGTTTTTGGAGTATGGATGTCAGTTTTGGTTAATTTTGCTTGCTACAGACCGACATCCATTAACCGGTTAAGTATTAGGGGGAGAAAAACATAAAAAGAAGTGAAATACAAGACGCGCTTTCCTTTTACTCAGGCCACTCCTTTGACTCAGCTTTGGCGCCACATTTTAGAGCACTATATCCATTTAGAGGTGCTGAAATTTTAATGTTGTTGTGTTGTAAATGTCTTGCCTTCTGTTCTCCGTTTATTGCCAATCTTATTTGATCTGGTCATATTAAGGGTGCTGCGATCGATCAGCCACAGATCGTTATCAGCTGATATCCATTCTAAATCATTTGATCGTGATCTTTATAAAGGCCGATCATATGACGAATCGATTCCCAATTGAAACGTTTTAAATATTCATTTGCCGGCTTTCTCTCATGCGCTATAGTTCCCTCAGAGAGCAACACAGCTGGACACTCACAACACACACACACACACACACACACACACACACACACACACACACACACGCACACACACACACACACACACACACACACAGGCACACACAGACCGTAAATTCATCTATACACAGTGCTCAACAATATTCTCTGTGGTTAACCGATGGTGTGAGCTAGGGAGCTACGCTAGCAAACGTATACTCTGCTTTTAGTGCTCCGACCCATGAGTCAGCCTTTTCATGATTTTAGCGATTGCTCGCAAAACATTGAACCAAAGATTTGTCTTCACTAAGTGGAAAATAGGTGGGATGGAGGAGAATTGTTAAGATTAAATGATAGCATTACCTGGCTAGACCAGATCCAGGCTGTCTAAATTAGTTCATCCCAGCTAATGCTGCATGATAAATTCAAGGGTGCAAGGGTGGTCAAGGCAAAATGTCCCTCCTTCATTTTGTATGCAGTCAGCTCTTCATATACAGTACACAAAAAAAACATAAAAACACCTCACTGGCTGAGACAAAAGGTCTGAAAAAAAGGAAGAAATTATGGAAAAACATGTCAGTAGAGAGCTGAACACTGGTGTGGCCTTGGATGGAACGACTTTGGGGTGATGCCAAAGTTGCTAATTTTTGGTAAATAACTAAATGAATCACTTTCAACCAAATTAATCTTTTCATTGAGTCATTCTCTGTCAGTATACAGAACAATGAGATATGGGTTTTGGTACCTACATTACAGCAAATGTGAGTCCATACAAAGTGTGTACTGTACATGCACTCTGTCATGCTGCATCAATATAAATGTGTTCACTCATATGGGAATTTACATACAGCATGCACACTCTTCTAGATGTGTTCATAAGTATACTGTGTGTGTGTGTGTGTGTGTGTGTGTGTGTGTGTGTGTGTGTGTGTGTGTGTGTGTGTGTGTGTTCATCTCCGCTGAGCTGTCAGTGCATCTGGAGGCTTTCAAATAGGATTTCTGCTGCTTGGCGGAGGTTTATGCCGGCGCCAGGGCTTTTGATTCGCCGCTCACTCACGGACAGCAATGCATGACAGACTGCTTCCTCTACCGCAGAGAAGGAGAGAGGGAAAGAGGGGAGAGGGAAACTGAAGAGGAGCAGATGGAGGAAGTGAGAGGCAGACATAGAGGAGGACAAAGTGGATAAAAGGTAGAGAGGAGGAAGGAAGAAATATGGACCTAAAATGCAAAGAATGAGGGGAAGAAAAGGAAGACGGAGAATGATGGACGGAAAGAAAAAAAGTCTGTGCTCTGTTGTTACTTTGGCGAAGAGGGAGAAAGGGATATTTCCAACACTGCGTGGAAAATGCTTTACCCACATTTCAGCGAAGTTGAGAGGTGATTACCTTCAGCACTTAAAATAAAACTTAATTGCATGTCAGGATTCAGGCAATCGCTTTAAATTCTCACTGGCAGCAACCACCCGCTAATGACTAATATAAGCTATTTGCGACTGCTTTTAAGGTCTGCAGTATGATTCCACTTAAGCCAGTGTTTCTGCATCTCAATTAGGATTACTTTTATTGGTAGGAAGCTTCCAGTCGGTTCAAACTGTGTGAAAGAGGGTGTCAATAATAATTTGCAGCTCTTTTTTGGAACTAGGTTTTGGCTGGGGGAGCTATCCTGCAGCTGTTGGGGCTTCCTCAGGATCCATTTAGTTAGTAACTTACAATATGATGACGTTTTGTGGGGAACTGTAAAGGCTTCGTTTCTATTGTATCGCAGAGAGATGTTTTTTGGGGAGGAGAGATCGTGGTTAGAAATATAAAAAAAATGAACTCAAATTTGTATTGTAGGCCTCCTGTAAGCCCTTTTAAATAAAGTTTATATTTATTTATTTTTACATGAAGTTTGTTCTGAAAAATGACATGAAGGAGCAGCACTTGGCACTCGAGAAAGGCGAGAGACAATGGAGCTGTGATGAGCTGACACCAGCCATGTTTATCTCTGTATAGGTGTCGTCTGAATTATGATCATTATCTTCCGTCTGCGGTGATGAAAATATACCCTCTCATTTAGGTCAATGCGGTCGTATCCGTCATTAAAGAGGAAAGCTTCATAGTTTTTGGTCCTTATTAGCAAAACTGCCATCAGGGTGACAAATGTATTACGTCGTAAGCGAAAAAATGTAAGAGGTAATTACCAAAGTGTCATTCCTGTAACCCGTGTCGTTAGCAATATTATTTTTATCGTTATTATCAGCAGGACTGCTATCAGGAAAAGGCAAGCCAGCATTGGGGCTATACACACACTCTCTTGAACATTATGGTTTGAGTAAGCTGTAACTGCACAAGAGTATTATTTCACTGTAGATTACTTTTTGGGTTGCATAAGGCCTCAGTAAAGACCATGTAAAGTTCTGCACTGGGTTGCACCAGCTATAGGTAAGTTCAAACATAGCCTAGTTTGAACATCATTTCTAAGTAAGAGTTTACGAGCCACTAACATTTCTGAAATACTTCCAATGTAGGCATAAATTTACAATTCATCTAATCTTACACCCAGCCCACAGTAGATGTTAAGAGGTGGGATAACTTAGATGACACCGTTAAACCGTCGCGGACAACGCGTTCCGTTATAGATTACACCCTTTGGACATTCATGACGACTGATTTATACATCCTGCTTTTGTGTGTCTGCCATTATTATGAATTTGCGACAGGATCGCTTCAAAATGTGGATGGCTCAAATCAACCTAACCAAAATGCTCCGTCCTATTTTATGTACCTTTTTGTAGTTGATTGGTAATTAACGTTAACGTCTCCGTGGCGCAACCAAAACATCCACACGGCTTTAGTATCAAACTAACCATTCAACATATCGTTAAGTGTGAACTTTGCACCCACGCTTGAGCGAAAACTTATGTTTGGCTGCTGCAACAGGCTACTGGTAATGAGGATTATATTGCTTTTTGCAGTTTTGTGTGTGTGTGTGACCTACAAATGAGAGGTTTAATTAGCCGTGATGAAGTAATGCAATAGCTCAAAGGGAAATGGGCTGGAACGTTCTCCATATCGGACCTCAGCGGTGGAGGTAACGTGCTGTTGTCTGTCTATCACCTGTGCCTTTCTTAAACCTTGTTGCATCTTTTTTTTCTTTGCCTTCTCCTGATTTCTGTAGCTGTCTCTGTCAGTGTCTCTGCTGTGTTTTCTCACTCTAACACCTTTTTCTCTCGTAGTCTCTTTTTTATTCATTCACACATAGTTGGAGAAGTCACAGTGCAAATCAAGGAGTGAGAGAGAGAAAAGGAACACCGTGACTCATATGAGTGAGGTCAAAATAGATGGGTCGAAATAATGATGTACCATACCAAAGGCTATCAAGGTTTGTTTCTTTTAAATGTTCCTTAACCTTAAATATATGCTTAATGTTATCAGATTGAAGAAGATCCTTTAACCTTAACCAAGTACTAATTTTAACCCAAACCACAATGTCTCCCTCACCACATTTCATTTCTGTGCCCAAACTTAACTATGTTGGCAGGATGTCAGATATAAAACCTAAAATGTTACATTTTACTTAGAGGAGTAAAGACCAGTGATCTAATCATTCTGTTGCTTCTTATTGAAAACATTTCTAAAATCGCACTAATAACATCTTTGCTGCAACGCCAAATCAGACCAGGGCCATAAGTTGGGAGGGCCAATGGCCCATCCCCCACGTCTTGACACCCCCTAACCCCTTCATCTTCAAACTCAGCCTTCAGTTTGATCTCAACTACACATCTGTAAGGTTTTGTGGCTGCATCTTGTACGGTTGTGACAGGATCAATCCACAGACAGAAATGCAAAAGCCTCAAAACCACTTCTGTGGTAGTTCCAGCCACAGTAGGTGTCTCGAGGACCACATTTTTCCATGACGTGAGAGACACTCACAACACACACACACACACACACACGCACACACGCACGCACGCACACACGCACGCACGCACACACACACAGACTCACAGGGTGAAAATCATACCAGCCACGTTCTGTCAGGGCTGGTAATGAGAGCATTGTGATGATAATGATAATAATGTGAATGCAAAACCTTAAAGAGGTCACATGTCCGTTACTGAACACAGTGGCATGAATGGTGTGTGTGTCAGGCAGGAGGTCCGATTTGAGAGGAGGGAACAGAAAAGCACAATCTGCAGATTTCTCAGGAAACTAATTGACGAACGCTATCGCCTTTACAAACGGTAATATAGAGATGGATGCATGGTAGCAATACCAAGTTGGTGTCAACTGCAAGAAATATCGTGAAACATTCATAAACTTTGCTACATTGTTCTTGTTGGTTTTTTTTGTTCATTGGCATTAACGGTAAACCCCTGGTCAGGGCAGCTGTGTTCTTTTCTAGGAGCAGGTGCAATCAAACTATGTATATCAAAGCACTCAATTGTCTATTTTACCACTTTCATTCCATTTAACTGCATATCTGTTTAACTGCTATGATACAAACCCATGAAACATTTTACATTTTCCAGTTTGAAGTATGAAGTGATGTGGCTAAAGTTTGTGAGGATAGAAATTGTTGCTTTTGTAGAATAAAAAGCGCTTTTGGTTTGGGATTATTTCATTAGCTTTCATTCTTCTATGTGTTATAAATGAAAAAGTAGAGAGTAAAAACATTTGAGTGCACAATGTGTAGAGTAGCAAAGGTTACCATGATGCCAGACTGAATTCAAAACCTTGTAATAATCATTTACAATTGTTTCTTTTCTCATATCCTCCTTCTTGTTACTTTGTTGTCATGAGAAAGACAGTTAGAGTTTCCATTTCAACTGCAGGCACTTTGGATAAAAGCCTCCACAAAATGGCATGCATTACATTCCGTTCACTAATGGCTTATTAAGTCACTTTTATCAAAATATTTGCATCAAGGTTCCCACTATGCATGTAGCTCTATAGCTTTCCTTAAAAAATACATAAATAGGAGCAAAAACAATGCATCGATGCATCAGTTTACACGATCGCAGGCTGCTAATGTGTTTTCCATCTCTGAGACTGAAAGCAGGTGAATCTCAGTGGATGCAGACGTTGTCATTTAGTCAACAACAATCAACATATCGATAGAGGAAAAGCAGTGCAATGAAAACACTGTAAAAACATTTATTTTGGTATCATATTGGCACTCTCAAAATATTCAACTTAAACTCAGTAAAAAAAATAATTATAAGACGCTAGTTGGCCTGTTGGACCTTCCAATATCTAAAATACCTCTGAACTTAGGTATATATTACTGTAAATGTATTCATTTACGTTGGATTATTAGCTATCATTAGTTTCTGTTGTGAAAAAAATGTTGTCCAGAACTTCACTCACTAAGTCTGAGATACATTTATGAGATTATTTCAGGGGAAGATAAGCAAACAGTTGCTGGTTCAAACTCCAGCTGTGAGCGTGTGACTGTAGAGTGGGTGGTCTTATTGGACAGCTGTGGTGCACAAAACATTTAAAGGCCATGGTTGATCGTTGAAATTGTTTTCACAATTCTAGAACATCTGGAAAAAGTGACAACCTGCAGCCTCCCAGACATCATTTTTACGCTCAGTATTCAGATATGAACCGCAAAAGCATCAGCATCCATCCCAGGTGTACTTTTTCAAGGATTGAATAACTCATATAAATGAGTTGGAAATACATGGCGTGTGGGTGTTTCAATATCCCTCATCTATATTCATGAGAGCTGCAACACTCAGGGTTTATCCTTTTAAGGTGCTAAACAGACAACGGCAGCACACAGCAGACATGAATACATCAAATGAAAACAGGTTCATCTGGTTCATTCCAAGATGCTACTTATCCATTGTAGAACGAAAAATGCTCCCTATCATTTTGCAGTAGACTTTTCTTAAACACAGATGAGTCTAGACTCTAAAATAGAAGTTTTTTTTTAAATAAAACGACTCAATACTTTCACTGCTAATGTGCTAAATAATGATGACAGTGACAACATTTTCTTCAACACTATAGAATCCAGCTGATGAGCTGGACTCTCACAATTAAAGTCCAGTAAAAAGACGAAGGGTCTACATCCATGTGAGGCTGTACTTAGGCGTTTTGCACTAAATGCTAAAGCTGGCATGCTACCACAGTCACAATAACAATGCTAACATGGTGATGTTAAGCAAGTATAATGTTTATACCATGTTCACCATCCTACTTTAGCATTTTCTAATTTGCAAAAAGCAAAAGGTACAGCTGAGGTTGATGGGAAAACCATTAGTTTTGTAGATATTTGTTAACAAACCAAAATACTAGACAAATTGACATTTTTTACTTGATGATGGTGCAAGATTCATAAATGTAAGGGATCACAAAAGTAATTACAATTCATCCATGGGGAATATTAATGTTTGTACCAGGTTTCAATCCATCCTATAGTTGTAACGACATTTTCGCTCAAAACCACAAATATGAACCTCAAAGTGGCGCTAGAGGAAAAGTGAAGGGATCAGGTCAGTCAGTAGGATTCATCCTCTCGGCACCCTGGATATCTGTACCAAATGTCATGGCAATCCATCCAGTTGATATTCTCAGTCTGGACCAAAGCAGTGGCCTGAACAGCTGGCAGAACAACATTGCCATCTATAGAGCTGCTAGCGTTGTTAAAACCCCTGTCTCTGTGACGATGTGCAGTTTGGTGATGGATTTCTTTTTAAAGACTTTTCCTCCAATAAAGGTGACATGTTTAGTGGGCAATAAAGATCCAACTTGAATCAAAATGACTGAATGTGTGATTTAGAGTCAATGTGTGCAGGCGTGACTCTTTTCATCAATGATTCTTTCTAGAACCGTTACACCTACATGGGATGCTCCTTTGAATGTTTAGACGGTTTCAAGTGAACTTTATCCTATATTTTTGTATTTTGTTTCCATGAACATGGCCGGATCACCAAATCAACTTTATTTAGCATTTTGGGGCGAGAGTCTTTACAAATGTCTTAAATACACAGTGCTAACAGTGGTTAGCTGCTAACAAATATCTTATTGTACATGTATGCAACGACAGTTAGCCCCATGGAAGAGCACCAGGCTTTTGAAGCCAAATTGACATAGTGGCCAAAACTTTTTCCCATAGACTTACATTGGAAAGCAGACGTTTGTGAATCAGCAGATGATTTTTTTGAGGTAAACAATTCTCCAGTACGAACCCTTAAATAGCCTTTTTTTTTTTAATCATTAGATCCTAAAAGTTGTAATAGCCGAAACCAGACTTACCTAGCGGGAGGTGAAGTTAAACGCTAGTGCGCTTGCTCTATGGGCCCATGAATGTGGAAGTTACGGGTTGTTTCATACCAAGGAAGTCAACCTTTTTTTGCGACATGCACCACTGAGCAAATTTCACTAAAATAAATGGGGCCCCAACATTGTATTCAGTCCTCTTTTTACATCCATGGATCAGACAAATACAATAATGTAAAGCCCTATCATATAATACGATGATCTGCAGTATATATCACTCATTATTATGTCACAAAGGTCAATTAATACCCTGAAAGCCACGTTTCCTCAATGCCACTCTTCCTGAATCAGAAATATTGACTATAATCTCTCTGATCCTCATCTTTGGCCTTATAATTGATGTCACTCTCCTGATGTAGTCTACTAAATGTTATCTGATACAGGAGGCGTCAGAACGTAACAAGATATGGAGCTGGCAGTGCTAATTAGATTACCAGGACAGAGAGTGCAATCGACTAAATACAATAATGATCTGTGATTCTAGACAGAACAATGTGGTGGACCACACACACACAGCTGTACAGAAACTGTGCTATTAAGATCAAATTTTAACCAACTTTTCATTCATCTTAATTTGATCGTTGTCCTCTACCTCTTAAGAGATTCTGATTTTATTCAACCAAGTTTTGTTTCAACATGAAGAAGAAGTTTTGATGGCATGAGGGGACTACAGGTGTGGCTTTGTGCTCGTTAAATAGTCATAATGAAAGATATCTGACCTATTTATACTGTCGTGTATACAATCATCTCTTTGGCTTGCTGGGCCATGTCTGCTAAATGTTATCTGATGCAAATGGAATCAGAGCGTAGTACGAAGTATATGGAGCCTGGCACTGGTTATTAGATTACTAGGACAAGCAGTACATTGATTAGCAGTGATAATAATGGATAATGTTCAGTTTAAGTATTAATCCATAGCTGCAGACACAACAAGGCTTGAGCTCTGCCCCACTGAGCTGACAACATTTTAAATTAAGATTTTAAATAAGTTTGAATATGTATGGCTATTTTTGGTCTTAGAGGCTAAAAAATATCAGGACTGTACATCTTATATGCACATTTCCTATGACAGTTCGAGCCACCACTGTGTAGGAGAACAATTCATGTTTCTTTTCAAATGATTGTAAACCCAGTGAAGAAAACAAGCATACATGGCATGCTAATGTGTATTAATCTCATACAGTCGTGGGGCTAAGTCACCTTAATGTTAAAGGCATCAGAGAGCAACAAGGCTGTTGTTTACTAGATTATCAGGATTAAGAGAACATTGATTAGCATGGACAATAATGGAAAAGATAGTGAATGTTAATAGGAATAGAGAGCTAATCCATAATTAATGGAAACAAAAACGATGGCCGGACCAGTGTATTAATTTGTACAAGATGGTGGAGTCGAGAGTCAAATGCAGCAGAACTTTCTGTGAAATGTACATTTGTGTGCATTTCAAATAATTTATGTTTTCGTAAAACCCCCCTCCTCCTATATAATTATGTGCGAAAGGAACAGAGAGTATTGTAGGCGAGGGTTGGATTTGATGCTGTTGTTTTGCATTTCATGTTATGTATTCCATTTTGCGCTACAGGAAATCCCTGTGGGTTCCTTCAATTAATCAACATACCAATTTATTCCTCGGGCTTCTTGCATGAATTATGCTGAGCCAAGTGAGGGTAACTATATGTGTGAGTGTGAGTGTGTGTGTGTGTGTGTGTGTGTGTGTGTGTGTGTGTGTGTGTGTGTGTGTGTGTGTGTGTGTGTGTGTGTGTGTGCATGTAGTCAAATCCCTAAATCAGAGGCTTATCAACTCCTCCCTCCCTCCACTTTATTAGCATTATCCACCATTATTGACCTGTAGTCACTCTGGTTCTCTCTCTCTATCTCTCTCTCTCACACACACACACATACACTAACATACGCACACACACACACACACACACACACAAAGATGATCACACATGAGCCAGACATAAGATGCCTTACTGTACATACAGTAGGCGTCTTTGAACTCACAACCAGTAAAACCGTCATGACATGCTACGCTAAGAATGACTACGACTTGTGTTAAAACTGACTGCTAACTTTTTTTCTGGAAACTGACATCCTGCTTCCACTGCTTGGATTTTGGGCTCAGGTCAAATATTGGCACTGTGTTTAAAATGCACTGCTGTGCAAAATCAAGCGCTCCTGTTTGACAGGTCAGCCTGCCCTCACTCCCATAGTGTCAAATACCGCCGCTTTTTAAATCCATCTGCTTCATTATTAGATGCTCAGCAGACGTAGTATTGAGAGTGAGAAAGGACGGGAGGGACGGGATTTTTTATTTTTTTTATTACATAAAAAGTTTAAATCCCTCTTAAAGAAACACTGTGCCAGGGAGCGTGGGATGCAACTCTATTGTTATTTTAGAGGCAGTTAATCTGAAAAATACCACTAATTAAAAAATAAATACAAATAGGACTTCTAATTACCAGCACCATATATCAGTGTCATTATTAGTCTTTTACTATCGTTTGGCAGTGGATGCGAATTTGTTAGCATGGGCCGTCAGGGTGAATGATGCATCAGGTACACTTGGATGACTCTGGTGCCAATGTTTTCCCCCTCAAAAGCAAATGAAAAATGAGACACAACAACACAACCGCAGTTGTTTGTTTAATCCAGCAGAGTGTTTATCGTGCTGTCTGCCAATGATATGCCCCTGGACCTGACATCAGTGGGAATCAATGGGTGCCAGCATGGCTAATATATTAGACGTGGCCTCATGCTTCTGGTTGTGTTTGCTGTCTAAAGTCTTTCCCGTCTGCCCATGGGAGGCTGAGGTTTGATATTTGTCACCAGACGCTGACGCCGGGGCTGATAGTTTGAACCCATCACCAAAAGGAAGCGTCAACCTCCTCTCAATCAAAGACGGCCTCTTAACCTCCTCTCTCCTCCTCATCTCTCCATCCATCTCTGAATAACTTTAGTCGCATTAATTTGACTTCTCAGTCTCTTTTCCCTCCATCTCTGTCTGAATGCTTCCTGTCTTCACATCCCACCTGTGAGGAGTACAATGAACTCAAACACACACACACACACGTACACACACACACACACACACACACACACACACTGTCACGATTCGTGTGTCTTGCCTCGACACATTAATAGAGATTCTGTCAGTGCCTCAGGAAGGAATTACTGCCACTTGCTGAGCCCTTACACTCACTGTCTATCAGAAATACAGACAAAGACCTACAGTACAAAGTCATACATTAACACAGCTTCTATGGTTTATTTTCTCTCATTCCTATACTCATTAATGCATCTTTAATGTACATTCATAAATGTATAAATTGTTCAACCTTGCCTTTATAATTTTCTCAGATTTTCACAATGAAATAAGAATGTTTTTTTCGAAGGGAACAGATCATTTAAAAACTGATTTCCAAATGGCTTTATTGTTCTCTCTCTCTCTCTCTCTCTCTCTCTCTCTCTCTCTCTCTCTCTCTCTCTCTCTGACCTCATTTATCTCCCTCGCCTTAAACCATCCCTCTCACTTCTTCCATCACTTTCTCTCCACTGACTCGTTCACTTCATTCACTCGCTTCAATTCAATCTTATTCAAGTCAAAAGTGCGTTATTGGCACGAAAAAACAAAAGTAGCTACAGCCAAAGCAAAATGCATCTCTTTCCCTCTCCTCCCTCGCTGGCTCGAGCAACAGGCCAGACAAAATCTTTATCCTGTCTGTCGCTGCTGGACCTGTTTCCAGACTCAAACTTCAGTTGCATGCTTTTGGAATAAACTTCCCCTTGTTTGTTTATCATCTTAAACTGAAATATAAATCAACTGTGGCTTCAGTCCGCCTACAGGATTAAATTATATTCATACCCAAATGCTTAGTCCCTCACTATAAATCAACATTATTTGATTATTGATTCCCTTTATCCCGCAAGTAAACTACAACCATCGTCCCTTGTAGCACTAATTTAGAGTGGCAAAGTCAGGACAGGCATGAGAAAAAATGAAAGTATCAAACCATTCTGCACACACACACACACACACACACACACACACACACACACACACACACACACACACAGATGAACCCACTGATAGATACACCTCCTTGTCAAACATGACCTACCTCAGTGAGGTGTGGGTTGGGGTTGAATCCACACTGGTTACAGACGGTGGACTTGCACTGAGTGCAGGTGTTGTAGTTGGGTATAGCCGGTGGGTTGGACAGCTCTGTGGTTTTGCACACTGGGCACAGTTTGCTGCTCGGCATCGGTGCGATCTGCGGCACAGAGTAGGGCGAGGTGGGCGTCACGCCGCGATCAGGAGACACAGAGGGAGACCGGCCTGTCCTGGAGCCGCCCGAACCGGTGAAGTCGACTTGAAGGTTTCTACGGGAGGCGTGCTGACCAGGACTTGACTGACCTCCGTGGCCCGCCATGCTGGACCCAGCTGGACCGTGACCCATCCCGTGGCCAGACCCTGGGCCATGCCCCATGCCGGGCCCCTGGCTTGACTGCATATGTCGGGGGGAAGTTGGAGTCTCGTGAGTGGCCAGGCGGTAGGGCTCGCCAGCCCTGGACCCTACTCCTCCACCTCCGCCCATTCCTCCTCCCATTCCTCCCATACCTCCTCCTCCAATTCCTCCCATTCCTCCTCCTCCAATTCCTCCCATACCTCCTCCTCCAATTCCTCCCATTCCTCCTCCTCCCATTCCACCTCCACCTATTCCTCCCATTCCTCCTCCTCCTCCGTGGCCTCCTTGTTGCATGCCAGGCTTGGGGCTACCCATCGGACCCATCGGACCCCTGGAAGAGAGGGACAAAGCACGTCCTTACAACACTGAAAAGAACATTGGAACAGTTTGCCTATTTAATATTGTTCGGAAGATCCTTATATCATCAAGAGTAACCAGGATATTGTTTTAAAAAGAGATGTGGTTAGTGAAATAAGCAGCTATTGATATAATTGCTAAGCAACTTTAACTAGACAGGACAGATATGTCTCTGGATTTCTCCACATGTTGTTGAAGCTTCAAGCATGGGACTTAAGTAGGCTACTCCATACACCCCCAAAACCAGAAATGCAAGAGGAAAGTGTGAGGAATGGAATAAACAACGTGTTTGTCTGCTCTTGCGTAAGCTGCGAATGTTAGCATGTTCAGCTAACTAGCTTACTTTTTCCCAAAAAGTTTGAGTTGCAAATCTGCCACCATTGTTATTGTACACCTCATTATATGCAAGAATGGACAGCTAGACAGGCTTAGCAACGGTAACGAAGGGGGGCAACTGTAACATGTTTCTATCTCTTTAGACATAGAAACAAAATGTTACTACTACTCTCAATTAAGACAGATTGATTAGCTATTTTGACAAGTAAACAAATTGTAATGAAACCTTTCTGACTTTCAAAACAGTTTGTGTGTATAAATTTAAAAATGTATTCAACAAATTCATTACTGAAAGCAATTAGACTAAAGTATTGATGTTTTTCTGCTGCAGGAGCAGAGTAAATGTAATAAGTGGTGTTGGTTGGTGCCACGCCAGCATTAAATGAGAAAAAAATCTTATTTTATTGAATGCATTATTGTAAATGAATAAGCACTACAGGAGAAGTCAGCCTGGTAATTGTCACTGTATTCCAAAAAATTCAATTATCTTCTCATTGCCAGAGAACCAGCAGCAGAAAACAACATTTAAAAACCAGCAAAATAATTACTGATTCATTCACTGGTAGCTTCTGAAAGCCATGGAAAGACCACAGGCATCAACAAATTAAAATGGAAAATAACAGGCTGCGGCAAGACCAACCACGCACACACACACATACATACAACATACAAACACATTTCTACTGTGTGTCAAAGGCGACATGCACGCATACACTTCAGGCAGAAAGAAGAAGACACATACACGCACACCTAGACAATACTCATTGAGCGCACACTTCAGGCAGGAGACACAAACACACAATTGAAGGGAAGTAAAATTGTATGCTCCTGCTACTCTTCAGAGGTAAGTAAACTAAGTTTTGGGAGATGTTTCAAACAGCAGAGCATATCTGACTTGACACTGGGTTCGTCACATGACTACATTGACAGAGGGTTTTCACATGCCTGTCAACTGCATCTCCAACACTCAAGCCTGCCACATGTGAGTTCAGGAAAGGTACACTGTCCTCTATCTTGGTCAGCAGGTTGGTCGAGGACAGGTGTGTCCTGTAGATGCAGAGATCACAGCCATAACTGCGTTTATTAATTACCGCGCATGTTTGTGTGTGTGTGTGTGTGCATGCGTGCATGCGTGTGTGTGTGGAGGTCCTGCGCATGCATTTCAAACAGCTGTGCAAGCATGTCACTTTTACGAGCACTTTTACATCACTCCGCACAAAGTATCGCTGCTCGCACGAGCAAAATGGCAGCCTGGGAGGAGACGACCATGCTTTGCGCGTGAGGAGCATCTGCTGGCAAAACTTTCTCCTCTAGTAGTTTCTTTTTGACACTAAGTGGCCGGACCCAGTCACCATTTTATCACTTAAATAAATTGGTTACAATCCTCGTCTTTAGCTTTGGATTGGCCGGGTATCACTCGGTTTGCAATCCGCCACTAAACACTAGTCCACTACATCTAAGAGGTAAATGTTGTACTTTTTACTCCTACACATTTCAGAGTAAAATATTGTACCTGTTACTCCACTATATTTCGGGGGAAAATATTGTACTTTTTTCTCTGCTACATTTCTCTGACAGCTTTAAGGTGTACATGCTGATAAAATACAAAGCATGTTAATAGGGTTTTGAAATGCAAATATTACCCCACATTGTGTTTCTTTTGTAAATAAATAAATGCATGTCAACAGATTTTTGAAATCGTTTGTTATAGTTTTAGGTTCCCTGTTTATCTCTTGATTTGTCAAACGCCTCTAAGTCGCCCAAACTTATTGACTTTACTCGTGTTCTACAGTAGTGTATCTCATGTACAGTATCATGTACGGACACACATTCATCCCAAAATGGGATCGGATGTTTCGGCAAGGAGGACTTTTCTCTTCTATTCCACTCTTTGATGAAATAGGTCAATTAAATGCCTCTTTTGAGTATTTCTGATCTGCCTGGTTACGTTAAGTCAACCAAAACTACCTGGTTCGGGTTGGAGAAAGATCACCTACACTACATGGTTGAAAAAACTGCAATCTCCAATGTTGAAGTCACACATGGGCCATGGGGATGATAGTCACTATTCTATTCTATTGTACGTTATTGTCTGTGCTGTCATTGATTGAGTGAGTAGGCTTCGTGTATTACCAACTTTAAATGGTTAGTGCACACAGAAATTGGAAATGTTGATTTACTGTCCTCCAGTGTCACAATGTTCCAGACTGCTTCTCCTTTCACTGAAAGATATTCTTCTGGCGGACAGTCTACTTTTTTTTCCATTTTTTATTCTTTCTCCTTTGTAATTTTTCTCTCTACAAACTTATTTCCCTCCATCACATCCCCCTCTCTTTGCTCAATCACTCCTCTCTTCATTGCCTATCTGTCTCTAACTCTCTATTATCTTTTCAGTCAGCACTGATCCTGGCCTCGCTCCCCCAATGTTCTCTTTTTTCTATTGTTCAATCTCATCTTTTTCATTATTTTTATTTGCGCTCTCAAAATGGAAGCGGACCTCAGGCTACATGTTTGTCTTTTTTTGTTTTTTTAACGGGTCACAGAAACGCTCTTGTTGGTCAAAATTAGAGACTGTAAAACGTAGTGTGTTCAAATTCTGTATTTACTCATCCATAGTGACATCAAAATATGTTAAATTCAGTGTTTAACAGTGTTGACAGCCATTTCGGTTGCAAAGGTTCACCTGCAGAAAGCATTTTAAGAGGATCAAGTGAAGGCTAACAGTTGGTTCGTGGGACTGGTGGGATGTTTTCATGATGATTTCACACCACAAAGTGTGTATGTACTATCTCCCAAAAAAAGAGACAATACATCCTTCAGTCAACAAAAGGTAGACGACAGTACACATTTTCAGACCAACACGGGGGGGGTGGGGCAACAAATGAAAGACGCGATCACTGTGCACACACGCCAAAGCGCACACAGCTATAAACAGGAGTCGTGTGCAAAGTGTGAGTTGCTGTGTGGTGCATGTGTGCGTTTGAAGGGGAGAGGGGTGACTCAACAAAAACCTCAAAGCTTCTCTGATTCCCCCAGCGGAGACATTGAAGAAGATGGGATAAACGACTTAAAGCTGACAGGAAAACTGATGGTGGGAAAGGAGGTTGAAAGAGAAAGAAAGAGGGACTCACAGCAAAATTGGTTCGATATTTTGCCATTTTTTATTACACGGCTGTGTCGAATACTTAATTCGGATTAGTCAATCACGGCATTCAACACCTGTAATTTCTGTAAAGCAGGCCGCTGCCATGAATAACAGACCGTACACAGCAAGAGGACTTAAGAATAAAGTAATTTATAAATCAAATAAATAATCTCCCAATCGCTAAAAAAAATATTTGGATTTTATATTTTGTGTCAAATTATTGATTTCTTGAACGAGTAGTGAGGCGGTCATGATTGCGAAATGAACCCTCACAGGGTGAGCAAAACACCCAGTGTCATTTGGTTGTTCTGTTGCTATAGCAACCTCTATTGGCGCAGTTCCATAGCCGTTATAGTTTAACTGTCATCGTTACATCCAGCTTTTTGTGAGATCTGTGACCAAATAAATACTGACAAGCAGCTTTCATCTACTCCTCAAATGCTCATGTTGAAACATTATCTGTTTTTAATGTAGCTGATTAGTTTAATTGGGATTTGTCCATTTAGGTTTTCTATGTTTTGTACGAACTATGATGGGCATTATGTCTGTGGATACTGTACAAACCATTTTAACTGTTAATATACTGTTATGAAAACAGTATATTAACATATTTGACTTTCTTCACTTTCAATCATTCAGACTATGTATGCGTTTACGAGATTAACTGCCGTGTTGTACTTCCTGTGGGGACTTACTGTGAATCTTTCTATCCTAACACTTTGTTCCTGGCATGTAGGACAATGTAAGCTAACAAATTTAACAAATATACTTTTTTGAATACAGTTTACTTGTTCCTGTACAAATAATGTTTACTATAACTTTGCTTTGGTCTAACTATTGCTCATCTTTTTGAAAAATAATTTGATTTCACAGGAAGTGTGTTCAGTTTGCTACATATTGCATGTTACAATTGCAGAATATTTGGTCTGGTAGCAATTTTCTGCATACATGCTTCTATACATGGTCTATATTATTTTTAGCTCAATTCAGGAGTACATAAAAAGTTTTCAGATCTGATCTGATCAGACCCAGTCTCTATGTCATACTGAAGCTGCATTGTGAGTGAGTCTTTTGACACATATGGAAGGAAATTTGGAAATAGTGTATAAAATGCGAACATTTTTATCTATAAAAAAAACCTTTTGTCTGACAGATTGGCAGATTAGACAAATTTAGGCTTTGGCTTTCAAAAGCTCATGTTGGTCCAATCCAAATCAAAGCTGAAAAACACCCCTCTGATATTCAATGTCACTGATCAATGTAAGACAGAGAGGGGTGTGAGAAAGAAATACCAAATGAATAGATACAAGAAAGAAAAATATAGATGGAATGGGAGAGAAGAGGAAGACACAGAAATGAGAGTGCTGGGGATACTCGTTTTCATTTTCAGGAAGACACCCATTGCTAATTGTTGTGAGAAACTCAGGCTGATGTAGGCGACAACCCGAATAATAGGAACAATCCCTCTCTCTGTGTGTTTACACACTTCGCCTCTGCATTGCACTGAGGACATTTATCACTGTCGCAGCCCAGCCATTAATGACCCAATACAAATGCTTGTTCAGTCAAAGGGATTTCACCCAGCCCCATTATAACCCTCAATTTACTGTCTGACTGTGGAAGAGAGGGGTAAAGCTTGCCTGCCAATCATCCGTAAGTGACAAAGACAAGGACAGATGATTAGAGAGGGGAGGTGATAGAAAGGGAAAAATAGGGTGAGGGTGTTGCATCGTCTTACCCAGGTTTCTAACTGTCCACTACGGTGGCTATTTTAGGACTCAAAGTTATCATTTAAGTGACTACATTTTGAGATTATATGTCATATGTTGAATATCATGGAGCATTATATCAGATGGGTTGATTGTAGAACCAGTTTTGAAATTATGGTTGATTAGATCGGTTCCTGCATTGAGACGCAAGGAGAAAGGGGTGGGTTTCAGTCTGCTGCCTGACTCCAGTTTTTCATTTGCAATCCCACAAAATCCCCAGAGGAGGTGCTTTCAGATTTTATTAATGTTAGCCGAGCATCTTTCTCATCCAGTTGATATGCAGAGCAAAAAAAATCCTTTTGGGTAGGATTTACCTGATCTTGTTCCCCCCAGCCGGGTGCATTCCACCTCCCACCTAGACCTGCAGCAAAACAAGTCTATTTAGGTTATTGGTAGACCCAAACTAAACATCTATTTCCTCCTCCTCCTTAATTCCTCCTTTGCCTCCATGTCTTCCCACTCTGGGGTGTTGACAGAATTGCTTTTGTACGGCCCATTTATTCCCATCTGCCTCCTCTCTCTTTCTCCTTTCTCTCCACCTTGGCTCTCGTAATCTTCTGTTCTCTCCTCGTCTCCTCTGATTCTCTGTCTCCTTTTTTCTTTCCCTTTTTTTACCCTCCGTCTCTCAGTTGTGCAGATGTAGTTTTGGGAGCACAGATTTGCGAACTAAACTTAAAAAAAAAGGTTATTTTTCATTTTTCATGCATCCCTGCCCATGTAATTCATGATCTTCGAAGGTCCGCAGACCAACTAGCTACCAACAGAGGGTTAACACGGCTAGTTTCAAATAGCTTTGACAAAATAATACATACTGTAAACGTTTGGTTAGCATATTGTTAACTCAATAAAGTGCTAGACAAGCTAGGACGTTCTCTTTGCTTGTCTAAACATTTCATTGACAGAGGGTCTAACTGTGGTTTCACCAATAGCGATTTAATTAATTGAAATTCCACCTGTCTCATCCTTTCTCCCTCTTTTCTCTCACCCCAATCTCATACTAGCCAACTGTTTTCCTCACCCTCTTCTTTCAAATCTTGTTGTCCAACAAATCTTTGGAACACAAGTTAGCTAGCTAATTAGAATGAATAAAACAAGAGCAGGCCACATAAAAATGAAACTGAATTCATTTGTCACTCCGACAGGCTAGCTAACAAGCTTAAGAAAATAGAGTCAACTTGGCAAGCTTGAACCTGGAAGGCCAGCTTTGACAACAGCAGATACGGGAACAGTTTGGCTCGTGCCGCTAACTTAGAGGAGCACAAAGCCTTGTAACATCAGCTCCCAGAGACAAGCAGTGATAAACAGATGTATTTCCTAGACAGGAAAACTGTGGTTCCACCATTAGTAACAGTCACACTGTTTCAGCCGGCATTCTCCCCCCTTTCTGCTACCTGCACTATATATTTTTGCAAGGCTACCGCCACTGCGTCCAGTGATTAGCCGCTCTTTTTTCATTCAGCTGCTCCAGGTATTCAGTGCACAGATTACCTACCTGGCATGAATACAAAAAGGTTATAAAAGCATAAATTAAATGCACATGTACATGACATTCATGTTTATGGAAGCTACTTTCTACCTACATAGCTAGCATTACTTACTTTGATTTCTCCAAAGATACAGTGACATTTTGGCCTGCATGTTGTTGGGTTAATGGGGTGCTTGTCTATGTCACATCAACTAACAGAACTTGTCTCTGGGTTTAAGATTTTTAGGCAGGGAAAGTGCGATGTATCTCTACTTCTACAGTCGCTCAGCTGCGGTTAAGAGCTGTTGGTGGCGCTACATTCCCAGCATCCTCTTCCCTTCCGACCTCAAGCTAGTGGCAGGACTGAGTCTCTTCCCTCTGTGCTAACCTTGAGTGACCTTCCCATTTGTCTCAGAACCGCAGAGTCACTCTTCCGCTCAGGCAAGAAACTCATCTTCTGAACAAACACATCAGGAGGTCACTTTCTGAATCATATCTCGTATCTCTGCTCACTCGGACTGTTGTTTCCTCTTTCCTAGTTCTTCCCTCTGTTGTCACATGAATATTTCCCGGCTGTTGAGTTTCCTTTTGTTGCGTGCTGGTAACATGTGTGATGTTACTGAATGTTCTAATGCCGCTGCTAGTGCTCCACTATCAGATTATTCAACACAACACAAGCACACCCTGCTAATGGCAGTTACTATGGGCACCGGGTCAACTGGGTAAGTGCAAACATACTGAATGCATGCACAAGTGGAGGCACTGAATACACATACATTCAAGCACATGCAGGCACACATTTTGCATAATATTCTAAATGAAAAATAAAGCTTTATTGATCTCCATGGGGAAACTGGGCCCTCGCAGCAGCAGCAGCAGCAATATATATATTTATATATATATATATATATATATATATATATATATATATATATATATATATATATATATATATATATGGAAAATTAGATTTATGGAAGTGGGAAACAGAAGCAGTAGAAAATATTCACACATGCCCACGCACACATATTCTCACTAGTGCTTGTCACTATGTTAAGGAGTGAGTGGGCAACAACAAGCTATTTTCTGAGCGATAAGTTTGCTCTTTATTATACCACACCATGTAGTGTCTGATGTTTTTGCCATACATAAGAAAGAAGGAGGTAGAAAAGGAAAAGGATTCAAGCACTTGTCATTCAGAGGCGGTTTTTGTGGCGCTCCAGGGCTGTCATTTACTTTTTCAATCAAACCAAAGACTCCAGCAGGTGATTTCTCCGATTTACAAGAGAGGGAGAGGAAATAATCAATGAAATCAGGCTCTCATTGCTTTGAAAACCTGTCGCCTCAGCTCTCTGTGGCACAATTTGACACATCTGATCTATCCTGTAGGAGATGATAATGCCCTCCTACCTTCTCCCCTGTTTGTTTCAATCTGTTACTGAATAATAGCTGGAATGTAACATCGAGTATCTTACTCTTCATTGAAAAGCAAAAAACATGGAATGCAACAAAACAACAACAATACAGTGATGATCTAACGCATGCCACTTTGGTGTTTGATTGATCTTGCTTAGGTGGTATGTAACAGCTGTGTCTGTTCCACACATTCAACCTCTAAAGTACAAAATCTCTTATTTAACAGTCTGTGGTTAAAACAATGTAGTAAGGGAGGAAATTGTCATTTAATGGAAGAGAAAAATAGGAAGAAGAAGATCTAAACTTTAAATAAAATAAAATAAAAAGAATGTCTATTTTATGTGTAAAATCAGTCCGTTCTTATGCAAAATCACAACATGAGTTCCTTCATGATTGACCCACCTCTATAATTTAAACATATGGATTCATGCTGATAAAACAAAAATATGATTAACTTTACAGAAATAAAGTAGAATCACAATGCGTTAATATTGTGTAACGCATTATTTCAGTATGCAAGCACTTGGTAAAGATAAAGCTTTGTTATGCAATCAGAGAGTAGCAGCACATCAGCACAGCTGTGCCATTCACTGTAATACTCGTTCACACCAACACACACACAGACACACACACACACACACACACACACACACACACACACACACACACACACAGACTTGGAGGCATGATGAGTTTTCATGCCCGCATATAAAGTGCACACAGTTATGCACACGGAAAATGTCGAAACACACATACTGTACCGACAGCACATGTACTAATGGCAGTTATTGTAAGGCAGTGCAGTGTAAGACGCTTTGCTGCAAATTACTTTGTAATGATAGCACATGGTGCTGAGTAAAGGCCACAAACACTGACCTGGATTTAAATAGAGACACATCCTACGAGGCTAAATTCAGAATTTTGTTCCCAAATGTGAAAGTGATATCCACCCATCCCCTAAAAAAACTGACACCTACTCTTCCTAAATGACTCGAAGCACAATTAAAGAAGTAGCGGATAGAACAAACTGGCTGCAAACAAGGCGTTTTTAATATAATACAATAGAATAGAAAATAATGGACAGTGTCTTCAGCATCACCACAGCTACAATATCATCGCTCATTAAAATCACCTTCAGTGGGATGCAGCGTAGGCCCATCACACCAGGTGCCTGATGGTTGCTGTTTGATTTACAGCCAGAGAGGTTGGAGACTTGGAGCACTAACTGTATTCTACGATACCCAGGTGCCTGTCTACGCACGGACGGACGCACGCAAGCACGCACACGCACACACGCACGTGTCTGCTGTAGTTTGCAGCAATAATAGCCTGTCAGCCAGATGTTTAATGTACCTCTTCATCTATTTATGTCTTTAGCCCATATCTTTGTAACCTTCAGATGCGTTCTCAGCAGATGGCTGCTATAAATGACAACCACTACTCTGTCATTGTGTGTGTGTGTTTGTGTGAAAGGATTTTTGAATTTATGACTTTGATATGTCGACATTGTCTCATATGTGTATAAATTGCCTTTTATTGATATACATGCAGATTGTGTACACTGTTTGTTTGTGTGTGTCTTTGTGGTTTTGTATGTTCCTCTCTGTGCTGAATGTGTCTCCAGCAGATGTGCTATTCCACATGAACAGTGGGACGACAACCACACACCTGTCTACATTTACCTCTCTGTGTGAGGAGAGGCTCACATTGTTTTCAGCATTTAGAGATGCTATCAACACCTCAGTGTGTAACAGACTGTTCATGATGAACTATGCAAACACACACACACACACACACACACACACACACACACACACACACACACACACACACACACACACACACACACATACACACACACACACACACACACACACGCACACACAGACGCCTGCATCTATAGCGGTTGCAATCACATACAATAGGCCTATATATAAACAACCTCCATCTCTCTCACACACACACACACACACACACACACAGATAAACACACGTAACAGCAGCAACAGACACTGATTGAGATGTCTAATACCTCATCAACTCTCCTCCCAGTCAATCCAATTCCCCACGAAAGAAAATGCTAGAATAGAAATTGGATTTTCGAAAGACTGTCTGTCTGACTGTCTGTCTGTCTGTCTGTCTGACTGACTGTGATATTTGTTAGCCTATGGTCTCTCTCCCTACTAGGACACAGTACTTGACTGCTCTTGACTCGCTGTCTATTGTCTCATTGGTTAGTTTATTTCCCCGAGCGATTATCTTGTTAGCTCATTGTGTGACAAAGTCAAATTTGAGAGCTGGTTTCTTGGCTGACTGAGTGGCTGTCATTTCAACTGACAGTTGAGCTGACTGGCTCACTTATTGACTTTGAACATCGCCAGCTGACTTTCTTACAAGGCGACGTTCCCACAGTGTGGCTGCAGGTGTCTGCCTTGCTGAACGGCTCAACACTGTTCTGACTGGCTGGCAAAGTTGACTAAATATCCAACATTTTGCCACCTTAGTCATGATCAGATGAGAATAGCTGTGTTCATTTAAAATGTCAAACTGTGCATTCATACAGAGACAATAAGCTGTAAATAGGCTGGCTCATCATAACTGTAGCATACAGCATGCTAGATAATTCAGTCGAAGTAGAGGTCAGGGATGTTGGGAAATGGCCTGTCCTCTAGAAATGGACTTTTATATACAATTCATTTGCAACAGCATAGGTTTGGAAAGAAATGACCACCTGTCCACCTGTTGCAAGCAGCACACAGACACTGCCAACTCTAGGAAATCGCTGCCAGAGAACATAATCCAGGCAGCAATTACATTTCCGTTACTGACTGATGATTTACAGCACAGACTGGATGATTACTTTGCTACCTTTTAATGACTGGCCGCCTGTCTGAGAGAATGAGTGGCCACCTGACTGGCTGACTGGCTGACTGACTAAAGGCGCTGCCTTGGTTCGGCTCAGAAGCTGAAATTAAGGCAGCCAAATTCTGACAAATGGAGGGTGGTGCGGAAATGATCAAAGGAGAAAAAGCAGTGAGACGGAGGAGAGAGGAGAGGAGAGAGGGAAGAATTGCCCTGCTTAGCATGCTGCTCCACACTTGGAAACCTATCCTTCACCCTCTCTTTCTCCCCACATTTATATTTATGCCTGCAGACACACACACACACACAGACAAATGGAAATCCATTTCAAGGTGTTCCCCCTCCCGCTGTACCTGCTCGATGAGTTCAAGCTGACCCTCGGACATTATGAATCGATATCTACCAATCTGAAGTCTCATCAGTGTTTGGGTTCACTGGTGTTTATAGGTTGAATTGGTCTGTAAAACATTACTTTATGAAGAGATAAACACAAAGAACAGAGAATTAAAGAGTAGATGTGAAAACACTACTTCAAATATCAAAATGTAAAGACAGCCGTCAGTCTCTTACATACCGTAGATGGTATATCATTTGACATAAGCCACTTTTAAGCATCTATGTAGATCATAGAAGGGACATCAAAATGGAAAATGGAACTGTACAAACTGAGAAAACGCTTTTTCACAAGCTACATTTTTTTTCCCCTAAATTTTGGAATGAGAAGAATCCAGAGCAGCAGCGGGGGATCGAAGTCGTTTCCCTCTCACTGCCAGGTGAACTTTTAAAACACCCCTCGACCATCTCTCCTGCACTTTAATTGAAATTCCTATCAGTGGTGTGTCGCCTCAGGAGCAGAGGTGAACTAATGCAAATGCAACCGAAAAGAGCAAAAACCAAAGAGAGAGCGCGGTCGATGCAAGTGTAAACACAGAGGAATAAACAAGCGTGAAGACGTGTGAAAAGGAAACAAACAGGCGAGCCGGCTGCGGTCAGTTTGAACTGAGAAGACTTCGACACTGAAAGTAAAATATGCATGCAAATATATGCACTGTGTGTGTGTGTGTGTGTGTGTGTGTGTGTGTGTGTCCGTCTGTTAGATTATTAGTAAGTCTGCTTGTCTCAATCTATCTTCATTTACTTAATACTTACTCTCTCTCTCTCTCTCTCTCAAACAAACTGCTTTCAGTCTGAGTTGAAGTCTGGCTCAGTTTGATGCATCGACATGAAATCTCTCTCACGGACGACTGTACGTTCTCCACGTTGAACACACCCGACATACTCCTTCTCTTTACTGTGTCCGTCCTCGCCCTCCATTGGCCAGTCTCCCCTCTCCTCTCCTCTCTCTCTCCCTCCATGATCCTTGTTTACAGAGCGGCTTGTTTAGCCTTGATAAAGAGTCATTTCATAATCACTGTTAACAAGGCCCACAAGGGGATCAACAAAAACAAAGGCAGCATTGTGTTGTGGGTAAGTGAGCAAAAAACAGTATTTGCGCCTCACAAAAGTCAGTGATGCACCTGAGTGGAAGAACGACGATATACAAGATTGATGTCAAAATGTGGACGGGCAAGGGCAGGAGCACCGCATCGAACCAAACTTAAGCCCCATTAACATTAAGACAAGCATTAAAAACCGTAATATTAGTCTAACTAACACAGAACTTTGGGAGAGGATTAAAACGTTGTGCTAAATATACTTTCACAGATGTCCTCTAAAAGCTTCGCAGCTCCGTCAATTCTTTAAAACTAAAGCGAAACAGAACAGTTCAAAACTGAAACAGAAAAAATATATATATATATATATATATATATATATATATATATATATATTTGTATATGTGTGTGCGTGTGCGTGTGCGTGTGCGTGTGTGTGTGTGTGTGTGTGAGAGACTTTTTCTGCAGAACTGACAGTGATAGTAGAGTGCTAAGCAGGGTATCTTATCCAGTCCCTTATATTTAGAAACAGGAAGTACTTTGCAGATAATAATAAATGCCAATGAACGATGGATCAGACTCTATTGGCAAAGTACTTCCTGTATTGAAGAAGATATAGCTCTCAAAAAAGAATTGTGTTTACATAAGACAAACACAAATGTTCAAAGTGCTTTTTGAAGCAAGTCCAACAGGTGATGGTGTGAATTGATACTAAGTCTTTGCAGTAATTTCTGCTGATTAATGATGTAATAATCAATAATTACTAATCCAATTATATTTTGTGTAACGCTGGAAGTTGTTTTTCATGAAGTAATGTGGATGCTCAGCTGGTTTGCTGTTTCTATAGCAACCCAACCCTCATCACACTTCCACTGCTTAAAATCCTAAACCCGTTCAGTGTTTTTGGTGAAGTACACATTTTCTTTTTTCTGTACACCTCACAGAAGTACATCTCTGTCTAATTCTCTCTTCCTTCCTCACTTTTAAATATTATTTTACCCAACTATCTTTTTTGCTCCACTAACAGCAGCAGCAGCAGCAGCAGCAGCAGCAGCAGCAGCAGCAGCAGCAGCAGCAGCAGCAGCAGGCTATTTCATGCTGCGTGTGTAATAAAAGGATTAATTTGTGCTGCTCACACTCAGAATGGGCAGTAAATGGGACAGAAGGATATAAATAGAGACTACCTCACTCCACACTTTATATTTCCTCAAATAAATTGCTGCAAAAATGTCGGCAACCCACCAGACCCGTCTTGAAACACTGACCCCGTCTCCTTTACGGGTGTGACGTCAGCATTCATACACAACCACTGTGTTGATTATTGAATTAAACTTACTAGAGCACAAAATTGTTTACAAGAGCACAAAGCTCTTCGTAGAGCTGACCTCTTCATTTTGCTAACAAATAGCACCCAATTGATGCATTTCACTTTAAAATGTACTAAAGTGGGTCCGAGGTCCACCGACCATAATCTCACAAAATGCTGTGGGAATTGAAGATGCTGTACCTGCGAAAATGTGTTTTCTCTGCTGTATCTGCTGGTGACAACTAAAGCACGGCTACGGTGTGTTTGTTTGGAGCGTGGTAGTTTGTGGCGCTTGATGTTGGGATAATTATGTTTGAAAATCACCCCAATTTCAGGTGCGCTACATCGCCGAATGGAACTGGCTCAGGCCTCATGGCTGGGCCTTATGAATAGGAGTCAGTGAACAAAACGGAGAAATATCAAGGAGGCCGCTCACATCTGTCACGTCCGTATGAAGACTGAGCCAGTTCAGCTGGAAGCTCTGTGATCATGTTGTCACAAGGTCTCCGATCTTTAAGCTCTTAAATAAGAATAAAAACAAGTCAATGCTTCCATGAAGAATGAGAACTCCAGTCTCCAATGTCAAAGTCATATGCATTGTATACTCAGCAAACTGCCCTGACCTCTTCCTTATATGTAAGTTTTCACTAATCTACAGATCGTCACACTACTTCCTGGAAAGAAAACTAAAAATATATATATTGCTCCACAGAAACAGATGGGAAAAATTTGAGCCAGGCTGAAAATGGTGCCATTAGGCTTTAGGTTGTAGTTGTGAAGTATGTTATCACATTATAAGCCAAGAGGCTCACAGCTGGCTCACACAAACGAGCGCTAAGCTAATTTCCCTTGTAATCAGACTCGTTGGTTAAGACATTGATCATGTGTGGCGTTTAATGCATGAATTGAGTGGTGTCAATCCCAGAATGCCAGGCGACCGGGTCCGAAACAAGATCCCAGGTTTTAATTGGGCCGCGGAGGCCTGAAGGTCATGAAACTCAGTGAGCGTGCGCTCTCTCACACACACGCACGCACACACACACGCACGCACGCACACACACACACACACACACACACACACACACAAACACACACACTTCTTATTACAGGGAGAATCAGATCAATAAGGGGCGAGACTGGAGTTATGAGGTTGCCGTGTGACGGTGAGGATGCACAGCCTGTCCTTGGCAGAGCCACAACGCAACAGAACTGCTGAGCCACAATATGTCCTGCTGGATTTACCTCCTTCTCTCTCTCTCTCTCTCTCTCTCTACCTCTCTCTCTCTCTCTTTCCTCCCTTTATTCTGCTCATTAACTGTCATACAGGACTGTCAAACAGAATCAGAGACACGCAGACAGACTGCTCAGTCAGCGAGGCCGTCAGAAGCACGGAGGTGTTGTACCAAAAGTGAGCTGCAGGGCTCGCTGACAGCTGCTCACTTCACAGCACAAACACGCCTTGCATTTGTCACTTGTAATTTCTGTTGTGTTTGATTCAAGGCCATTGTTAGGTAGGTAAGAGCAGTTTCATTTTTTTGCGTTTTACATTTTTGTTTTTTTTTGCTTTATGTTTTTTTTTTTTTAACACCTTTTATTTCTACGGTTATATCGCATTGATTGATTGATGATTGAAGGTGGTTGGGGTCTACATGATAGTCTTGGAAAATGGCTACTCTAATTTGAAAATAAAAATGTTCATCAGGTTGTTTTACATATTGAAATGGATTTAAAGTTTTCAACAACCATATTTATTTATTTATTTGTGTTTTTGGACACCACGTAAATGTGAGTTCATTATTCACTCTCTGTTTATTCTCCAACAACTCCAACTCTTTGTCTCTGTTGTTTTAGCACGAGGTCATGAGACTTCATACTCCAGTACCAATCACCACTTAGCAACTGTTGCTGTGGCAGAATCAGAGCTGTGGCAACCAAAACAAATTGCTAAATTAATTCAAAGTTGAGCCCGAATCCCACAGTGAATCACTTTAAAGTGCCTTTTTCTCTTTGTGAAGTGTAAATTGTAGCTTCAGCTCACCGTTAGTGGTGCACACTCCAGCGTTTTTAGTTCGGTGAGTGTATGTTTCTTTTTTCAAATCTCCCACGGAGTCCTTGACTTCTCTCTCGAAGGTTTTATGTCCACAGGCCTTTGACTATTTTTTTATAAACAGATCTAATATTATTTTTACACAGCTGCTCATTTTTACTACATATGATTGCACCAGTGTTTCATGTGCATCACGTCTCCAACTGCCAGTCAGCGAATATTGTGCATGCGAGCGAGAAAATAATTGTGACTTTTACTTCTGGTTCCCTGGACGTGGTTCGCTTCTCTGTTAATACATGCGTAACACTGTCGATTACCCTAATCTGCTCTCAGATCAGGCGGCGCTGATTAAACGACACAATATTCTAAAAGTACAGCGTATGGTTTTAACCATGAAAAGAGTTATTTCACACCCTGTGAAAGCAGTAAAGTATCTGTGACAGGTATACGTGCAGCTTTCAGAGGGTGAAATATAGACCCACTGTACCGCTTAAGCTCGGAGCCTGAAACCTCTTCGTCTTTTTGTGACAAACAATAAACTTTGCATTGGACCGACTCCCGACTGATCCGGTAGGCCATGTCTCTCTGACATCCTTCTTCCTCATCTTGCTCCTGTTCTTTGCGTTTCCCTTTCTTTCTCCAACTCTCTACATATTTCAGTTACTTGCTTTACTGTGTGTGAAAACTGTTGACTGCGTGCTGCATCTTTATCTCTCTGTGACATACGTGTCTAAGAGTGGAGGCTTTGAGAGTACGAGAGTTTTTGTTCACCCAATGCTGGAACAGCTCGTTATTGGATTCATATTCAAAATCAGACAAGTCTCCGCGATAACAGGAACAGAAGCTGCAGCTCCTTTTGAAGCTGCTGAAGCTCGCAAACCTTTGAACACATCAACTAAAGTGACCTAAATTCAAAAATCCCATTTTTCCCTAATTTCATGCTGATAACAAAAACATCCCATTTGAGTGTTTTTCGCTGTGCCAAACCCCCCACTGAGTCCAAATGACTGCAGGAGCACAACTGTGCTGGAAATTAAACTCTGTCAGCCAGAGGAAACCGTCGCTCTATACCCGCCTGTGTCAGCTCACAAACAGAGTGTTTTATGATTTTAAAATGGGAAAATTAGGGATTTGAGTTTTGAATCAAAATCTGCATGTTGTCACCGTCTATTTACTCACATAAAGTCATTTATTTGGACTCATTGCGTTTGTGTTTATGAACAAGACAAGAGTTTCAAGAGATCGTTGGGTGCTGACTGTTGTACTTCCTTGTTTGGGCTTCCAGCGAGAAACACAACCCTTTTAGTTTTCCATCCATCGTCTTTGAATAAACCACATTGAAGGGTAAAGTAGAGAGCAGTAAATCATTTTAATGTCCCGTAACAAGCAAATAGAAAAGGTTGAATCTTATTGACTATAAAGAAATCACAATAGAGGAAGAAAAGGCTATTGTGAGTTGATGCACAAAGATACACAAACAGCGTACTGCTGTAGTTTGTTCCAGGTGGTGCTGTGTCTGTACTTCTCAGCTTTAACACACTCTCTCTCACACACACACACACACACACACACACACAGTGCATGCACACACACCATATTCAGCCACAGCATCAATACAGGTAACATTTACTGTCAGGTGGCGACAACATAATGAGAAAACTCGAGCGTGACCTTCGCTAGTGCAGTTGGGAGAAAATGGCAGAGCACAGCATAATATTCTCCGACAAACAAATGAAAGTTGGAGGAAATGTATCCCAAACTGAACGAGACAAACAGCGAGTGTCGGGTGTCATTCGCCCACAGTCATCCCCACAGTGTGGACAGAAGAGACCTGAGTAACCTAAAGAAAATATACCTGATGTCTTTGAACAAAGAATGTCATAATTAGTCAAATTTAACATGCGGCTCATTAAGCTGGAAGAAGGAGAGCAAAGTGTTGTCGTTGGTGGTACAGTTCAGAAATAAAGAAATAGGGTGAAAAATGTAAGTGAAAAAATTATTTATTTCAATAGCCATTTGCCTGCATTTAATATAAAATTCTAGTTGTATAAAATTGTACAGAACAGAGCAAATTCCTGTTTTATCTTGTACATAGTGTCATAGTAACGCCTTTTCAGTCGCCTAAAGACACAGCCTTGCCTCTTAATGGCCACCAGGGGGCAGATTGGCCAATAACAAGTGAATGAATGAATAAATAAATTCACTGACTTGACTGTATCAGCTAACCTCTCATTCAAACACTCTGGAGTATCTGAATGAATCAGTTGTCCAGGGATGAATAGATATGGCTTATTAAAATCATATATTTAGTCATTATCATTAAATTTGACACATTTTCATGAAAAAAATATTAAAACAGTGTTGGGTTTTTTTAAGTAGTGTGACCACTGTGTCTTCAGTATTTTATGGTGATGAATCACTTTTAAATTTAGGACTGGTGAGCTATGAAAAATGTGCCAAAAACCTTTTTTTTTATGTCAGTGATTGCTCAACATTGTCAGGGAGGAACGTCCCTCATCGTAGCGGACAACAGAGTAACATGACTTTTCTGTGCTTCTGATGTTTAGGTTTGCATATTATGTGTAAGATAAGTGTAACATCAAGTATGTGTGTGATCTTTACAACACTTTCTTTTTCTCTGTCATTGAATGTAATGATTATGTATTTCTTCCCCTTGCAGAACAATCATCTCCGTACTGTTCCTGACGAGCAGCTCAACAATCGCAATGCTTTCATTCTAGTTATTACGAGAAGTGGCTTGTCCGTTGATTGTTTACCATGCCGGGTTTACATGGATTAAACCTCTTCCAACCAATCCTGCAATGTTGGATCGAAAATGGTAAATACAAGCCAAAGGGACACAGAGCACCTGTATGCCAGGGCCGGCTGCTGTGCGTCAGTCTCTGTCTCAGTGTCCGGAGAGTTCCTTCTGACCAGAGCTGGCTTATTAATTGTCCCGTTACGTTGGTTTTCTGGCAGAGACGGAGGAGATGTGCAGTTTGGTCGTTGACCCTGCAGATTTTCGCAGTGCGTCGGGTCACAGCTCGCCTCAGAGACGATCCATTTGTTAACACCAGACCTACACCCAGTCAGGGTCTCTTGGCAGGATGAGAGGACCCGTCAACCCGCAGCTGGATCACACGATGCTGGAACGCTGCGTGTGAAACCAGTAGTGGGGAAATTGCTCCAGGGAGAGTGGAAATTCATGTAAAACAACCCTTAAACTGTCACTCTGAACCCCTTCCAAAGAATGTCTAATATAAAGCTTCCATTTAATGCAAACCTCTGTCTGTCATTGGCAGGGGGAAGATAGTCATATACTATTTAGTGCTATATGGGTCAGCAGGGAGGATGAAAATAAATGTCATTGCCTTTGTCAACTTGCGTTTTAAAGTAACTGCCTGCCAAAAGTGTCCCTTGTGCATTTATTCTATATTTTGATATTGGAGAAAAGGAGAACTCGTTATTCTCGTCCCACTGGAACCTAATTAGCATACAGTGAAAAACATTAGATATTTCTCAAACAGCCAGTTTGCAAAATGTCAACAACAAAATATTCAATTAGTGCTTATTAGGAGGATTTATTACAATGTTATATTTTTGAAATTTGCTTATGAAAAAATGTGAAAGAGGTAAATGTAAATATGTTTATTCGATCAGAGACGTAACTGAGCTCAAGATCCCAAAAACCTAATTCTGAATATTTCAGACACACCAGAAGTAATACATTTTAGCCAATAGTGACACAAGAGGGTGGAGCTAAGTACAACCGAACATTGAATAAGACATTTTTAGTCGACCAGAAATGTTACAATTAACTTAAATGAACTGAAAACATACTGTGAAAGGGTTAACGTCCTAAGACAAAAAAAAAAGTCAGCTGTATTGGCACAGAGGAGCCTTTCTTGGTGCTGAAGTGAAAAACAGGAACTAAGTAAACTATTTCTTTAAATGAAACCACAGTAATATATAGTGGCGACCAAATGAACAGTGTCTTAGACCTGGAAAGCTCCCGTCTGACCCGGTGGTGGACACAGGACCACGGTCTGAATGGCCCACCGAGGCATCCTTGTGGAAACTTGCAGTGTTGGCTGAGGTGGTTCAGGCAGCGCTGCACGCCGCTCACTACATGAGGTCAGGGCCCACTAGACTGGTGTCTGTTACAAATCCCTGCTGAGCCCTGGAGGGGGACAGACAGCCAAAACCAGGAAGCCTTCGTAATCTGGACTTTTGATCCTTCATTAATAGAGATTTAAAGGGTGTGGAAAGTTCCAACCCGTCTAAAAAAAAAAGCAAACTTACATTAACGTGTCATGCTGCAACCATAGATCAAATCAACTTTACCTATTCCAAACAAGCTTGTAAAGTGAGTCTCCACCCTGAACTTTTGTGTATCAAACGCCTACTAATGCAAACTGGTTTGCACTCAAAGTTAAACATTTTCAATTATTTTAGAGCTCTTATTTGTGCAGAATGATAATTTAGCCGACACAGAAGCTGCGGGAACTGTTCCTATGTGAGCAGTTAATGTTTTTCTTAACGATTAAAAACATTTTGGAGTGTAAGAGTTGTTCATTCTGTAAAATGACTTACAACAACCTCCACAGCGGTGTCAATCTCATCTACGCTTTTCTGACTATTTTTCACAGTTGTAGCTAGGCAGCAAGCGAGCTATGCAGGAAGATGGCATGAATTAACCCCGCCCACACAGCTCTGATTGGTTGGTTATTTTTCCAACTAGCGGAGACATACTGTAAGCGCTCACCGCCAGACCTATGGGGTCTGGAACCAGGGGAGCTTCATATGTTGCTTCAGTCACAGTTCTCCTGCATGACATCAGGTTTGTCATGACAGGGAAGAGTGGTACTGGCCACCAGAATGGCAGCAAGCTCTTTGTGTACAACTGTAAATGTCACTATAATCATGCATACTGAAGCCAATATGCTTGGTTTGATTTTTACCAAAATTGGCCTGAACGAGCATAGAAAAAGCATCTTTTCATCTGGACATGAGATAGTGTCCCCCGCCTGTATTCTAGTATGCATTACGTTGGCTTTTTGCCCTTTGGGTAAGGTCCATGCTCATCTACGTATACCAGGACAAATTCCAACACATTCACTTTGCAAGTCCGGTAGTTTACGATCTCCTGGTTAAAGCATCCAACAGATAATACCTTATCCACCAATGTCTTCCTTGTGATTCCACAGATTTCACCTCTGGTCCTGCTCAGATAGCCCTATCGTTTCTGTTCGGTCTATTTCTGGGTTTCACTCATAAGCTCCAGCGACAGCATCTATTTGCTGAAAACCAATACTGTCTTGGGCTGTGATATTGTGCTTATTGCCATCTTATCTCCCGTTGCAGCCACCCAAACACATTTAGTATTTGGAGGCTCCTGCAAACATGTCCTCCTGATAACAGGGCGTGTAAATATATTGAGAGCCTCTGTCTGTCGCTCGCCCACTCAGTGTCACACATTCACCAACACACAATTCGTAAAAATCTCACTTTTCAAGCTCACACACTAACACGCCCACAGAGAGAAAGACGTTCTCTCTTTTATTCCTTCACAATCGCTCTCCAACACATCCACGTTAATTAACTTTTGGAGGGTAAGGTCAGGTTTGTGAACCTTCGGGGGAGTAAAGATAGTGACTAAGGACCTGCTCACTGCCTTTCCGGGTAAGAGTCAGAGAGTCAACATACAATCGCAGCATAGGTCAGTGTTTTTCCAACTGTGTGGTCTGAAATCCCCCATGAAATGTACAGTGACAAGATCACGTTAGAGAGAAAAAGCCTGAGAGCAGAACCCAACATGCTGCTGCATTTTCTTCAGAGACCTTGAGTCGTTTGTAGCCTCTGTGTGCATTTTCATCAACATATCTCTGTTGGGCTTTAAGTGGTATATATATATATATAACGTTGCGTTGAATTGAGGGCCTGCTCTGGAACCTTTCCCTGTTGGTGCATTCAGGTACGCTATGACATCTGAGATTTCAGATTTGGCTGCCAAACAATAACCTTTAATGTAAGAAATGACCAAATTCAAATTTGTCCATGTTCGCATTTAGTTTTTTGGGTTTCATTTTCGAAAAACAAAGAATTGTGATGCCATAAATCAGCCAAAACTCAGATCTTTGACGTGGGAGTGTACTCTTTTTGAATTGAGGAGAGTTTTCAAAATGTTCCATAACTGTGTGTCTCAAAGAAACACATTACTAACCAAATATGTTAAGATCTCCAGGGTGTAATAAGAAGCTATTTTAGGCACAAATGTAGCCGCCAGTGTACTAAACTATTTGCTTTAATCCAGCAGATCAACAGAGTTTTGAATAAGCCTTTGGAAAGCAACTAGGAGGTTCAGAGATTTGTATTCAAATAAACACAGATCTAGTTTGTACTTTGTTCATTTCATGTGATAACAGTGTAACTTCAGTTTTGGTGAGTTTCATGTCATCTCTAGTGCCACATTGATTCAATTAACATGGATACCATGTTTTCTCCATCCACCATATTTTAACCATACAAAGTTTAATTCACATTGAGGACCCCTTTTTTTCTGCTGTGCTTGGAATTAATACTCATCTAAACCAACATTTATCAGCATTAGAAAAGATTAAAGCGACACAACGAATCAAATAGATGTGTAACATGAAAAGTTTTTTGCTTGTAGATGAAACCACAGAGAATTATCACCCAAACCTGCAGCTTTACTTCTTTGGTTCTAGGCCAGATTCAGGGTTTAGGCTCAGTGTCAGTTCAACCTCTTCTCCATCAGCAGGCAGCTGTCTTCAGTACACAACCTCTGACAAACCAACAGTACGTTACCTTCCCAGCACCAAACTGGAGCATCTAGCAGCTAAAAAGACAATTTTTTTGTTTCAGGGGTTGGTGGAGACCAAAACAGAGCTAAAAGGAGAGGGAATATTGGACTTGCATTCATCAGGCGAGCACAAACAGCAACACCTTCTACACTATTTGTGATTACAGATGTTGGATAAAAGGAACAGACCAACTCAAGTAAACATCAACAGCTACAGTTTAATGGATCTGCGCTGGCTACTGCCTAACATTTGGCCTACATCTACTCATCATCACAACCCATAATTTTCAACCTCGCCATCAAATTTCAACAACAAGAAGGCTAAAGGACAGCCGGTAACCAGTCCACTCAGCAGATTAGCAACAGAATCCTATCAGCGTTCGTTCCTCTGCTGATGTGAGAGAGAAAAAAGAATCACGTCAATCTGAGGAAGGACCGTCAGCATAAAAAGCCTCAATAACAAACTCGGTCGCACTGTACATTCACAATGAACACGGCGGTGACAGGCTGCTGCTTTTCTGCAAGAGACGGAAAAACTAACTTAAACACATAAAACATGTACACAAA
The DNA here is from genome assembly GCA_016806645.1 of Ophiodon elongatus. Classification (NCBI taxonomy): domain Eukaryota; kingdom Metazoa; phylum Chordata; class Actinopteri; order Perciformes; family Hexagrammidae; genus Ophiodon; species Ophiodon elongatus. Next base: position 273,226 of record JACSYO010002163.1, read on the forward strand.
CTCATGTACACGCACACACACACAAACACACATCCCACACGCATACCTCGCTGGAAAGTGAAAATTGGTCTCATCTGTGGAGCACGTCGGAGAAAGAAAAAGATACAGCAACAAACATAATGCTCAAACACACTCCATTTCTCTCTCCAACATGCACACACATTCACACTCTCCGACACACGTAATCTCTCTCTTTCTTTTTCGCACTCACACGTGGCTTGATATGTGTGTACAGTGAATAAATTGCGATGACTGCCTCTTCACAGTTGCTGATCATGTACACACCAGTGTGTGTAACATACACACACAAATGTACATACAGCCCGGCCTATATGTGACAAATAATTTTGCAAACATGGCGAGAGTGGAGTCAGATGTAAACTGAACATGTGATGCCACGGAAAGGGGTCGGTCTGTTCCATATGTGCAGTACATCTAAGGTTCTCTCTCTCTCTCTCTCTCTCTCTCTCTCTCTCGCTCGCTCGCGCGTGCTCTCCTGTCTTTGCTATGCTCTCTCTCTACCTCCTTTATCTTTAGCCATCTGGATATCCATACTCGCCATCCCCCTCGCCTCTTTCTGTCTACATCACATCTTATATTTATTTTGTATTCTTTCTTCCCTTACACATCTGTGTACACTCCTTCATTTTCACCATCTCTCTCTTTGGCTGTAAATGTGGCTCCATCTGTACATCAAATGCCCTCCATGTGTATTTCCTCTGTTTACTCTTTTTCAATTTCCGCTGTCCTCCCTCTTTTCAATTATTCTCAAATAATGTACATTATTTGCATGGCATTTTAAATTAAATTGGAAAAATTTAATACAATTGTATTGTACAAAACATCTATAATGTTATAAATAAAACCCAAAAAATATTTTTTGAGACAGGTTCAAATATCTGATTTAGTCACTGTGGCAATATAATGTATTCTTGTTTATATTGCTGGTTTTTCTGGATGATCCCTGACTGGTAGTAACAGTTTTATACACCTTTTTGATCTATTACTACCCCATCCCTTCCCCCTTCCTGTGTCCCTTCAGGTTTTACTTCATTGTAGACTACACTTGATCTATTTCCACCAGCTTCTACACCCCCTTCAGCCCTCTCTCTTTCTATCATCCTCTTTACCCCTTTCTCTCTCTCTCTCTCTCTCTCTCTCTCTCTCTCTCTCTCTCTCTCTCTCTCTCTCTCTCCCCCCCCCCCTTATGTGCTCCGCTACCCTATATAGCACTCCGGTTGTATCTCATTGTAAAGACAGAGTCATTTATATGCTGCTGGTTATTGGTTGAGAAGAAGGCGGGAAGGGAGTGAGATAGATGGAGGGGGAGGGATTTTCCCAGAAGGAGGGAATGTACAGTATATTTGCAAACTGTCAAGAAGAGAGACAACATTACCTGTTTCAGTAAATGCCCCAAAGCGAGATACGTTTACGTTCAATTGACAAAGCTCTTTCATGACCGTGATAATAATGATGGGAGCAAAAGAGGAGGTGAGGTGAGTGAACCTCAACAAAGTAGTTATTTTAACCCAAACCAAGATGTTTCCTTTGACCCTTCAAAGTCATATTTGTGCCTCAACGTTGTCACATCATGGAATGTATTTATTTCTCAACAGTGAATTACAAGGGTTTGGGGAATCACATACAAATGAAGACGTCATGTATTGTATATTAAAATGTAAAGCAGGCAATATTCTACATTTTTCTTATTGTGAACATATTTCATGAAAAACCAGCAATGCATTGAGCCTATAAACAAGTATCGTCTGTGCATCCAAAGCCTGATATATCTTATTCCTCTGTGTCATAGGAATTGTTGTCCAAAAAATAAAAATAAAAAATACCTCAATGGGCCACAAACAGCTTATTGCTGCCTCAAAAAGACACAAGTTTGCATTCCTCCGCAGCTGAAAATAGTCCATCAAACATGCACTCTTTACTCCTGTTTGAACTACTACAGCATTCAGCCGTTTTAGAGAGATACTGAGAATGTTTAATGCAGCAATTCATTTGTGGTGCGTTGGTAAACATTTACATGTTCAGGAGTAACCAACGGGCTTGGGACTGAGTGCCACAGACATGGAAGGTTAGTTGTCCATTAAGTTTTATTGACAATAAGACATTTGAATAATGGCAGCCTTAACCTTTAAAGAAACCATGCATACGTTTGCCATACCGCTTTGCATTAATATTGTAAACCGCACAAAGTAATAACCGAGTGGTATGTTAATTTAGAGGCAGAGGGAAGGAAAAAAGAGAGAGAGGGAGAGGACTGAGGGAGCATGGGAATGTGCAGAGCTTGAGTGAAAAGGAAAGGGAGAGACAAACGCGAAAGAATGAGAAGGATGGGAAGAAAAAGAGACTAAAGAAAAGGGAATTAAGAGAGAAGGACATCCTTTCTACTGACTACAAGTGTGGACAGGATATAGAGAGAGAGACAGAGAGGAAAAGGGAGAGGGACAAGAGAGTAGCAAAGCATGCGAGTGTGCAGAGGAGATTGGGAGCGAGAGAGAGCGAGAGAGAGAGAGAGAGAGAGACAGAGCGTGAGAGAGAGAGAGAGAGAGAGAGAGGAGCAGGCAGTCAGGCAGAGCAGAGCAGAAAAGGGAGGGAGTGTGAGAGTGTGTGAGAGTGAGAGTGAGAGTGAGAGGGGCGGAGGGTGAGCAAACACGCTCTGCACGTGAGTCAATCTGTTCACATGGCCTTGTATTACGCCGTTATAAATACTTAATGTGAGGCACTTCATGCCGCGGAAAACCCCGCGCCTTTTATTCCGAACAGATTTGAAATGTGGACGCTGATTTCTGAGGTCTGAGGCGGCAGGAGGGCAGAAACCTGCAGATGTAGTGCGTCTTGTGTAGAACATTTGATAAACGCAACGAAGAATGAGATCACTTTGAATCCCCTGAAACAGAATAATGCAGAAACAATGCATTTCCAGCTCCGTTGTCGTTCATCGGAAGCGAGCTGAAGCTGTCATCTGCTCTCTGAGTCCCTGTGTTATATAATGATGGATAGGCCTGCGCTGCTCGGCTCTTCTCTCCTACAGAGGCATGAATCAAACCTGGAATGTGCCCTAAATATAACCAGCGCGTGCACACACACACACACACACACACACACACACACACACACACCCTGGTGTGTATGTAGGCCAGCTGTAGCCCTACTCTGGCATTTCTTTCCACAAAACGCCAACCGGATTGCATCTCTGAACAGCAGCCAGGCTGCAGAGTTTATGGATGAGGTGGTAGAGTATAAACTGGGATTCCTGTGGCAGAGACACAAGATTGGATCATGTGTATTGGCTGAGCCAAGCTATAGGGAGAGATTGAAGCTATGGTGAGAGTGACAATTTTTTAGAAAACCTTTGTATGTAAGCCTTTGATATACTGTACAGAGGCTGTGTAGAATGGCGTGTCTACATCAGTGCAGCTATTGAGCACACGTTATGTCAGGTCATGTGAAGCTATGTTAGGACACACATGGTGTGATGTTATGGTCGGGGTCATGTCATTTCATGTTATATGTATGGTATAAAAAAATATATATCAAAAATTCCCTTTTTTTGTGTCATACAATCGAGCACATTTCTGGTTGTATGTTTAATAAATAGCATTGTTTAGTGGGATATCACATGTATGTTGTAGTGCTGTTGATGCTTCAGCGCCTTACGGTTACTACATCCATGAGGAACTGGGAGACACTGTACATTGATAATATCAGTATTAATAGATGAGATTAGAAATGTAATATTACTTATTGTAATTTAGCTATATAAATACACACACAAACACACACACACACACACACACAAACATGTTGCATGTGGCACAGTAGGGTCTGGTTTTACATGGTAGGGTACAGAACGGTATGTCGGTAAGCACCATCGGTCTGTCAAGACGCTTCCACGTCATTAACGAGAAAACGCTGTCGTTGCTGGTAGTATGCCACACACATATCATCAAACACGCGCCTACAGGCAAGCCCCTTAACGCACACGCACGCGCGCACACATCCAGCACCCTCCTCTTGCCCATGCGGAAACAAGCGAGTGTGTGAAGGCGCTCCCTCGAGCATCTCCAACAACAGACCAACAAAACGTCCCGATGGTCATGTTTCATAAGATGATAATGGAGAAAAACGAAAGGGGCTGGATTGTGTGTGTTTTTTTTCCAACGGTTGTCAGAGATGACATGTCCCGCTCGACACAAAAACGCCACACACAAAAAAAAAAGCACAGCCCGAGCTGGAGGAAGGAGGAAATACTATTACAGCACATGACACCGCGGAACAAAATCACATCCCGAGACCAAAAGGCAGCCGTAGATCGCTCGCTGATGAAACCCGTAACGCGGAGCACCGGGGCTCGGTGGTGGTGAGGCGCGTCGACATGCAATGTCAAACCTATTGTAGGGAACAAACCCTACGAGCCGTTCAGGGCTCACCGGTGCAGCCGGTTGCATTTCAGCACCGCGGACAGCTCTCGGTCTCCAGCATCCGGAGAGCGGTGCGGGACATCACTTCTCCTCCTGTTAATAACACACCGTCGCTCATTTATTCCCCCCCTTTAACATCCTGAACGAGAGAGAGAGAGAGAGAGAGAGAGGGGGAAACGATGTGTGACACTCTTAATCCCATCGCTCTGAAAATGTGAACCGAATGACACCTGGTCCCTTGTCCATCGACCGTTTCCGTGTTAAAAAACACACACATTGGGTTACGATACGGTAAACCCGGAGCCCTTCACCCAGCCGCATTTACCCGAAACCTCCACTACTGCTGCTCCTACCTCGTCATTCCCATCCCGGGGCCTCCGATCCCCATCCCTCCCCCGGCAGCGGTTCCGTTGACCGGCTTCACGTGCTGTCCTGCCCCCGGTCCTGTTGCGGGTCCTCCGGGCATCACCGACCCCATCATCCCGGCTGCTCCTGGCTCGCCGGGCTGCCCGCCGCCCTCCATGCTCGCTTCGTTCCCCATCTCGGTCTCGGCGCCGGAGACGGGAGAGAGGCGGAGAAAGGTAGCAGGTCAAATCGGCGGTGTGGCTTCTCTGTCACTACGTTGTCTTTTGTAATATAATCAGAAAAGGATGAATGGAAAAAAGGGGGAGAGAAAACTGGGAGAGTGAACTCAGCGTTGCTCCTCCATCACCGCCATCATCATCATCATCAGGACCAGTGGGCTGCCTCCTGACGTGGTGGCGGGAGCGCGCCGCGCGGACACGGCCGCTGCGAGGGGGGAAATGAAAGCGCGAGAGGCGAGAGAAACCGAGATTAGATTAGATTAGATTAGATCAAAGTTAAATGAGCCCTGTGGGCGAAAGTGGGTCGCAGCAGGAGAAAGATTAAGATACAAAGAGCAACACGGAGACAAATGAAAAGGGTTCACTCTGACCTCCAGTCGGCGATCATCATAAGGAGCAGACGAATAAAGACAACTCAATTATATTTATCAGGTGGGTATTAATTTAGATGGATTTATCCCTGAACATTACTTTGCCCTCTGTTCATAACGCGTATGAGTTGCAGCGTCTTCTCCGTCACATTCAGATGTATGCTGTCATATAAAACGGGTAAACTGATTTCAGGTTTCTCATTGAATTGAGCAATAAAGTTCAACTATGTTACCAATCAGCCGTGAGACAAACAGATGTTAAGTCAAAATAACAATGTGTGCTTTCAGAATGGAATTTCAGCTGCATGCATAACGGGAAAATGTGCACGTTGGTCTAAAAGTAATGTTGATTTGCCAGAAATGCACTATCAGCGGCAAACACCAAAACACAACACCTTTGATCAAATTATTGGATTTACAAACAGCTGCTTGAAGAGCAGAATTGCGCAACCACGGACGCGGGCACGCGCTTTCCGGCTGTCGATCCCGCTGAAGCTGAGAAAGACGAGAAGTGGGGAAGTGAAGGAAGAAAGGCGAGAGCTATACAGTGGCTGTATACGTGCGCGTCCACGTGGCGCCTTTTCACGTGAAGAAGGGCACGAGGAGCGCCGTGAACGCGCCGGGACGTCAGGATCGACTGCACCGGAGCATCACGTGTCAGAAACACTCCATGGTTTTACGCACCCGCTGGTACTCACTATTTATCCAGAATGACTTCCTCCTGGTGGGGCACAGTAGCGCTCCGGAAAACGTTTAGGCTATTTGTTTAATTTGATTTACTGCCGGTTGACTGCATCTGGACAGGCCACGAGCTTGGTGTGCATTATAGTAGTTATATGAGATTAATTACATTATGTTCTGAGAGAACTGAGACTTTGGAAGAAAAGCTACTTAAAAAAACAGATATATATATATTTTTCCAAACTGTTGAAACCACATTCAAGAGTGATATATCACAGTGTTAGTGAGCAATATTATTGCACATTCATAGCATATTTAATTTAGGTGAAGTATGGAAAATATCCAATATAAATCATAATTACCCGAAGGTTATGTTTTTAGATCCATTTCTTTATTTTGTCTGGTGTTAAGCAGAATATGTCAAAAAAAAATGTGCTGCAACATTTAAATGAAATTTGGTTCATTTCGGCCAAGAGTCGATAAACAAGTGATTATCCTTTGCTGCGGCCTGAAGGACTGTCACCTTTGTCATATTTCATTTGACCAGCCTAAAGCATCAATATCAGTTGGAGCAGCTGCAACAACCACAACAGCAGCATTAACACCAACAGCAGAAAATATTTAACTGCAACAAAACATGTTTGAGGGAAAGGGAGAGTTTGAGAAGTGTGTAGAGGGCATTAAATCCATCCCATACAAACAATAACAACAAAGTCGGTCAGATAACAGCCTCCAAGCAGCGTCTCACCCCCTCAGCCACTGGGAAAAGGTCCACGCTCTGTTCCAATGCCAAGTGTCTCCCTCTGAGGCTAGACTTTATGGAGATGATTAAACCCCGCCAGCTAAGTTCAGCGCTGCATTTATACTGTGCAGTGTCTTTCTCAGCGTAGGGCAAAGAGACAAAGGCCGCTGCAGTTACAAAAAAGATAGATGGAGAGAAAAAACAATTCTCCTCTAAGCCTCTTTCCACATTCACATATTACAAATAATGCCATTAGTTTTCATTTTCAAAGACTTTTTTTCTCTTTTGGTCATATTTCTGGTTTAGTCCAGGGCAAACAGGGCAACAACAAAAAAAAGACATGACCTGTAACATTTAACAATTAACTTTTCAAAACTGTCAAGTCAATGTGTTTTCAACATTAACAACTTTTAACAGGGTTATACCAGGAACAAGAACAAAAAGACAACAGAAGATATCAATGCAAAGATGAATAAAAAAATCAACTTCCATGGGCTCAATACTTTTTTGAACCATGAGCACGTATCACAACTCATGAACTCAGCGCTTCCAGAAAATGTCCACCTGCAAACTCATGAATACGCGTCGTGGGTTGACTCTGCCCCGGATCGCAGTAAACCTGATTGCACTTGAAGGGATCAGGAATTCCGTGCACACGTATACACATCAGGCCAAAGCGAAGCAGAAGCAATATGGGAACGTTCGCATTCAACACAAAACACAGCACCTGCAGGACACACAACAGAGCAGCAGCAGCCCGGATGGTACACAACGGTGGCAATAGATCCACATCCCTGAAATATATGGCGCACTCTTGTAAACAGAGACTGGTTTGAAGAGAGCAGAAAATGGACAAAAACATAATTTCTGTCGACACTGAAGAGACAGAACAAATCTTTCCACCGAGACATTACAGAGTTAAAGAGAGAACTGAGACACTTAAATGTAACAACGCTGAATTCATTCCAAGCAATGCAAATGGAAAGCGAGCACTCAGGGATAACCCAGCTAAGTGCCAAACGGAGTCAGCTTTTGGCTTTCTACCAAGCACTCTCCATACTCTAAGAGCTATTGAGAAATGCTTGTGGGATCATACCTATTGGTTAATAACGCTGATGCAGTCTAACGTAAAGTCGTCAGTGTGTACACACAACAACAAGGTGACAAAAGCACGAGTGTATTTATAGGTGCTCCGCCATCTTGATCGTGTGTGCGCGTGAGATTTGTCATGCAGATAGTTTTGGCAGAGCCTCAGTCAAAAGTCTAGAGCCATTTTTCATTCTCAGTCTCTTTCTGTTTGACAGAGAGATCTGTGCATTATGTCAAGATATAGTGGCTATTCATTCTTGTCCTTTGTGAATATTATTACCTTTTAGAGTTGATGTGGCGAACTTGTTAACAAACAGTTTCTTATTTACACATCCGGCAGATAGGAGCCATCATTAGCATTCATTTTGAGTCTTGTTTTTGGTCACTTGATACATGTAAGTTCAGTCTTCACTCTAATTTCTGATCGGTTTTCCTCTCCACCTGTTCCTGAGGGAAATACCTGGCTTTTTTCAGCTGCTAAATACTCCAAACACATTGATTTTAGCTTTCTTTCAGGTCTAGTTAGTACCATACTGTTGTACTTGTCACCATAACTTGGACATTGTTTTCTTTGAATAGATGAATAAAGAGTTTTTCAAAAGTAATTTCTTTCAATGCTTTTAATATAAATATATATATATATATATTTGGTATCGAAAAACCTTCTGAGTAAGTGATTCCTCTGGGGAAGGGCATGTGGATGTTTTTGTGCACAGGTAATTTGGGAGAACTGACACTGTAAGAAAAAGAAATAAAGATCACACAAGTGTGCAAAAGTAATGAAAGGTCTTTGAATGTAACATCTTATTTAATGTGATGCCTCGCTCCGATTGGTCAAAGATTCTAATCACCAGTAAATGTGTTTTGGCCCTGTGGCTTTAAACAAGGTAGGTGCCTGCCTGTCTTGGCTGACCACAGTAAGCAAAAGACACTTAGCAATTGGCCCTTAGGAGGCCATAAAATAACCACCAACATTTGTCATTTCTACAGTACCAGACTGTAATGGCAGGGCTCCAAGCAGTCTCTTTTCAATCTGCGATCATGACGTGGCTGATGAAATGGGGAATTCAACATTTCTCATCCAGCGAACATTTTCTTGCCCCAGCAGAGAGTCCTGAGAGGCTGCTCAGGAAACCTGCAACACCAGAATCGATCTCCTTGACAGACTGACTCATTGACGCGAATACTTAAGGAGATTAAAATGAAGCGACGTGCCAGCACTCCACTTCACTCCGAGCAACAGGCCGGGACAGGGACACCCTATTGGTCAGCTGTGAATGGTTGATTGAATGATTGATAGGCGGGGTAGACCTCAAGCAGTACTTGCACTGCCCATGTTGAGACGTAGCAACAGGGGAGACTGTTCCAGTCATTTAACTCCTTCTAAGGTGTCTTTCCTTCTTTTGGCTTAATCTCTTCTCCACAAACAAGTCAGGAAATCCATTGGCCCTTTTCATGTTAGCCATTTTGACATGTAATTGCAAGGTAAAAGCAGGTGAGATTGAAAAAAATAAATATAGCTCTGTTCCATTTAGGTGGGCTGGGGCCCTTGGGCATGCTGGCTCACTGCAATGGCTGTGACACCTTTATCACTGTGACACCTTTATCAGTTTTATCAATTACACCCGTGTTTACCCTGCAATTACATGTCAAAATGGCTCACGTGAAAAGGGCCTATGGCAGTTTTTGCTCCTAACATCGAGGACTTTTAGCTCTTTTCTCTACACTATGAAAATCAGAGATTGAAGAAAAGTAGATAGTCCAGACCATAAAAGTGAGTCTGCTATTATGTCGACCCAAGTTCTGTCACCATTGTGCTAATGCAGTTGTAAGCTTGACTGATTTGCTTGAAATAATTAAGTCGGAAAACTATTTGAGGATGTAGTCAGGAGAGGGTTAAATTAAGTTGATGCATATCATCTATTCCATCTCATTCTTCCTGTAATCGATTTCTCTCTCTCCATAGCGAAGCCGAGAGATGAAGAAGTAATTTCTCTTCAATATGATACCGTGTGTCTATTTAGAATGAGGATGTCATGTCATTGGAAGGTTATTAGTTGTTTTTTGTTGCTGTGTCATGGTAAATTTGCAGAATGTCTTTTGTGTTATGTTCTTCAATCCTTACCATCTCTTCTTCTTTGATCCTCCATCTTCCATTCTTTCTTTCGTTTCACAAATACTAAGACTTCAATGTAATTGAGAATTCCAATTTATTTATTTTTAATATTAATCACAACATTTTAAAAACTTTCAAGCCAACCAATTGACATGTCCAACTATGTAACTATCTTAAGGCAGACTGTAGGAAAATCACAGGTGTTAGTAACAGCATTAACGATGGCACAGAATTATTAAAGTGTCACACTAAGCTATGACAGAGAGACCGCATGTAGAACACTAGGCAAGCAGAAAAATGGAAATCAGCCATCATTAGTTTTATTATTTACACTTGTTGTGAGGAACCGGTCTGGCAGGCATGAGGAGTCACAGGTGGATTTTCAAAAAGAGGGATTTATTAACAAAAGCTACTTTTTGTGTCATCATGTACCTGTTTGTAACTGACATCATGCATAATTTAAGGTTAGCTTTGAAATGTCAAACGAACTAGCTAACATATAATTAGCCTTATGACCGAAAGTTAGCAGCATTAAGAATGACTATATAGAACTAGCCAATTCAATTCAATTCAATTCATTTTTGTATAGCCCAAAATCACAAATTACAAATTTGCCTCAGACGGCTTTACAATCTGTACACAACGACATCCTCTGTCCCAGGACCTCATCGACTCAGGAAAAACTTCCCCCAAAAAAACCTTTCAACAGGGAGAAAAATGGAAGAAACCTTCAGGAGAGCAACAGAGGAGGATCCCTCTCCCAGGATGGACAGAGTACAAAAATAGATGTGATGTGTACAGAATGAACAGCATAACAGAGTTACAACACGTTCAATTCACATGACAGAAATGATTCATGTAATAATAGCAGTAGGTGACGGGGAGGACCACAGCAGGACGCAGGACCAGGGTCCAGATTTAACCACGATCCATAGAAACAGAAGGAAAATAGAGAAGTAAAAAAAAAAAGAGCCAGTAGCCAATAGCATCAGTATTACAATGAGACGGTTTCATAACCAGTTAAAAACTCCTCATAGTAACTTACTAACGTTAGCCTCGCAACAGCCAATGTTAGCCTGAAAACAAGAGAAAGATGGCGAGCGACCAAAAAATATAATGTAATGTAAAGTAATGTAATGTAGGAATGTAAAGCAACCGATTAGTTACAATGCCGCTCATTTATTCCAAAAAGTGAACCCAGTACCACCACATGATCCCGTTGGAGAACAAACGCATTTCCCCGTGATGTTACAGGACTGCTTAACAAAGATTGTCCGGATTCAATGGTGGTTTACGTTTCACACAACACATGCTGGGTTTTAAAATGAAGCTGAAGAGTCTGGCTTTTGATTTGTTTGTACCTCAGAGTGCCTCAGAGCAAATCTCAATGAGTTGAAGTGAATAACATAAAATAATAAACGGCCGTTGGTTGTTTTTCTGCTTTCCTTCCCCCATCTGTGGAGAAACTGATCAAAGCTTTTAATCCAATCCCAATCATTTGAGGGGGGGGGGTAAATGTGGGCTGTTAAATGTTTACAGAACCACAGGTGATTTCTCTTCTATGTGATGGCCTCATGAATACAAAAAGCATAATGCAATTATTTACGGCTATAATAAACAATCATACACCACAAGAAGCATGAGGAAAAGCTGTTTCTGCGTATTTTTCCTCTTGTTAATTCTCTCTTCTCGGCTGCTTTTTGCCCTGTGGAAGTTGTGAAGGAACAACCCTTTGAACTCCTGAATGTTTACGTGAATTGAATATTTTATTTAACTTAAAGCTAAAGAAATTGGTTTATATTTCTGATCCCCATAGAATTTATAGCCTGATGCCCAAAAGGCTGAGTGCAGTCATCAACACTTGCCTTCATTTTTCTCAAACTATGCCACCTTTGTCATCCTCTGAATGCAGAGCTAATTACTGTAATGTGTGTGACGGGAAAGATTCGGGCCTTGTCAGCATTCTGTTTGGGCAGCTTCCCCGCTTATCCTGCAGCACTGTAACCAGCTTTCCAAATGTAAGACTGCCAGAAATGAAAAGCTATAAACTGCTTACCTGTTTGTCTCCAAGTCAGTTTTTTTGTTCAACAAAAGAGGCTCGGCATGTTCGATTCCCGTTGTAACAGGCCATAGTATACCCCCAGTCCGGACTATACCTGGTGTTAAAGGGGCCTAGGCTAGATTATACCCCGGGTATATTATGGCCTAGGCCAATTTATACTCCGGGGTATAAATTGGCCTAGGCCAATTCATACCCCTCAGGCCAGATTATACCCCCATGATATCAGTAGTGTTGAGTGATATACACAATAATTACTTAATTATTTATTGGGGGTTCAGCTTTGTCAGGTAAGTTAAGTGAGAAAGCTAACTGACTTAAATCTTAAAACTCTAAAACATAGACTTTTATTACTTCAACCAGAAAAACAGAAAAAATATTAGACTTCCACAAAGATCAAAGATTACTACGTCCTGAAACTTCAACTTCTAAGACTAGCAAGTCCTTGCTACAATATAAATGTTCAAAGTTAAAACACTGATAACAACATCAAAACATCCTCAAAGATCAAAGATTACTACCACATTTCTCAGTAGTGTTACACATTAAAATAAAAGCACATACCTAAAAACAATGCAATTGTAACATAATGTAATAAAAGTCATAACGTCCTGAAACTTCAACTTCTAAGACTAGCAAGTCCTCGCTACAATATAAATGTTCAAAGTTAAACACTGATAACAACATCAAAATGATCATGCTTGTTTTCAAGATAAAGTGCGTGTTTTGTTGATGACTGCAGATTAACGCTTGCGGGATAGGTCAACCAATCCATGCAGTCACCGACTTTTGTGTGGATGACGATGTCGCAACTCAACAGATTCGCTGTGGCCATGATCTCTGCATCAGTTGCCCAGACTCCATCACGAGAGATGCCAGAGGTGTTCACATATTCATTCACATTTTGGTTCAAGTAGTCCTGTAGATTTTTTGTCAAGTCAGTGTTCATCTGGTGGACAACTTTATCTCTGAAAAGGGAGTGGTTGTCCTCTGATCCTGTGAGGATGAAGCTGATGGCCCGGAAGTAGCAGTTCCCATCACCTTTGGTTTCATATGTACGCCGTGGTTGTCCAAGGTCCTTTGTGCGTCCACAGTACACAACCTTACCAAACGTAAGGCCAAGAGTGGTGCAAAGATACTTCCTTCCTGAACTTGGAAGTGGGTTGAAAGTCTTGGTCTGCTTGTGTTTCTGTGAGATGTAGATGTCATCATTGTCTGCTGTCATTGGCAGAGTTACTGGGAGAATCATCAGGGGACTGGGGTGGTGGAGAAGCCTCTTCATCCTGGTAAATCTTAAGGTTGCTGGCGTGCTAGGTGTTCCTCAGTATCTTGTCAGTTTTATTGTTTTTAAGTTTTACTCGTCCCTTGGTCAAGGATTCCACAACTAAGTAGGGTCCAATCCAACGTGGTTCCATCTTTGAACCCATGCGATTAATACGGTGCTGATTCTTAATATAAACGATGGAGCCAGCAGTGATTTCTTTTTTGCTGTTGTGTTGGCGATCAAAGGCACGCTTCTGGTGTTCCTGGGCAGAGTAGATGTTGGTACTGACGGTTGAGTGGAGCTTTTTATGAATGGTTGTCAGTGTATCCACCACATCAGGATTGGCATTATCTGAAAGGGGCATGGGGTCCACAGTGTCATCTTCTGAGGGTTTGAGGTCAATAGGAAGCTTGGCCTTCCGTTCATACATGACCTCAAATGGAGTGCACTTAGTTGAGGCATGTACAGATGTGTGATAGGCAAACAGAACACCGGGGATGAACTGGTCCCAGTTGTTTCTTTGGTCATTGACAAGCTTACTAAGAGATTATTTGAGTGTTCGATTGTCATGTTCCCATTGGCCATTTATTTGTGGGTGGTAGGCAGATGAAATGCGGTGATCTGTTTGAAAATGCTCCATCAGGTTGTCGATGATCGAGTTCACAAACTCTCGTCCCCTGTTGCTTCAGTCCACTTGGAGAAATGATCAGTGGCAGCAACTATATATTTGTTGCCATTTGATGTTTCCTGAAGGGGACCGATCATATCAATCCCGACTAAGCTCCATACTTTTCCAGGCACTGGTATACTGTTGAGTGGTGGAGCCTCCTTGCTGATTTTGGAATTTATGACAAAACATTTTTGAAAAGCTCTGACATGTTGGTGAACGTCGTTCTTCATTCCCCTCCAGTAATAACGGTCAGAGATTTTGGCTAACGTTTTATCTCTGCCAAAATGGCCACCAGAAATTGGGTTGTCATGACAGGCCTTCAGGATATTTGGCAGTCGGCTTTTAGTGAGAACCTCCTTTTCCCCATGGTAAAGAATCCCTCCTTCTGCTCGATATGGCTTAGCTGTTTGTCTGAACTGGGACTTGGCATTTACACGTTTCTCTGGAGGTAGATCGTAGATCCACTGGGGATACTCTTATTGTTGCAGTGTAGAATCTCAAAATCTGATCATACAGTTGGTCTTCCATGGTTGACAAAATTGGTAAACTAAAGAGTTTGGTGTTAGAGGAAGCAGCTATCCCACCTCGCCTCAGCAAACTCTACTCCTCTGCTTGCATTAAGTGGGGCTTATATAGGCAAGCTTCAGCCCTGGTACCTCCCCAAAAAAAAGAAAAATTCAAAACTTCTTAACAGTTCTACAGTAAAGTACTGCACCTTTGCAAATTGCGGTACAGCTGAACATGGCTATGTTTAGCTAAAAAATAGCCTGATGACAGTTTCGACTGAATGGCAATAACGAACGTCACACCCCTTCACTGGCTAGCTAACGTTAGCTAACTATCAAGATTACCTGACATTATGATCCCTGTAGGAAGGACCGGCCCTGCCTGGAGGGGTATAGTCTGGCCTAGGCTATTTTACACCCCCGGGTATAGTTTGGCCTAGGACAGTTTATCCCCGGGGTATACTCTGGCCTGGGCCAAAGTATACCCAGGTTTAATCTGGTTAATCTGGGTTAATTTGGCCTGTTACACCCTGGCGTTATTGATGAACCAACTGCAAATGGTAAGAAACTGTATTTGTGGCGTGAGGTCTTGGTCCTGCCAGAGGAGGCTGCGGTCTTTATTTATCTTCCAAAACTGATGGAAAATGAACACATTTGTTCCCGATCAGCTGCTTTTACCATGGACAGCTCCCCAGGAAACTGTCCAGCTATCTGAAGAGTACGGAAGTTTAATATAAACATAGTTTCTGTGCCGGAGAAATCTTCTCTAAAAATCACTGATGGTTCCCACAGCTTACAAAATGAGGCAATAAAGTAGTGTTGGCAGGCAGACGCTTCCTTCCACGGCGAGCTTACAAAAAGGGAAATAGAATGACACTTACTAATCTAGGTTTGTGTCACAATTACTGCAGCATTATTTGTTTCAGCCAGTATCTGGGGCAAAAGAAGTTGACAGACATATTCAATTGTTAAATTGAAGGGGCCAACACGTTGGAACACTTTCCTCTGTGCACCTGGTCACGTGCTTCACATCTACAGACTGCAGATGTGTACAACCTGGTTCAGTCCGATCCCATTATATGAAGGGGAGAGCTACTTAGTGGAACAGATGGCTGACAGTGAAAAAACAGAAGCTTGCCAATAAAAAAAGAAGCAGTGGAGCAAAGGAATGGAAGAGAACATGGTTAGGAAACAAAATCAAATTGTGTCATCCGAAAGAGTAGAATTACGCAGGTACCTCACTGTATGCTGCAGAAGTCAGAACAGAAACACCCACCTGCAGCTTCGCCTTGTTGCTCTCCGCAGGCATGGTGCTGTGTTAACAGTGGGGGAGGACATCATGCGTCACATTGACGATATCTTACAATAACGGTGGCAATAAATACAATTTATATGTGCTTATTGTGTTGAGGTAAAAGTACCCTTTTGGGGAAAGCTGTTTCTTTTATGAGTTTATTGCTTTTATTAGGATCGACATAAGGCCTCTCAACAAGACTCTGTTTTTACATAAAGCAGCATATGGCAGAGCTGATAAGTGAGCAACCGAGCCGTCATGTGATTTCCTCTCTGCTGCACCACATACACACGCACACACACACACACGCGCACGCGCACACACACACACACACACACACACACACACACACACACACACACACACACACAAACAAACGGGAGACGATGGTAAATGGTAAGTGGACTGTACTTGTGTATCACTTTTCTAATCTTCCGACCACTCAAAGTGCTTTCTCACTACTTGTCATCATTCACCCATTCATACACTGATGGGAGTGGCTACCACGCATGGTGCCACCTGCCTATCAGCACTAACCATTCATACACCGCAGGAAATAGGGCAAATCGGGGTTAAGTGAAGAGCAGAAGAGCATGCATAGACCTTGAAACAATGGATAATGGTGAGATAAACATACAATTCAAGTTCAAAGTGGAGCGAATAAGCTTCTCACAGCAGTTCTTGTTAAAGCAGGAACAGCACAGGTGCAACTACTAACAGGTGCCCTGGTAACCCATGATACTAAGCCAACATGCACAATACCAGGGCCCTGAAACTGAATACCTGAATGAAATGCAACCTCTGTCCCTTTGACGAGTCATAATGAAAGAGGTCTGAACCTAGCACTACACAAATACTCATTACATGAGCTGATTCATGACAGCCATAGCAGTAATGGATAACATTTTATAAGTAAGCTGTTTTAGAATTACATTTTCAACTTAATGATGAGGGAACCAAACAGGTGGATGTGACACGTCATACTTGTAACGGTACTGTTTTATAGCAACAGAGAATTATGCAAGAAATGAGCCGATCGGACATCAATTGGGACATTGTTGGATAGTTGTTATTTTAGTCAGGTCGAGTTTTTCTTTGTAGTTGTATAACATGTATGAAGAAAATGTTGATATTCTGACCGGACTCATCTTTTATTATCATTGTGCCTTTGAATTGTCTGCATTACCCGCTTGCTAAATCAGTAGCCTAGGTGACGCCAACATAGCGTTTACCAGCAGCGGTGTTCTCATGAGTTAAAGGGACAGTGTTTACATTTTAGTGGCATCTCGTGGTTTGTGGCAGGTTGCAACCAACTAAATACCCCTCATCTCAGTCCTTTCTAAGCTTGTTGGAGAACCACGGTGGTCTACAGGTAGGGATAGGTATCTTTAGGATTTTAGTGCAACTAGGGGCTACTCTTATCAATACTATGTTCTACTACATGACAAAATAATTGTTTTTAAAAAGATATACAAGATTTTAAGTTATTTATAAGTTAGATATAGCTAAATATTTTTTCTAGAGGAGCAACAGTTATGTTTTACAACAGCAAAGTAACTATATAAAGTTATTAATATCTCACTAGATACAAATGTAAAATGTCAATAACATTTCTGAGGGAATTTTATAAAGATCGAAGAACACAGAACCGACATCCGTCAGTATCAGTCATTCCTCCTGTCCCCTGTCCTTCTGTCCTCCTGGCTGCTTTGTCTCAGCCGGCAGAGAAGTAAAAAAAATCATTGGCCGATCGTTCATGCTGTGCTCGTCTAAACGTAGCAGCGCTGGCCGATGAATTAGGTTTCACTTTCGTTTACAAGTTCACAGATGTATTGATAAAGTATTGGCTTTTAACTCGCCAATACTTTATTGCAGGTACAGTAACAAGCGTGGTTGCCGTCAACTTGAGTATCCTTCACTTCACCTGGTGAAGTTATTATTCAGCACCGCTTAAAACGCGGAAGGCTCTCGCTATAGAGCCAGTGTCTGTTCTGGACTGCTGTAGAAATATGGTGGTGCAAGATGGCGGACTCTGTTGAAGACGACTCGCTCCCTATGTAGATATAAATGGCTTTTTCTAAGCTAAGAAAAGCATACCGATATTGCACACTGTCCCTCTAACCACTTGAACTTGAAAAAGGTCTAAGGGATAGCCCCTTGTGAAATCGAGTTACCTGGATGGAGGCATTTCTTTGGCCCGCAAAGTGAGCGTCATATTCCATACGTTATGTTGTTGTGTGCTCCACTGTTGGACTAAATCAATGTATGTGAAAATCACCATCATGCTATTGTAACATGTTGGTTAGTGACATGTGTGCCTGTACTTGAATGAAAAATGAGGTTGTTTTATACACCTCAATAATTCCACTGTCGTCACAAAGCAATGTGGAAACAGTCCGCCGAGTTGCAGATTTAAGGAGGGTGTGCGTAAGGTTCAAAAAGTCACCCAGAGAGCGTGTCCTTGAGCACTTGGGAAAGCCATGAAGCCCTTGCACACTTGGCTCCTTTGTTTCTCATGAATTGCATTGTGGGACAATAGTGTCAATCAACAGAACACTGAATTATCAGGCATATTCTGTGTTCTCACTAATCTTTCAGTATGAGTTCTCGTCATTCCAGTGTGAACACAGTACATACTTATATAGGATCAGAGCAGTGTGGTATTGCATGGTAAGTGGCTCCATCTAATGTACATATGAAGTCAACGCAGGTTGCAGATTCACACTGTCTCCCTGCTGATTGCCTTTCTGTCTGTCTGATTACAGACACCATCTTGAGCTGTCAGGTGGCATTAACAAGCTGTAACGACTGTAATCTTTCCTGTCGCAACTGTTCATCCCATATTCCGCAAGTGAATGCAGCTCGATGGCCATTACAGTGTGTGCATTTGCATGTTCAGAGGGCTTTGGGCCCAGCTGGGTCCTCAAGGCCAGAAGGGGTGATGCCTTGAACCCTAAATGAATGTAATATATATTGAAAGGGTTAAATCCCATGACACTGATTAAAGGGTTATCAAGTTGACTAAAACAGAACATAAATGCTAATCACTCTTTCAAATGTGATTTGTTCTAAAGTGAATGACATCAGACTGAAATAGAAATTAGAGATGAGCGTCATTGATTTTGCAGAACTCAGTTTGTGTCTGCCTGTCTGCTAAGCGAAGAGAAGTGTGTGTGCATGTGTGCGTGTGTGCACGGGGGTCTGAACAAAGCCATCACGGGGGAAGAAAGATTGCCTGAAACTGACTTGAGACAAGAAGAAAGTGTGAGAAAATGAAAGAAACGGGAAGATGGCCGAGCCTCAGAGCCTGATCCAATTTCCTGAGGCAGCCGGTAGCGTCCATCTCTTCTGTCGCTCTGCAGATATCTGACATCAATCACACATAGAAACGCCCTTACTTCATCTATCCTGACGTTTATCCTATTTTTTGCTCCTCAGTTTCCTACGATGCTGCCTCTGCACAGACACCTCAGTGATACATAGGACATCAACGAATGTTGATAGAAATGTAATTGAGGAGAGAAAGGGGTGGGAGGGTGGGGGGGGGGGGCAAAAAGAAGAAGGGAAGAGAAGCTTGCACACCATTTAGTGCAAGAAATATCAAGTTGCACGGAGTCATGAGACAGAAAACGGATAGGGGGAAATAGGAAGGAGAGGAAATGCGTCAATAGTGGAGAAGATGGAGAAAGCCATAAATCAATGAGAAGACTGGAAGCACAAAAAGAGTGAGAGTAAAAAAAAGAGATACAGTAGGAGAGGCCCTCGTTGCTTGGAGTTGTTTACGGAAATTTCCACAACACTGTTGTGCAGTGCTACCTAGACTGTGCTTGGCCTTTCAGTGAGAGTGCTGCTGATCTATGTGTCTCGTAAGGAGAGGAGGGCTGCCATTATGGACCAACATCACCAGGACAGATTATATGTTTCTTCACATTAATCTGGAGCCTGCGTTTCATTGCAGTTCAGCGGGTAAACATTACAATTGGGCATTTTTACGATGAAAGCAACACAGATTACATGAAAAGATATCGATGTTTGGCTCCTGTGATTCTCTGTCAATTGTACTGCTAATAACAAGAGAAATGCACCGATGTAAAGCTGAAGATCTTGTAGATCTATAGGTGTATTAGTTGTCAAGCACAAAGGCAATGGGGAGAAGTTTCACCCTCGGGAGGTCATGCTCCTTTTATTTTTTTATTTTTTATTTTTTATCAGGTTAAAAGCTTTTAAAAGGCACCCTAAAAAATGTAGATGGGGAAAAAAGTCTGACATCAAATCTAATAAACCTTGAACACACCATCAATCATCAAGAGCCATAAAATCAGTTTTCTACATCGAGGTATATTTAGTGCCTATTTTGTGGCCATTTTGAAAATGTTGACCAAATTTGCGGCACCGAATATCTATATATTTCCACAATATATAAACCTACATCTGTGTCACAAATGCTGCTATTATTACCAAATACACAATTGTTATGGCAATTTCAACCTAGCTATCCAACTGATAGGGAAACATACATTTATTTGATTGAAATCAATCAAACAATGCATTTGAGGTGCATTACCAAACAGTTCATCATCTCACCCTCTTCAGTCTCACCCCTCTGTTAAAATTGCATAATCCAGAGTTATGTGAAGCACTGTGGACTGCTGGCCAATAGGGGGCACTGTATGAATGTGAGAATGAGAAATGCGGTACAGTACAAGAAGGTACGGTATAAAGAATGCTGCTGCATGTTTAGTCATCAATCTAATATTGAGAAAACATACCAATTGAAAAGTCTGCATAAAGTACTTGATGAAACTGTTTACATCGAAATAGTATTTTATAGTGAGATTAAAGACTACCAAAACCACGCTGTCGTCTCCCATCAGTCATTAGTCCATTATTCACTCCTAGTAGAGGACTTTGGCTGATTGATAGGTATAAAAGATTGTTAGTGACTCTAACATGGACTGAATTGAGCTTACTGCCATGCCTTACATCTGAACCCAAGGGGGGTGTTTTTTTTATTTGAATTTGAAACCAGAAATAATGCCTCCGATTTGCAGTCATAACAGATTTCATTTATTCCATTTAGAGCAGTGTC
The DNA here is from genome assembly GCA_016806645.1 of Ophiodon elongatus. NCBI lineage: Eukaryota > Metazoa > Chordata > Actinopteri > Perciformes > Hexagrammidae > Ophiodon > Ophiodon elongatus. The sequence goes on from JACSYO010002163.1 coordinate 294,127, forward strand.
AATTTTCCCTTCGCACAGTACACAGTGTAAATATATATCAGCCATTTATACCATGAAAATATGTGGATGATGAGTAAAAACAGGTCTTCTCACAATTTCATTCTGCGTTTAAGATTTAAGGACACTGTTTTTAATTATTTGTCTTATTTTTAAACTACACCTCTTCTCCATAGACTGTGTGGGCGGGTAAAGACTGAGCTCAATGGATTAGTTACACTTTCCTGTTTGTGCTGTTGAACTTGTTAGGATGAGACAGCCTATATGCATGTGTTTATCTATTCTCATGAGTCCCTAGACATTTGGCAGCACGATGTTCTTTCCAGCATAACTCCACCTAACTTGAACCTGAAGTGCAGGTCAAACGAGGCAGAACTGCAAAACACCTGTGTGGGTGTTTGCAGGGCCTGCACTAAATAATACATTTATTTATTTGTATTGGTTTGTGGACAAAATATCAGACCCAAGTCAAAACTATCGAATCAAAAGTGTGTGAACATTACCAAAAGCTATATAACAGTGTAAAATATGCATTATTATTATTATTTTAACAATAATAAAAAATATAGACAAAAACAATATAATTAAAGCAGCACTGTAAGTTATCAGACCTTAATTGTCTCACAACGTGCAGTATTCCTGCAGCTTTCGTGCCTTAAGTAACCCCCTGACAGTTTGGGTGCTCGTGCACTTCCGGAACTTTCGTAATGGTTTTCTTGTGCGGAGAGCCGGAGCGCGTGCAGGCACCATCAGGACCGACCCCTCTTCTTCCAGCAAGAAACTGATGAATGAGTGGAAGCGGCCAAGCCCTGCCCTGCATCTCATTATTACTTCAGAAATAAAAAAGCTTTCCACGCGGAGGGACTCCTCGCCGGAGAAACGGCCCCACGGAAGGTGAGCCACACACACACAGATACACACACACCGGGTTTCATGCCCGCATGGAACGGTTTTCTCTCTGCTCAACCCCCTTTTTATTTAATTTTTTTGTTGACCATTAGCATTTTGCATGGCGTCAATTAGGCTACAGACAATAGAGGAGCATGCCGCACTTGTTCTTCCTTCTGTCTGCAGCGCGGTTGCAGCCTTCTTCCGTGTTATGAAACGAGCAAGCACGCTGCTTTCTGTCTTTTAAAAAAATAAATAAAAATCCTAGCAAGTCGTCCTCGGTACGAGCCGTGATTTAAGCAGTGCCCCCCACACACACACCGACACAGCTGACACATCTGCTGAAACAAATGATATAATGTCTGAAAAGGCAGCGTTACCTAACAGCCAGTTAGGCTGTAAGGGCAAACCCAAAACGGAAGTGGCTTACATAAAGTGTTATGTAAATTGAAGCTTAAATGTCAAGTTAGGTGGTTTAGGGAAGTGTCTGCGCGAGGGACAGACGTACACAGCTCAAGGGGAGGTCAGGCGGGTTAGAGAGCAGATAGTGCGCCTCAGGGTGGCTGCCGGTGTTTCGGTGTCTCAGGCGACCCTGTTAGCTGGGGACGTGCAGCCGGACGCGTCCGCGGTAGTCGTAGTTACGACAGCTGTTGGAGAAAGGAAGAGGACACCTAGCAAGGAATGCCCCCAGAAATGGCCAGCTCCCTGTCTTCCCATCATATTTATTTTTCCACACAATTATATGAGTTTGAATCCCGTTAAAATATATATATATATATTCAACTTTTTAAGGTGCTACAGAGTAATTCTACATAACACGTGTGTGGTAGCACTTTTGTATTTGAGGCAGCCACCTTCAACACTCAAAAACTAATAGTGGCAAAGTGTGTGTGTGTGTGTGTGTGTGTGTGTGTGTGTGTGTGTGTGTGTGTGTGTGTGTGTGTGTGTGTGTGTGTGTGTGTGTGTGTGTGTCAGCTGACTAACTGAAACACTTCTGGTTGAACTACCTTCAATAAGATTGAAATGTACACAAGAGCTGTTGACTTAGACTTGAGACTTGGACTTAAAAGGATACTACATTAATTTAGTATTACACTCAAGTAAGACACTATTAATACAAATAAAAATTAAAAAAATAGCAAAAACAATGCAGCAGAACTAGAATATATTTTTTAAATTCTTCATGTTATTCTTTGTCAAAACATAGCGCCTACATTGCCCACAATGCAATGCAACTGCCAACACTTCAGGCAGAGATATAGGTGTGTTATGCTAGTAGCGGCTAATGTAGCTTCGAGCAGCTAGCCTGAAGCAGAGACAAAGAACGGGCTGCAGAGGTCTGGTGGGCTCACTTTTAAACTCCACGCCTCCAGATTTATTTAATTTTTTATACATTTTCAGACTTTTCAGAACTGTCCATGACTGAAGTGATGTCCCACAAATCCCTTTGGAGCCCCAAAAGGTTTTATACAACTTTTTTCCCACATATTCCCCCAGAACCTGTAGACAGGCTTTGATGTCTAAAATTGGTGGAGTTACCCTTTAAAAAACAGACTTGTAGGTTGTGAAAATACTGAGCCATGTAATTTAATTAAAGGGTAGTTCCGCCTATTTTCAACCCGGTGGCGTAGTGTCTTAGCTACGCAAAGTTAATTTTACAGTCTGTCATTTACATTCCAAAATGTCGGGGCAAGCATGCTCGCAGACTAAACCAGAAAAAAAGTGCATGTTTAGTTGCTAATAATAATTTGAAATATTTAATTGTACCAAGTTAGCAAAGAGGGGTGCGTTTTTTATTGTATTTTGGGGGAGCACGTCATAGCAAGGAAAAGCAAAGGTGTAACTAATAAGTGTAATTACGGCAGCATTACATATGTGTGCCGGTACCACAGCGTTGTTATTGTGCATGCTGGGCCAAATTGCCTCCATCTTCTCCCTCTGTGATGTACCCACTTACCCTCTATGTACGTCAGCGAATTACAATTCCCAGAATGCCTCTGACAACCCCGGAGAAGGGTGTGAGCTTGTTATATACAGGAGGAGAGTGTGATGCTGAGAGCTGAAGAACCGGAGAGCTGAGAAAAGTGAGTCGTGCCCTTTAACGCATGTCTTCTAGTGGCAGGAGGATCCTGCCAATTTGATGTTACTGGTGTTGAATATGTGCGTAAAAATGGCAGCTTCAGACAGAAGCCCTTGTTTGATTTTGAGGGATCTGCAACAAAAAACATGTAGTTTTGTTGTTGAGTTGAAGCTTCAGATAAATTGTGCTGCTGCAAAGGAAACATCATCTGTTGTCTTTGGCCACGCTCTCCTCTAAAAGTGATCTGGTAAAGCCGTATCACACAAGTCCTTTTTTTGGAGGCAGTTCTGTAACGCTGACCAAGCATTTTGGTTCCAAGTCACAAACTGTATCGGGTCGATCGACCCGAGGCAGGAAGATTATGTTCTAATAGTCTGAATCGCAGGCTTTTCTGTCTGCCTCCACTGTCAGTGAGACTTTGTCCTTTTTAATCTGACCTTGGATCAGGTATCCAGAAAACCACTTCAGCCAGACGCAACTTGATTAAACCCTCCCACTTTCTTTCTTTTTTTTTCCTTTTTCTTTTTAAAACTTTTGATCTTTCTTTCAGACAAGCTCTTACAGAACAGGGGAAAAAAGATGTCGCATGAAGTTTAGAATGTGTTCATTGTCTGTGTGCTTTCTTTTCGGTCTTTTAAAAATATCAACTGCAGTAACTGGGAGTCAAAGATTTACATTTTTTTGTGGACCCAGACTCGGGATGGAGATATGTGTTGGTGTGAAGGTCACAGTGCATGTTTGCTTACACCAGACTGTCTGGAATGCTTTAGAACTTGTGGTATGTTAGACTTGTTGAAAACACTGCTCACACATGGGTCTAATCTGTGTTGCGTATAGCATGTTGAAGAAAATGACAGTGTTTGCCGACTCGTGGCTCGTTAGGCCACGGTTAGGTTGTTTGATTTTTGGCCCCGTTTAGACCCCTACTTTTCTGTTTTTAATCCTGAAAGGATAATCTAGGGTTGCCCTACCTTCATACTTTCATCACTCCTTCAGTGTGTTCCTGCTACCGAGCTCAGCGGGCGGCTGAGTACGGGAACAGAGCGTTCAGAACAGCCAAGGAGTGATGAGGGGGCGGGGGTTACTGCCGACCTCCATGACATATATATTAATGGCAGATGAGATGTGGGGAGGAACTGCGTTGTGCACCGCTTGGCTGGTAATGTCAATCCGACTGCTGTGTGATGGGCAAACGTTTCAAATATTCTTTAAGCCTCATTATACAGCACACAGTCACAACAAATTGGCGGCTCGGAGCCTACGCCCTCTGGTGACCAGATTTACGTCACACGGCGAGAGTACTTCCAGACGTGGAAAGTGCCGCTTAACTTCAGCTGAAGTAGAGGACAATATTTAGTTCTCACATTTCAGCAAAGGAAGCTGGTTCCCTTAATAATTATGTTTGTAAGACTGTTATATCGAGTTTGAGTGATGGAGAGAATGAATTGACTCGTGCCAATCAGCACCGTTGTTTAAAATCATGGACGACCATGCTGTTCTTTTTCAAGCTCGTCGGTGTGAACAAGTGGCGGGGACGGATAACGTGCCAGCCCAAACATCCCATCACTTCCAAATAGCTGTAGACATTTAGTTGGGTATCTTGGAATAGTTAAATGAAAATTCAATGGTATGATAAATGTTTTTTGGGCATATGAAATAGGTTATATTACAGTTATATTTAGTTTAACTTGTTAAAATCACAAGAGCGTGAATGAAGAATTGAAAATAGACGACACAAAATCATCTTTGTGAAACAACTTCGAAAAGCTTTTTTTTTTATGTAGCAAAGTTGTTAAGAACGCGTTGGCCCTGTGTTGAAAAAGAAAATGTCTGATTTTGATTTAAGAAATACTCCTATTAGAAGCAAATATCATAAAAGATTTGCCTCGGAGTGGTAGCTGCAGCTTAATTTCAAGAAATATAAATTATTTAACACAATTTCGCACGCAAGGATTACAACACAGTTGTTGAATCTCGTGTTACATTGAATGCATTGAATGTTGTCTCTCAAAGACAAAGCCAATAAATGGGATTTGATCTTCCAGATCCTAACGTGAAGTCGGAAACAAGCGAGTGCACGCGTCTCTCTGAGCCACACAACGTAGACGAGGACAGAAAGGGAGCTTCTCCAACTCGCTGAACCCTACACCGGTGGGGGAGGGATGGAAACGCCACCGTCTGTTTGACCTCCTTGTAAAACAGCAGAGAGTGATGGACGCCTGACCTCCGCTGCTCACATTCATACAAGACTGAAATATCCCAGCGGGGGGGGGGAGGGGAGAATGTTGACGTGAGTAGAGATTCAGCGATGGTTTCACCTTCCTCCTTTTGGCCACGCGGTCTAAAATCAGTGGAGCACAAAGGGGAGGGAGTGAGGGAGGGAGGGAGGGAAGGAGGGAAGGAGGGAGGCCGACTGAGATTCTGACCTCGGCCGCTTCTCATGTTTTAGTCATTCGTATAAAAACATGTCAGGAGTGGTGGGCCGCCGTGTGTCTGACCTACTAATACTTCACTGGTTGGCTGACTGTAACTCTTAAATCTTTAATGGCAGAGGAATGTGGAGGCAAGGTTTAGCAATTTCTAGTTGTCATCAAGAGAGGCGGGGAATCTGGGATGAAAAGGGATGGATGAATCAAAGGGCCGCTGTCTGGCTGATACGGCATCGAAAACCTGCCCTACGTTGTACGCATCATTATACCTGTCTCGCACTGGAGTTGGAAGGATGGATCTCTCATTCTCCAGCTCCTGCTCATGTTCGGCGTGGGCATTAAAGGGAATGCTGGATGAAGGGACGCACGCCATCCCGGCAGCAGGGTGGCTCCGTCGCCAGAGGAACAGCCTCACAACTGAAAGGTCACCGACTCGGTTCATGTTCCTGACAAACTGTGTCTCGACTGTGACATTCGGTCCACTGCTCATTACAGTAGGTATTAGAAACACCTCATTATAATGCAGTTTGATGCAACACCTCCTCAATACGGCCTCAAAGTGACTGCAGGGGGAAACCGACTCCTGCGTGACGCTCAGTGAAAGTGGAATCTGCGTCGTGAAGTGGATTCATTGCAGGGCTGTTGTGTTGGATTGCATTATATTGAACAGGAGGACCTGGTGTGCGTTCTACAGTCGGTGTTTTATGTTGTCAGGTCATTCTTGTAATATATTACTATACTATACTATATTACTTATTCTTGGACTATGTTGAGTTTATTCTCATGGTTGAGTAATGTATAGAAATCTTCCGATATCAATTTAGGTTCAGCAGTCTTGAGTTGACCAAATTAAGTGGGGATCTTTCAACGTTAGTGTCATTATTATGAAATTGTCTCTTTCTGTTTTCTTTTTCAAAGTCAAAACTTTGGATCTTCATTTTTCTGTTGATGGTGAATCCATCCGTTGTTTTCACCATCAACAGATCAGCCAGCACTTCTTTTGAAGGAAGTAGAGGGTGTGAGAAGGTGTGTGTGTGTGTGTGTGTGTGTGTGTGTGTGTGTGTGTGTGTGTGTGTGTGTGTGTGTGTGTGTGTGTGTGTGTGTGTGTGTGTGTACCGTTCAAGGCATTTGTAAGTCTTGAGGGCACACACACACGGATGCTGTGTGGGCTGTCAGCTGTAGTAAGGTAAATGACCGAGCATATGGTTGCCTTCTTTTTGCCTCACAACAGTTTTTCCTTTTATGGAAAGATTCTACCGAGCCCGTGTTGTGGAAAATCCCCCCCCGCCCCCCCGTAATGCTGATTCACTCCCTTCAGGGCCTCACCCTGCGGGGAATATCCCCACTTTCAATGTTTTAACGTCTTTCTCAAGACGTGAGCGCTCGTGAGTTATTCTCCGAGAGCCGAGTGTTTTATTGATGCGTGCAAGCTTGTTTCGATTTGTCCGATTTTTTATTTTTTTTTTATTCCCGGTTCTTCTGAGAAGAGAGAGTGCGTGCGTGTCTTACATGAACCGGTTTGCTCTTGTACTTCTATCTTCGTGAGGGCCAATAGAGTTGTAACTTGGGAGGATGTATTTTGTTACCACTCTAAACTCTAATGACATCCTTTCTCGTTCCTCATCATGGAAACACAGAAGACTCCCGGGTCATTTAAGAATAACATACTTTAGGGTTATGTTGTGTCCGTCAGTTTTAATTATTTCTTTGTCCTATTCCTTCAGTTTGGTACGGCAAATGGCTGCAAATACTACGATACCCATGAGCCTCATCCAGTGTTGCTATGGACACAAAAAACACTGCACCTCAGTCTCATTTACTGCTAACGAGTGTTTTCATAATTGATTGTTTTCCTGATTTGTCATGAAATGTAAAAATGAAAAAGTGACAATAAATGCCCATCGCGTTTGCTCTGAGGTGACGTCTTCAAGTGACCCGCTTCGTCTGACCACCAGTCCAGAAGAGATCACATTTACTCTCACGTGAGAAGCTGGAACCAGGGAATGTTTGGCATTTTTGTGTGAAAAATGACTGAAACGATTCATTGATTATTGGAATAGTTGCCGATTCCTTTTCTGTTGATTTGACAAATCCATTAATTGACCAATTTTAGTCTGAACACACCTTGAGGGGTTTGGGTTATGTAGTTTTAGGTCGGGGGTCAGTTGCAAGCCAGTGATGGAACCCTCAAACATAGACTATTGTGCACGTGTGTTTTTAGATCTGGTTTACGTGGCTCCTTGACACGACTGTGTACCCTGAATACTTAAGATTCCTGGAGACCTGACCGGTCTCTACTCTGTGTGTGCGTGTGTGTGTCTAGATAACGGCAGTTGTTAGTGTTAATGTTTCATCTGTGGATGAGAGATGCATCTGTTATTGTTGACATTAGTCATTTGTTGACCAGTATCCACGGCTACGCCTCGCGCTCGTCTGTTATCTTGTTTATCTTCATCTGTGTCCCCATCTAAATTACACAACTCTGTTTGTGTGTGTTTTTGTTCTTGTTTGAACTCTGTTCATGTTTGTCGCAGTTTTTTTTTTTTTTTTTTTTTGTGAGGGTCACACATGTGACACCTCAAAGCCGTGACACGAGCCCCCACAGAGGCGGTGGGCAAACGTTATCGTCTTTGTACGATTTGAGTAATAATGAAACTTGCTTGCCACTTGCATCCACTTGAGTTGCTCAGATAACTGCTGAGTCATAGTTATTTAAGGCTGCAGACTTTGTTTTCGGCCCTTTTTAATGATTAAGCTCAGAGGTCAGAAAGGGTCGCTACAGATACTCAAAACACAATTTCCGTAATGAGGGAGCTAATGGTTTTGCAACTGTTGGTCTTGTCAGGGCAAGACTTAAATATTTTAATATAACATGGTTAAATATAATGTCTAATATAAGAACGACTGTGTTTTTAATTATTATTTTCCTTATCAATTAGTATGATGTTTTGTCCAAAAAGCAGTTCAAAATATTTTTTGTTTAAAATTATACAAAACAGACAAAGCAGCAAATCCATACAATTGGGAAGCAGTGTGTCTGTTTTTAGTTTTTTTTAAAATATTAAATATAAAAAATAAATCATTCTCAAAGAAATGCCATTTAAATTATCCATCAATCCACTAATCGACGTTCATTTCTGGACTATGTAAAAGATGTGAAAGTCTATAAACAGGCAGCATCGTTAGATAACTACAAATGACTCTTGGCTTATGAAAAATTCAGCTCAGATGTAAACAAACACCTCTAACTCAACTGCAGACCTAAATGTTTTATCACATTTTGCTTATTTTGGTTCCGCAATCCATACTTTTGACACACTCTATTCTGTGCCATATTTTTGATGGACAATCTGTCCTCCACACTTGTTTTTGCCTGTTGGATCTCATTCCCTTTTTAGATGTTGAGTGTGTCTGATAAAGAGAGAGGAGATACAAAGTTGGAAGAGCTATAGATGGAAAATCAAAGATTGGTTTTCTGATAAATATTTTCTGGCTTGCCCACATGGTTTTAAAAAAGAATCGGTCTAACATCTTGATGATGGAAGGAAATTGATTCCTGTCACGCAAAGTGATGGCGAGTGTCCATGAAACGGAATAAAAGATTTCATTGATCAAAGTTCTCACTGACTTTTTTTTCCGACCACAAACTTTTCACTTTTCACACCATCAGGAGAAAGAAAAGGGGACATAAACTGGTGTGTTATTAATTTCACGTTTACATTATTTTACTTAACTCTCCAGTGTCAGTGCAAGTCGTCTTCCTCTCAATGTCAAACTGGCTGGGAGAGAAAAACCCTTCCCCTCCAGTGTCCCCTTGTGAACCTTAAACAACCCCAATGAACCTTCTTAACCCTCCCTTATTGGCTGGAAAGAAGCCAGCAGCGTCCAATTAGAGATCATCTTGGCACAATGATTTCTGATCCCTCCCTTGCTGCCTCTCGAACCCCCTCCCAGTTCAACTACATGGACTCAGGAGCTATTGATTAAGTGAGTGCGCCGCTGCATTACTCAGGAGCTCATTATCCTCATTTGATGCTGCTCAGACTTCAGAACACAAATTAACAGTGTTTTGACGTTGTCTATAAGAATTTAGAAGAAAACGGAATCGGTGTCTTCACTGTCACTGACTTCTGGCAGCTCCACAACAAGAGATGTGATCACTGATGGGTGAGGTTTCCTCTTTCTTCTTGTTCGCTATTGTTAAACTGTGCTCTGATGCCGCAGGCCAGAAGGAGCACAGGTGGGTAGAGATTAAACATGACACCGTGGTGGGATTAGCGCGAGGGGTTTAACTGTTTAAAAATATTCTGTGAAGCGAGTCGGTAAAGGTCAGCATTGTTCACCCATTCAGGTCACTCATTTGTGGGAGACCTTCGAGTGAAAACCTATTTCTGCCTCTGAACTGGAGCAGAAGTATAAGTCACTTAGTCAAATAATGAGTTGATCAATAACAACTTTGATAGTGAACAATGTATCAAGTAACATGACTAACATTGTGTCCCACTTACATACGACACACTGAGTCCAAGCAGGTTTTTAATATGTCGTGTAGTCACGCTTTAAAAGTGACTTTAAAGCACTTCAGTGTGCATACTAAATACGGCTTATTTTTGAGTGTGCTGTTGATGGAAACTATTCCCCCACAATGCAATGCGCTGAGAAATGGAGGAGCTGCTCGCACCTGGTAAACATCAAAATAAATTGTGGGTATGTGGTGAAATGAAAATAATCTAATAAAGGGGACATATGGTGAAAAACTCACTTTTTCAGTGTTTGTGCCCCAACATTTGGGTGTCTGGACTGCATGTCGACCCACAATCTGTGAATTAACACAACCCAGAGCGTTTCTAAGGGGACTGATTAGATTAGAAAACATTTCAGATTTGGCCCCCCTTCCTCTGTCACACACCGGCTTATTAGTCCACAGCTTGAGAAGTACCTTTGCAAAGGTGTACTATATCTTTCTTGCAAGCCAATCAGAACAGACTGTTTTTTGGGGGGGAGCTCAAGGAGACCTACCTAAAACCTAGCTTTTAAGTTTTTTTTTGTTTTTTTTTTATATTAAACCATGAAAACATGTTTTAGTAGAAATAAGTATGATCTTGAAAATGGGAATTCATTTTTAGAAAGCTACTGCCAGTTAAACTTCACAAAGAGAAGAACAAATGTTTTTCTAAGTTGCACCTTGATCGACATCCGACGTCACTTTGTTAATTATTCTTAATACAAACAGCTAAACCAGTTTATTATAAAAGTAATATGTAGAATATAATTCATGGATTTGAAACACAGTCTATTTCACTTCTTCCTTTGGAGTTTGAATACACTTAGTCTGCCAATGCATGTAATGACATTACATTTTACTTTAAGCAATAAACAATTTCAAAACAATACTTTTAATTCACTTAACAATAAATTAATCAAAGTTTGTTTTGCTCCACCACAGATGGAAGATTTTGCAAACAGCATGCGTGTGTGCGTGCGTGCGTGCGTGCGTGCGTGCGTGCGTGCGTGCGTGTGTGTGTGCGCGCGCGCGCGTGTGTGTGAGATTTCTTTGTAAGAACTATTTTGAGTTTTCAGATCTTGAGAGAGCGAGCATTTCTGAAAAATGAGGTAATTAAGGGAAATTAGTGAGTTTTAGGCGAAGGATAAGGTTAGCAAAGGAATGAATTATGTCATCAAAGGCCGTAGAGGTACAAACGTGTGTGGGAAGTTAAGTTGGGAGAAAAAGAAACTGTGTGGTGGTTTTCAAGCCGACTTTCAAGCTCTGAAATAGAGGGAGGGAGGAGTGGAGAAATTAGTGTGTGTGTGTGTGTGTGTGTGTGTGTGTGTGTGTGTGTGTGTGTGTGTGTGTGTGTGTGTGTGTGTGTGTGTGTGTGTGTGTGTGTGTGTGTGTGTGTGTGTGAACAATGTCCTTGCATCTTGTACAACTTTTGTTCTAGTACTAGCTGAACAGTGGCATTATTAGCCAGATCTTATGTAAGGCAGCTTATGCAAGCAGCTGTCTTCTCACTGCCCCCCCCTCCTTTATCATTCGTGTCTCTCTCTTACTCGCTCTCTCTTCTAGGAGGTAAAGAGGTAATTACATGGTGTGTTTGTCTGTGGGTGCGTATATGAAGTATTTTGTTGCTCTCGGCCCTAAGTAGGACACACTTCTGTGGAAGAATGCCCCCGTGTTATCAACCTAAGTCACAAACGAGGGTCTGTTTGTTCACCACATTGAGTCAAAGCCAGTGCAGTTCCCTCTTTAGGGGCGTGGCCGTTAGGACCATGTGACCTGCTCGCGTTGTTTGGAACCGTGAAGGCCGGCTGCGGACGACTTGCTCGACTCCGCAGAGCCCTGAAGCCCTGCTGTTGCACAGCGCGCTGTTCGTTTTTTTTTTCAAACTTTATTAATATTGAATGTGTCACTTATCCTAACTGTCCCCAGAAGTACATCGGATGGACGGTTCTCAAAATTTGCGAAGAACACACACACACGCACACACACACACACACACACACACACACACACACACACACACACACACACACGCATACTGTACGTATGTAGAGACATAGGTTCCTTACTTTATAGTGAGATGTACAAGAAGATTAGGTTCAATGTGTGAGCTAAAGGCAACAACACAACATTTAAACAAGATTGAATGCATGACAAAAATATTGTGGCTGTTTTCCGGGAAGAACCTCTGTCTCATTGACATTGCCTGATATTTAACATTAAAGTCTGAGTTTCCCCGCAGGAAAATAATTTGTTATGGTTGGAGCGATGGGTTGAAAGGAAGGTGAAAGAATACTGAAAAACAACATTGCAGTCACAAGCTTTGGCATTGATGTACAATTATAAAACGTCTGATCAAGACAGTGACTGTATATTCAGTTTAACGTTCAGATTGTATCGACACAAAGACATGCAGTAAGCTGTTCTGTCTGGTTAACAGCCTGATGATGCTAGAAAGACTACGAAGCTCAGAATGTGCTGGGACCCGTCTGCCTCCAGGATGGAACACCACACTGTAGCAAGGCCCGTCTCCTCTGGAGCTCATCTGGAGCCACCTTCTCACAGAGGGACCTCAAAGTGCCCATTATTCATGCAGCCCAAAGCATTTTGCAGCATTAAAAGGAACAAATAAATGGACTACACAGCTTCTGACTTCCAGTGCAGATGAAGCCATCTGATTACTAGAAGTGGGAAATAGACATGAAACCTATAAAGAAGGCTGAAATGAACATTTCACTGAGATACGGACGAGAAGTGGAAACAATTAATTGATCAGTAGAAAAACTCATTTCTGTTTTCTTCATCATGTGCTGGCAGACACATTTTTGTGCGGGGTGAGGGGATATTTCATAGACCAAACAATTAATCAGTGAATGAAAAAAGTAATTGAAAATAAAGAAAAGATTTGCACAAAAATGCAAATTTTGGAAAACTGCAAATATGACATCTCTCTAAAAGGATCCTCAAATTGTACTATTTGGAGCTTCAGTTGTTGTGTCCATGTGCCTTGACATATTCAGAGTGGTATGTTCCTCATTTTGGGAGGAGATTCCACATGTCGACGATCTCCTGCTGGCTCGGGCTACAGTGTTGTCCTATTTTCTACTACAGAATTTGAGGTTATCCCGTCCCCTCCCCCCTTCGGTCATGGGGGTGTTTTTAGGACACCAGACAGACCAGACTGCTCCCCTCCCCCGTGCCTGTCCGTACTCCTCCCCCTCTCCACTCCCACATCTCCTCCTGTCTTTGTCCATCTCCCCCATCATCCTTCATGCCTCCCTCTTTTTATTTTTACTCCCCCCCGCCTCCCCTTTTACTTTTTATATTTTGCACTCATCAGCATCCCGTTTCCATATTCACTGAATTTAAATTGCTTCTCACTCTGTCTGTCCCGGCCAAAAGAAATGCTGTACTCCATAATGCAATGTTGGCTGAATGAGATGTCCTTGGAACACCTCCTTGGCCCGCTGTGTGGGGTTTTATAAGGTAAGATGGTGCAGGGTGTAAAACACAGATGGTTTTCTTATTTTTCTTATTAAGATTTCAACTCTCCGAACGCAAGTATTTTCAATAGAGTTAAAATATTTTCGTAAGATTGTGGTAGCTGCTTTAGCAAGAATGGAGATTTGTTTGAAAGTGTTGTCCAGTCTTCTCCCAGCGTTGCAGATTTTTTGTTTTAAGCCCGTCAACAATGTCGTCCGACAGTATTACTGAACTCGTGACTAAAGTTTACATGAAATGCGTGCATGCACCAGCCTTTTTTCCCCCTTTACATTGCGTCCAGTACATGCACGCATCTTTTCCTGTGAATCCCTTCTGCGCGTGTTGGCAGTTGAATTCCCCTTCTGTAGAGGTGGAGCCTGCCAATAACAACGACAACTACGAGAGGCAATTACAGAATGCAAATACGTTGAATAGCTGTCACTGAGAAAATGCCGACCAAGAAAAATGGGATTTGGTTTAATGAAAACCTGAAGGATTATAAATTGTGAGTCATATTGAAATACGTTTGACTAATAAGCCATTTGTTTTTTTTTCGAAACTTCATTAGGATTTTAGATCAAACCATTTCAGTACAATACCTCAGACTTAACATTAGCCTGGTTGTTCATTAAAATGTCTGTAATAACCGTATCTCTCCACTAAAGGTCACTTTAATGTCTCTGCTCCCGAATAGATATCAGTCATTGACGTCAGGCCTCAATGATCAAATTAATGCTTTGTTAAAAATGTACAGTGCTACACTGCCTTTGATGTTTGAGCTGCAATTAAACTGAAAACGAGCCCAGGTTGAGTTTTCAAGGTGCAGAATGTCCGATACTGTAATATTATTCTGCCGTTTTGTCAGGAGCCACCTAAATGCTCCTCTGGTGTCGTTTGACTTTTTCACGTGAAAACTGTCTCGTTCAATGTCCAAACGACAAAATTCACCTCCGATGCAGAATGTCAGATCAGCGCAGAGCGGAAAGCAACACATTGCGACGTTTGTAAGCTCCTAACTTAGCTTTTATGGACCCAACGTGTCAAACACCTGCACAGATCAGTGTAATGGAATCCACGGCAACTTCCCCTGCAGTGAATCCTACCGTTCTGAAGCCTCTTTCTGAAACTGTGTCGAGGATTTATGCGTACTTCGGTGGTCATAATGGCTTTCATTACAGTTCAAAATGTACTTTTTCACACCCAGTGGACATCTGTCATAAAACTGAGTCAATACGCAGTCTTGACAAACATCGATCATAATCTTTACAAAAGTTATTGCAGACCCGTTGCATGGGATCGTGTTATACTGGTTATGCGTCATGTCCACCTCCAGGGCGTTACAAGGGTTGTCTCAGGTAAGAAGGACGAGAAACAAGAGTCTAACCTTCAAGCTGCTGCTCCGACATGGAACTGCTCAGAGTAGCTCACATATACTGTATGTTATGCAACTGTTATTTTACAGCCCCGGAGGCCTGACATGAACTGCGTTGGCCTGCTTTCCCCTGTTGTATAGAGTTACATAAAACCATATGACTTTGAATGAAGCGGGTTTTTTTGTTGGCTGGTTGTGTGTTCTGTCTGCGGGAGTTTCATGTGAAAGTTTTCTGTACATCTTAACGGTACAGTCATAATAGCACCATCTGCTTCGGTACCGCTAACGTTTTTAGCAGTGACCTCTTGATGACGGCTTCTCCGTGTCCGTAACAAGATAGTTACTCTGTTTGGCTTTGACTGGCTTATGTCTTATACATAGTTTCACAAACAGTATGTTCACAAGTAACCGGCGCACACAACGGCCCCAAAGTGTGCAGCCAACACTTCCCTGGCATTTAATGCCGTGTAAGAATTTCACAGATCCAAGAACTGTTTGTGCTTCACTTTTCCCAACAGTGTGTACCGTGGTTGATAACGTGATAAGAGTGTCGCGCTTTCTGATGCTTGTGGTCTTTTTGAGGGATCAGCGAGCAGAGGGGGAACCCTCAGTGCTGGTTTGTGATATTACGTGCAGGTCGACATGATTACTGGCCGTTTCACCACATAATGTGAAGACAAAACAGCAACAGCGGCGGCCATTTGTTGAAACGCTTTTAGGGCTCAAAGGACCTCTTGCAGTCTTGTGAATAACAACTGGCGTACAGAAAAATAAGCAGCATTTGTTATTGATTAAAAGAACATGTATTGTTGGGGGAAATAGTGTCCTGGTTGTATTGCCACAAAAAAAAGGTCCTTGGGAGGAGGCTGTGGAGGATGTTTGGGTCGTACAGAGCATCTGACACCACAGGTTATGTCACATTTGCTTTCTTTTACAGGAACTGTGTGTAGGATTTAGCTGCATCTAGTGGTGAGGTGGCAGATTGCCACCAACTGTACACCCCCTCTGCTCACCCCTCCCTCTCCAAGTGTTTTGGAGAACGACGGTGGCCTTCAGGTAATGTAAAAAAAAAATGTGAAAGGCCCTTTCTAGAGCCAGTGTTTGGTTTGTTCGTTTTAGGCTACTGTAGGACAAGGCCGGTTCAACAGTGCCGACTTTGTGGAGAGGAAGATGAACGGCTCGTTTTGAGCTCATGAAAACCGAAACGATTCTTAGTCTCAGGTCATTATATATAAGGACAACATAGTTATGAATATTATTTTCCCTTTCTGCCAATAAATCCCCCTAAATCACACACACAGTTCCCTGAACTGAAGGTGTTTTCTTTCCATAACCCATTGCCCGGCTACGTAAGCAAAGCTCAAAGAAGCTCAGATAACAACACACGCAGGTAGACATTACTCCACTACGTCTTCACATAGCTAATAGTCGTTTTGCCGCTATATTATGCTTCAAATATCAAATAAAGAACCTTTTTAAATAGATTCTGTGACCTTATATCCATCTCTATACGTATCTATGTTTTGGGAAACCAGAACATCAGAGCAAAAGCGAGTTCACCAGGTCCTTGGTTATAGTGTTGTAAAACTGGCCCGTCTGGCCAATAAGTCAACTTGGCCGGAGCTCCCTGTTGTGTAATCTGCTGTGTAACGTTATGCAAGGTGAGCTGGCAGGTGATCGGAGTAAACCTTCGCTGTGATACTGTGTCTGGACTCATCTGAGTGGGAGTGCATATTACGCAATGCCTTTTGTTTTTTTAACCAAGCGAGACAACTAAGGCAATAGTTCTGGTTTACGGTGGTAAATGTAGGCCAAGGGAGTGTTTCACCATAACACCGGGAGGTTTTGAGATTTTTATATTTGTCTCCTTTTGAAAAAATGCATCAAGAGAGTTGTTTTGTTTTCTAAAATGCTCAGAATTTCTGTAACGTTGAATGATATCACATTTTAGTGTTCCGTTGAAACAACTTGGATAGTGATTATGATTTTGTCGTATATGACCGAATAATGCTATAAAAAAAAGTACAGCTGATAATAAAGGGCATGGCAGGACTCTGTGGTTTCAGATTATGAGTGTCACTCTGGCACACAGAAAAGCCTGGGAGTAATGCGAATATAATTTTCCTGCTACTGAGAGATGGTGCTCTAAAAGGATCCCAGAAACTCTTGAGCGCTCGCTCATTCTTTCATCTGCAGGTTGTGATCTTTATGTCTCTCGCAAATTACCTTTTAGTAAATTCAAAATCTTAGAGGTCAACTAAAAGAATTTTCAGCAACCTTTCCCCAGAAGAATGCACACATTATATAAATATGAGAATAGACTCAAATACGTATTTTGCAGTACTGAGACTTTTGCAATTTACCTTTTTGGTCCACATGTTGATGATATTTTGGATGCAGATTACGGCACTTGTGCGGAGTAGCAGCTGTGGTTTATGATCCCAGAAGACTAAATTAGATCTCATCTTTAACTGCAGACGCATGGCACACTATACATAGTGTATATTACCCCCAAAAACTCCCTCCTTGATTTTTTTTTTTAATGCAAGTCAATTTCAGCGATGTCTTGTGGCCATTCAGTCCGTCATTGAGTGTAGTGTATCTGAGCCATATCGGTGGACGATACCAATCTTTTGTTTTGTTATAGCGTTGTTATACAATTTCAACCACTCTGAAGTCAGTCGTCAAATATTCGAAATGTTATCCTTTTACTTTGTTATTGTCACCTATAGTGGCATAAACACGCACAATTTAAATGATTAGGGAATAAATTATTGGATTTTTATTTAAATATTTCCTCTATATATTATATTATATTGCTGTGAAAACATCTCCTTCAAGCAACTCTTCAAAAACTACATTTTACAAGATTATATTTGAACACACCATGAGAGCCTTATTATTTACCTTCGCCCAGGACTCAAGTTTACTGGATAGATATTGAAGGCATCACAATGTAACGCAATGCAGCAGTTGGAGGAGCTGTATTTAACAAAGTGAACATTAATAAAGTTACATTAATAAAGATACAGTGGAGTGACGCCTTCCTGAGCGGAGAATGACGTCGCTCTCCTTCTGCGTAAGTTGTTATCTGACCTTCTCTGTGCTATGTTGACAGAGCCGGGCGGCCGCGCACCGGTCTCCCCTCCGGTGCACACCGTTAGCTCCGTGAACACTTTTGCCACAGTTTGCACTATTAGCGCTGTTAGCACCGTTAGCTCTGAGCCGCCGTCGACATGTTGAGAGCCGTTGCGAGGCAACGGTCCCAATCTCTAGCCGTTAGCTTCACATTTAGCCACCAGGCTGAACTGCCTACTGGCTGCTAACAGTTAACGCTAATTAACTAACGTTAGCTCTCCTACTGCCAAGTTCACACACTTTGTAAAAGTATTCAACCGCAGGTATGTAACTGTTAGTACTTGCTTGACTTTTTTTTTTTTTTTTTTTTACTTTTTCTCTCTGCGCAGACTCAGTTGTGCTCAGAGGTATCTGCCACAAGGGTTGTGATGTGTATTGGTACTTATTTTTGTAACTTTGTGCTGCTAGTTTCAGATATGCAAAATCACCCTGTGATACTCTATCAGGGGCTTTGGAGTGAGGATAAAGCAGAATTAGCAAACGGTCCTTGTGTAATTTCCCCCCTCCATGACGTCTTTCTCCTCATGAGAAAAGCATAACACTGTCTGTGCATGGAGACAGGTGGCAGAGGAGGAACAGAGACAAGACATCTACTGTCTGTGAGTGTGTACGTGGTCATCTATTGATTCACACCTGTACCTTTTTTGTTTCAGGTGTGCAGTGCGGCCATGCTGAGGTAGCGGCAGCCTGCGGGTCAGGATGTCTGCTGAAGAAGAGGAGCGTCTGAATAGAGGGAAGGGGGTGAGAGAGATCTGCTATGCCACTGATGAAGACGAAGACAGCGATGGAGGTGATGAGGAGGATGATGAGTGGATACCTGGTGAGTCGGAATGCTCCAAATTGCCATCTACACACCAAATGTCTGACTCTGTGACTTCGGTCAAGGATTGATAATGTCCAAACAAAACCAGAGCCAGCAACCTAAAATGCAAAGGATTATGGGTAAGAAGAGAGACGTTGACAAGTGGCGAACATGATGAAACAAACGGAGGACTGGCCATAGTTTTGCTACACTTCTTTCATTGTTTGTGTCTACTTCCAACAAAGACACTTTTTTAAAGACACAGAGCAAACGGCTGCTCGGTCCACATGTGTGACCAGACCAGCTCTCCACGTTAGCCCTCGGCCTTCTGTCCTGCCTCAGGAAACAGACTCCTCTAACGTCCCTCGTCTCCTCTCACTTCTTCTGTTGCCAGTATTTGTTACATAACCTTATGAATCATCATTGGTTCTATTAGATGCTGAGTTGTGTGTGTGTGTGTGTGTGTGTGTGTGTGTGTGTGTGTGTGTGTGTGTGTGTGTGTGTGTGTGTGTGTGTGTGTGTGTGTGTGTGTGTGTGTGTGTGTGTGTGTGTGTGTGTGGGGTCTCTTGCTGTGTGTGTTTGTGTGTAGGAGGTAAGATTTCAAGTTTGGTTGGATAACTAAAATGGCGTCAGTCTTTGGATGACTTTGACCTCTATACCGGGGGAAAAACAGCACAGCATTTTTTTATTTTTTTATTTCAAGATTTTAGGCTTTGAGATGCGGTGGGAGGGGCAGCACGATCAGAAAGCACCTTGTTAACGTGACATCTTACATTTCATAAACTTAATGTACTGTAGCATTCCTCCCATGTGCTTTTTCAGTTGACGTGCAGTGAAATCTGTCTCTCAAGCTCTGAGGTATTTAAGTGTCAACTGAATGAGAGAGCGAAGGAGTGAGATTACCTGCAGGAACAACGATCGTCCTTGAATCTAAAATATGCCTCTTCCATTTTCTGTATGTGTGTATGTTCTCTTGTACTTTTGACTTACTTTCAGATCTCGAAAGAGAGGACATTTTGTGTGGCGTTCACTTCTTCAAAGGGCTGTTTGAGAATTAAGATCAAGCTTTAAAGTTAGAAGTAGGTAATCAGGGTAAAGGAATAGGTTGTGTAATTATTGTTATGTAAATGAGGGCCGTCGTCGTACCCTGTCCTCATCTGTTTTCTTGGTGCATCGCTCCAAAGTGAGTGGTTTCTCAAGCGTAGTATAAAAGCTAAACACACACCAAACAATCACAACATCCGTGTTTCTTTTCCAGGACATCTTAACTCTTTTTTATCTTATCTTTATCACTTCTCTCTCTCTCTCTCTCGCTCTCACTCTCACTCTCTCTCTCTCTCTCTTTCTCTCTCTCTCTCTCTCTCTCTTTTTATCTTTCTTTTTTTCTTTTTTTTACTTTAAATATTGAAACGTCATAGATGACGATTGCTTGTTTAATTGCTTCATATTTCCACTGTGGACAGTGGGCGGGAAACGGAATTCTCGAAATAGCGACGGTGACGCACTTTACGGCGGCACTGACGTGTGTCGTCACCAGAGCAGCTACCAACGATCGCTAATTTCTTTTGAACTAGTCAAATGACCACAGCACACAGTTCAGTGTCTGTTCTACTCTCATTCCATTTCTACTGTAAACACTTTCCTGGCACCTGCTGAATACGTAACGCGCTGCGCTGCAAGCTAGCTAACGGAGCAACGAAGAAAAAGGCTCTGCTCGCGTTAAACGCACTAATTAAAAAATAGATCTCTCGCTCCTGTTTTACGACGTTTCCACCTGTTGGCTAACCGTCTCCTGACCCACTAGAAGTGCGTGTGTGCGCGCGTGTGCGCGCGTGTGCGTGTGCGTGTGTGTGTGTGTGTGTGTGTGTGTTCATTTGTGCTTTAGAATTTTTAAAGATTTTTAAATGCTCTGTTTACAAACTGACAATGTGACTACATATTATAACATTAACTCTCCGCCAGACAGCGGAAAAAAAAGCATCGGTCGAAACTATTAATTTAAAGAAATGCGTCGGTATTTTGGAAAGTAATTGCAGATTGGAGCGTGGCCATAAACGGGTGCGTAATTCAAGTTATCCGGCCTGGGGAGAGCTGCGAGTCCGTGTTGGATACCCCTCTGATGTGGCAGATTGCTGGATGTGTCTGGGCCTCGGCAGCAGAGACGCGTGAACATGTGAGGAACTCTTCAACAGACACGGCCTGTACATGTTGTCCTGATCACAGCAGCGGTACTCTGTTTGATGCTTTATGGCTGTTACGCTGGTAATATAGGATCTCAATGTGTGTGCCTTTTGTGTGAGAGATGATGATGATGCTGCTTTACCAATAATCATCCCACAAGAAGAGGCTCAGGTCCTTGTGCCTTCCTGCTTGTGTTCGTGCTCATAAAGCACTTTTACCACAACCGCTGAGCAACACTTTGTATCACTGACCCGGTGTGGAGGTGGCCGGACCTTAAAGGCCCCAGAGGCGGGTTTGAGGCTGTGAGGTTGCCGATTTAGATTCCCTTCTGAGGTGGAACAGTCCCTCCTGAGAGAAAACAAGTGACGGCGCTACACGTGTAGCGTGTTGATGAGAATAACGTATTGATGTATTGCGGAAGTTGTGAAATAATGAGGCCAGTTTTTACAGTTTCTTTGATCGGGTTGCTGTTTGGCAGCCACATTTTAATGCACCTCTTTATGCAGCACTGAATGAAAGCAGGACTTGTGATGTGCTATGTGGTGCCACTGCGGTAATGCAGTCGTCCTGAGGGAGTAAACAAAGCAGATTATTGAAGCATTTATTTTGTAAGTAACTATAAAAGTGTTCAGCAATCTCTTTTTGGGTTGGAAACTTGTATGCCTTGTGCCACTACAGTTCCATCTTTTCTCATCATCAACCTTAAACATTGTTGTCCTGCAATTACTCGCATTAAGGTCCGGCACTTTTTGAGCCACTGGTTCAGAGTTTAAGGGACGTCTTGTACGCTGCATGGTTTTACAGCTCGGGTCGAGAGGTGGACTCGGTTCTCTCAGACCACAAAGAGCGACAGCTCTCCGTCTGTCGTCTCGTCAGCTGGTGGAAGGAAGGAAAGGTCTGTAAAGGCGTTTACATGTTTATCTTCCTCACTTTGCAAGTCTGCTTTGCTCTTGTGATATCATCTTGTGCGTCTGTCCCACGGTTGCCATAACAACTGTCACCAGGACGCCGACCCCCTTCAGAGTTGTGACGCTTTCCTTCTCAAGGTTTGACATCCCCATCATTTCCCGGCCATTATCTTTTCTTCTTGTCTTCATACTCCTCTCTTCCCTCCTCTGATCTTCACTGATGTACCTTCATCCCTCTCCATGCAATGCATTCCTTCTGTCCCTACATCTTTATTCATTCTTCTTCTCGTCAATTTTAGGACCTCAACCACCTGCTTTGAAGTTCGTCATCTCTCTTCCTCTGCTCTCTGTTTGTTTTTAAAGTATTTCAATATTATTTGTCCTTCATGGTTTCCACCTCTTTTAAAGGAGCTGAATTCCAAATTTAAAAGCAGGACACCATTAATCCACTGTATGTTTACATTAGCAAACAGTTGTTTGCTGCCAAAATAATGCTCTGGATTTCTAATTTAGCACTCTTAAACAAAACCATTTAGATTTTAGAAATGCATTTTAAAGACAGAAAGAGGCATGTTTCAGCAGCGTGTAGAGCAGAATAAGTATAGAGTAAGGAGAAAAGGAGATAAAGAAATAAAGAATAAAGAAAGTGGGAGTGGGAGTTTAATAGTGTCATGTGACAAGAATATGGAAATGTGTAGAAGTATGGTTTGAAGCTTTATGACGATTTGAAAAAAAATCAACAGCACATAGGAAAAATACAGCTTTGTGGATTATGAAAAAACTATTTAGAGTACAGGACTGATGGCACCACCCTCAAGCAGGATATCCCGTCATATTGTTGCAGATTTATTTCCAAAGTGCTTCACTCTACATCTGTTTCTACAATACTCTGCGTCTGGTTCCCCCAATCCTGTTTTATCAGATGCAGTGATGTTTTTTATATTTTCAAATTTGCTCTTTTTTTTCTTCTGTTATCATTTTCTCCTCATTTAGAAATGATGAAATGGAAATGTACCCTTTGACTAAGATGGAAGGTCAATTGGAGACAGACTTTTCTAACCATAATTGGGCATTCGGTGTGAAGAACCTTGATTTTCGATTCACTGGATTAGCATAAATAATTCATGTGGTTACTATCATGGTTTCTATGACTTCCAGATCAATTTTTAAGTCAATATTGGCAATTAGTCCCAAATATCTACTCCAATAGATTAGATTAGAAAACATTATCAATCCCCAGTAGGGAAATGCATTTGCCACCAAAAACTCATACAGACAACAATAGACAAAGTCCACAGTACACAACAGACAAAAACACATTACAAAGAATAAATAAATAACACCAGAAAATGCCATATGAAACATGATTGAAATCAGAAAGATGCTCAATCTAAAAACCACATCTAAAGGTGTTCATTAAAAAGTCTGACTGCTGCTGGAACGAAAGACCTTCTGAGTGGTTCAGTAGAACACTGAGGCGTCCTGAGTCCATTAAAAACACAGTGGAGTGGACGGCCTTTAAAAGAAGAAATTGTGAATCAGTCCAGGTTTAAAGGGAATAATACATTGCAATAGAGCATTAAACATGAAGCGTGGCTATATCCTGAGAAAATAATGAAATGGCAGATAACCTTACAAAAAGAACAACTAGTACTTAACCTTAAAAAATTTAACATTTTCTATATCGCTAAACTGTGTTGTGATATGTTGTCTTCTGATAGATCATGACCATAATAAATTATTTGTATAGCACTTCTCAAAGCCAATACGACAAAGTGCTGAACACAAAACAAAGATACAAGAATAGAATTAACGAGGCAGAAATCAGTCAAACAGACACAAGATAGAAATTAAAAATGTTCAGCGTGTAAATATGAGCATAAAAAAACCCATCATACCCATTTAGCTTATCACTGAATATGAGTTTTAAGAATTTTAATGGGAGATGGTGATTTTGACAGAGCCAGGGTGGCTCAATAATTTGGAGGCCTGCCATTAGGAGCCTTTTAAAGTTATCAATATAGTCTTCGGATCAATCCTACAAACAGTGTAGTGATGCCAAAAGTGGAGTGATGCGTTGAGTATGTTTTGTACTAGTTGGAGCATGTTGAGTGCTCCTCACACCTGATCAGACCGTTTCAGTTGTCCCACCATGGGGAAACAAACTCAAAACTGGTCTGATTTACAAGCTAACTCTAAACCATCGTCGCACAATAGCTGGTGGGGTCCCAGATTGCACTCTGGCCAATGTGTTCTGCCTCTTTTGCTGTCCACACGGACTGTTTACCTGCATTCTGCCAAAGCCTGCTCAAACAGGATTAGTTACTACTACTCGGGACTACAAACGGAAAACCAAAATATTGACCCGTTGCCAAAAGATTCTACATATGAATGCAGAATCTGTTTTATAGAGTTTATTTATGATGCGTCTGAGGGAAAGTATTTACAAGGTCAATGAGATTGGTCCTAGAATGGAGCCCTGGGGGACAAAGAGGAGAAATATGATGAAAACCACTGCACGGCTGTATTAGATATATCAACCCACTGATGAAGTCTATGTATATTGTATATATTGATATAATATTAGCTGTATTTCACTAGATTTGTGTGTGTGTGTGTTCGTGTGCGTGTGCGTGCGCGTGCGCGTGCATACTGAGGGGTGTGTACTGCATGTTATTGGCTCTGAGCTCAGATGAGGCTGTCATGAGGTTTAGTCACATCTTTCATAAGACCCACACAGACGCACACACACACACACATTCATATGTACACCCACACACAGACACACACACACACACACACGCACACTGACTCCAGAGAGCAGGAGAGTAATAGTCCGTTAATTAGCCTGTTGCTCCCCCGCCTGTGTGTAGGTGTGGGCAAGCAGAGTACAGTCTCACTCGCTCGCTGAAGAAAAACAAGTAAACATGTTTACTCCCACGAATGTTACAGACACCTGTTGGTTTAATCAGCGCAAGATGCATCACCGTGCCAACTTCCATCAATACTGCTCCGGTGGAACTCCAGGTAGTTGAGTATATATTGAACTGAGATTTGACGTCCTTTTTCTTTTTTTTTTCTAGGCTACTTGTATTTACATAAACGTTGGTTGAATATGAACACTGAAATAACAGCTGTATACTTAATATGACACATATGATCCAAATACTGAAGGTCCTTTTGAAAGATGTCTTCTCTGCACAAATGGGATTCAGGAAAAAGTAAAAAAAATGCCCAAAAGAAACTGGCTGCACTAATGAGAGTTCTATTGTGGACACTTCTCAAAGGAGCCTCAGCTTGCCGCGGTCGGACGTGGTTTTTGTTTACGTTTTCAGCACTCGGAGGTCGGAAATTGGAAATTTCAACTGGGGAAATCCCGGCCTTTGAGCTTCTAGAACGCATCATTAAGCCACCCAACAGACTGGTTCAAATTTGGTCATCAAGTTACTCTCGAAATGGATGTTAATTAGCGACAGCTGATTTAAAATATGCTCGCTTCAGTCGGCTTCGATGCAGCCATGTCTTTAAATATTGTATACGTTTTGTATTTAGTCAATAAAATTGGACCACACTTTAAGTGTGTGTGTGTGTGTGTGTGTGTGTCCTGATTAAGGGCTACACAGAGTGAAGTGTAGGTGGTGATACAGTAACACCAGCTGGTCCACATACTGACACACCAGACTGCCAGATCGTGTGTGTGTGTGTGTGTGTGTGTGTGTGTTTGTTTATCTGTGTGAGATGAGAGGTTTTGGGTGTGAGCAGACTACAGATTAGGTGAGGTCGTGACTCGATGACAAACCAGGTTTGAATAGTTGGAATAAGTCATCCATGAAACCACCTGCCATCTTTGATTTTGAATCATGAGTGAGCTGTGAATCGTATAATCGGATTGTGATCGGGCCTTTTTTAGAAACGGTCAGGAGAGGAGAATCCCTTATCTGAGTCTCTGGTGGGTGAAAGTATTCAGAGACACACTCAGCATATTTCATATTCTTCTGGTACTTAGGAGGAGAATTAATGAAACAGGGCAGATACGATCTTTACAAGCCCAAATGTTGGCATGCAATGCAAACTCATATTCAGCTAAAAAAAAGCTTTGGATTTAATACGTATTTTTTTACTCCACAACGTCATGATTCTCAATAAATCTGGATCTTTTAAATCCATTTCCCACTTCAGCAAAAACAATAATAATCGTAAACATACTAGTCATGTATTTTTACCGGTTTAGTTATTATTAAAGAGCACCTTTCAGAACACAATGATATTTCTTAGCATAGCTGTCGTTCAAGCTAAAAAAAAACATTCACTTGTAGGAAGTAAATCAGCACGGGGAAGTCATTTGAACCTTTTGATTTTCTTAAACCAGCGTGAACAAAGAAGACCTTGAAGTGCTCAGAAAAAAAACAATACACTTTCATTTTATATCCGCATAAGATATACTAAACTACAATTGTTTACTCGCGTATATCTAAAAACAGGAATTAACCTTGTGGTGTTAATGTTATCTTGGCTTCAAAGACGTCATAGCTAAATGTGCACCAGAGCTCCCGTGTGTCCTCTCGCTGCTCTGAAACCTCGGCGTTTTTTACGACGACAGAAACGTTGTGTCTGAGGTCGGGTCACCCGGTCACGCTGAACGTCACCCAGCTTCAGCTTCCTCCTCAGCATTTCACTGATTCTTGTTGCCGTCCGCCTCACTCCTTTTAACTCCCGCAGCTATAAACATACATTTGATTAGTGTTTGTAGTTCCAGAGTGGATCATATTTAAATCAAGTGTCGATAGTATGTGGCAATACTATTGCTTCTATTTCAGGGTCACCCTCTACACACACATTCATACCCAACAGATGCCGAACACAAGCACAATCTGATAGAGGTGTTACAGTTTGTTGCCGTAGGCAACGGGATCTAAGTGACTGTGGACTTGCTCACTGCCTGCCATATTGGATGGTGATGTGCTTCATGACATTTTATGTCTTTATTGGGTACACCGTCCTGTTTTGTGTTTGGACCTTTAAACTTTATTACTCGTCTTTTTACATACATACATGAAATTTGGCATGTTGGCATGCTCTCTAGCATCTTAGGAGCAGTCGGCTGCTGTGAAGCACACGGAGAGCAACTGGGGGTTCAGTGTCTTGCTCAAGGACACTTCGACATGCAAACTGTAGGAGACCAGGGATCGAACCGGCTACCTTGCAGGACGACCACCTTACCCCACGAGCCACAGCCGCTCATAAATATCGCTTCCAATGGTCTCGTCCACTTTGTAGCCAAAGCTGAAGCGACCCGATACCGTGTGCGTTGACCTGATTGGTGAAGTGAAGAAGTGTGCTTCCCATTTGACTGCCACATGACTGGTAACAAATAGCATGATTGATTGAGCTGAGGTTTCCTATCAGGGACATTTTATTACTATAATTCAAGTAAAGGATCTGAATTCTTCTTCTGAAGCAGTGCACACGAATACAAAATACAGTGACTCAAAATGCCTTTTCTCTCTCTTTTTTATCTTATCACTTCATTCTCTCTCTCTCTCTCTCTCTCTCTCTCTCTCTCTCTCTCGTGCTCTCTCTCTCTCTCGTGCTCTCTCTCTCTCTCTCTCTCTCTCTCTCTCTCTCTCTCTCGTGCTCTCTCGCTCTCTCGGTCAATGTAGGTTATGTAAACAGTGAAATGCGAGCTTTCCTTCCAGTGCAGGAGGAGGCGTGGCTAGATACGAGAACTGTGGTAGTGGGGCAAAGGTGTGTGTGTGTGTGTGTGTGTGTGTGTGTGTGTGTGTGTGTGTGTGTGTGTGTGTGTGCGCGTGCGTGTGTGCGCGTGCGTGTGTTCATGCTTAGCAGGGCAGTCCTCTGCTTCACATTGCTGCTGTCGTCGCCGCCTCCTCCTCTCAACTCCTCCCCCACCTCAGTGACTCTCACTGCGCTGCTCCTCCCCCCGGCTCCATAGCAATGTGGGTTAGTGAGTGCAGCCATGTGAAACTGGGGCCTCACCTTCGTGTGTGTGTAAAGTGATCTGTGAGGATAATCCCGCACCACCACCTCGGGTTTAAAGGGGTCCTGAAGTTCACAGGATTGTTTTGAAACAGCCTCCTCACCTTGTTATCACGGATTTGTCTCTCATTGGCTTCATCATTTCATCTGTTCGATTTGTTTTTTTATCCGTGGCTTACCATTTAATTTCCACTCTTTCATCAATCTTTTCCTTTTTCTTCCATCCTTTCTTGTTCTCCAAGCTTATGGCTCCTCTTTTCTGTGTCTTCCTCTCATCTTTCATGTATTTCCTTTTACTCTTTCTCACCATGGTGATCTCCAGTTTTCATTTTTATAGGATACATTCTCCGTATTTCTCTGTCATTTCTCTTGCCATACTCTGTGTTGAATGGTATTCACAGTTACGTGTTGCTGAACTTTTTACTGTTTGTGGTGTTTATGATGGGTTTATTGGCGTTTACGATGTGCGATTCTTTCCTGTGAAGCCAAACAAGAATTTTATAGTACCACATGACTTAATTCATCTCTGCTCATTGTCGTCCCCTCTTTTTTTCCAAGTTTGTTTTGCTAAAAAGCAGGAAGTGGACTCTCCAGACGCATGTGGAGACACATTTTAATACATTTTAAGGTGTAAACTGATCTCAGATCTCTGATTGCCAAGTAACTGTTGCCTGCGGAGAGAAAAATAGCCCTTTTTTACATTAAAGACTCAAAAAATGGGACATTTTAATTTGGGTGAGAATTCATGTTCACTATACTCAGGAAACTGAGACAAAATAAGACTAAATAAGAGGAGCATTTTACAATATGTGATGCATTTACAATCCATCACAACACCACAAACTGACGCTGAAATATTGAGTTGGATCTACTCTCTGACTTGTTGCAACAGTACTTGATTTCACAGTCAAAGCTTCACATAGAAGCATCGAATGTAATTTTACTGCAGAGCTCTGTCAACCTACCTTTTGACTTCCCATAGTTTAAAATGGACAGGACCTGATATGAGGGACCCAGAGTATAGAGTTATTCTATAGACGCCTCAGTCCGTCCAGATTCATGACAGTGATTAATGTTGGGATTCATATTTTGATTCATTTCTTTTGGTAAAATGATGATGACTTGGCTGGTTAATACCTTCCTCTTTCGTCTTCCTCCTCATTCCCACACAGTTTTATCTTCATACACTAAAATTCCAGTCAGCCTCGAGGGATTTGATGTTATTTCGAATGCGCTGAAAGTTGTGATCTTCACAAGATTCCAGTGAATTGACCACAAATCAACACGTCTAGATGTTGTGAACGCTCTCTCCTCTCACCCTCTTTCCATCTCTTTGCATCTCCATCCCTTCCTGCTTTAACACCATTAAACCTGTTACCTAAGGCAGCCTCTGTAGAGGGGGCGTGGCCTGCTGACATCACACTCACTCCTGTGTCAGTTGGTCGGGGGGGAGGGAGAGAAAGAGAGGGAGGAGGAGGAAGTAGACAGAAAAACCAGCACAAGTGGGAGGATGGGGGGGTTTCCTACACACGACAGGCTGGGGCAGCTTCCAAGCGACTCATTGTTTTGTAATTGTCCCAATGGCCTTCTGTCCTCACTGGAGTGCCGGTAAAGCTGCGAGACGAGACTAGAGCTAGATGTTGAGAGAGAGACACACACACACACACACACACACACACACACACACACACACACACACACACACACACACACACACGCTCTCTCTCTCTCTCTCTCATTCAGACACTTTGACACGCTCGGTTTGGACGGGACACTTATTGTGTTCGCGGCATGAAGGAGCAACACGAGTAAGTTTCTAAGATTGAACGTGTAACGGGAGGCATGGCTCTCTCGCCAGAGTAGGAGACAAAAACGTCTCTCAACCACATGACATGGGTGAGTAGCTTAAATTCTTTTTTGACTCATTTGTTCAGTGTGTGACTGCTTTTCTCATTAGTTGGCTTCTTTTTTTTTTATTATTGTTGTTTTTTTCACACATTTTCTTGTGATCTCTCTTAGTCCTGGAATCTCTCGTGCTGTATGTGTTCTTCCAAGTGCTTTGTGTGTTGGCACAACTATCCCACTGACCTATATGTGGTGCGGTGCCAAGTCTTTGGCCTGGACTATACAGGCAGGGCAGAGCTGGAAGGTTTCATAAGGCATGTTATGAAATCGTTGCAGTAGTTGTCCTTGTTTCCCCAAAAGAAAAATGTATCCTTGTCTCGATTCACAACAACTTTAGTGGCACTTTATGTGGATGAAACTAAATTTGTGTGGGTAAATTGTCCCCTTTCAAGCAGACATTGGCATGACGACTTAGGTTGCTGCTTTTAGAAGAGGCCTGAATTTAGTTTCACCTCCTTTTTATTCCATTCAAAATCAGTTTTTTGCTACTGACAGCGGCTTCTAGTGTTGGCGCAATGAGCCGTTTAATCCAGGGTGAAGTGTTTCCTGTAACCCTTCACAACAGCGTCCCCTCAGGTCTGTGGAAAACTGCAACAAATTGGATTAGTTAGCGTAAACAATCTGATAAATTGTCAGTGGCTGTTGTACATCTACAGATTAATTTTAACAACCAAACATAAAACACCACAAAGTTTGTGTGGGACTTTTACAAACACGGATCGTATAGAAATGTACATTTTGTGATTCTAGGCTGGTGTCAAAGTGTCTCCAGCAAGTAGTTTTGGAGTATATTCTTTTTTTATTTTTTTAAACTATGTTTCACCTTGCCACCTTTCTTTTTCCACCCAAATAAATACAGCGTTCGCTCAATAACATCCAAGCTCAGCCACAGGACAGCCACCAAGCATTAAAGAAAGAGTCTGCATGGATCGGGGAACTTTTGTGACTTTGTTGGTGTTTTTCAGGGACCTTGACACACATTTCTGCAACCACATTCCTCCTCTGTGCCCTTCTGCTACACACACACACACACACACACACACACACACACACACACACACACACACACACACACACACAAGCTGTCGTCTGTGTGGGTCAGCAGAGCCCCCCCTCTGTCGTTAACAAGCGTCCATGTTTGAGAGGAAGTAGGCTATTAGTTTGACATACTGTAGTACTAATCAAATTCTTCATCTCTGGATTTGTGTGTCAGTGGGAAATATGAGTACTGTTTGTATCAGATTTTATATATATATATATATATATATATAGATCATATTAATACTTTCAAGTTTCGTTGTGCGTGTACTTAAATGTATTTGTTGCTGACCAACAAAAACACACAAACAGGCCACCGTGAATGTGTGGGCGGCTGCTTCCGTACAGGCTCTGTATTCCTGAGTGTGTTTCGGGGGAGGGTTTTTTTTAGAAAGGGGAGGGGATAGAGGGTGAACAGCCGTACGAGTCCCCCTCGGTGGGGCCCCGGCTTCGGCATGATGGGGTTATGTAAGTTTTTCAACTGCCAGCCCTCCTGCATGCCTCTGCCTCACATTCTCATTGCAATTTACCAAAGAGGAGCACACAGAGCGGCCGGCTAGTCGTCACTGAGGCAGTAGATCAAAGACCAGCCGAGTTTAAAACCAGGCTGAGAAGAGGAGAAATACGCCTCCCGCTTGCTTCTTTTTCAGGTTTGTTTTTCCCCCCGAAAGAGAGGGGGGTGATTTTGTGAGATTGACAGCAGGAGATAAAAGAGGAGAGGAAGAAGGAAAGCTGAGAAGACCGGCTCTTGTCTTTACTCGCGAACCATGCTGCTCCTGGACGAATCGGAGTCATTCGCAGGTAGGTGACATCATCGCCCCGACCCATGAGGCAGGGTTGCCGGAGGGATGAGTCCCTGCCCGACCGTCGAGGGGAAGGGTTAGAAAGTTTTTGCGAGAAATGAGAGAGATGGGTGGTACAAGCTGGAAAGTAGCTTAGAGAGGGGGGAGTCCAAGGGGATGCAGAACGGTTCGGGACGGGGGGGAAGAACCCGCTGCAGAGAAAGCAGCAGAAACACTCGGTAGTTCATCTTATGAGATCATGACTTCCAGCGGCATCCGGCGAGGAGATGAACGCAGGTAAAGGAGGGTGTAATGAGCAGCAGAGGAGGAGTTTGATATTCACAAGGATCTCAGAAGTGTCTAGAATGTGCAGTAGCTGATTGACGCCCGTTAAGTCACTTAACCTTGTTGTGTAACACTGGATCCATACCTACTTAAGCATGCACGGCCCATCTATCTCCTCCTGTGTTTCCTCTCTCTTCTATCGCTTCCCATTTTCTCTCCTTTAAGTCACGTAGGTCCGACCCCGCTCCCTCCGTTCTATCTCATTTTCTCCCTTTTCCCCCGTCTGCCCTCCCGCCATCTTTCAGCCGGTCTCTCCCACGCGTGCCCAGCTGGCTCTTTCCTCTCTCTCTCTCTCTCTCTTTCCTCTCTCTCTCTCTTTCCTCCCTTTCCTCTCTCTTTCCTCCCTCTCCTCTCTCTCTCTCTCTCTCGCTCTCTCTCTATCTCTCTCTCTCTCTCTCTCTCTCTCTCTCTCTCTCTCACTCTCACTCTCACTCTCACTCTCGTTGTTGTCTCAGACCCACGTCTCCCATTGGCTGTCTCTACGGTTACCTAAACCAATGCCGTCGCGTGATTGGCGGAGCCGGGTAGCATTGGGCCATGCTGGAAGTGTGAGCATGTGGAGGCAGGAAAACATGGTTCATCAGACCAGCGGGTTAGGGGGGTAAACGTGTGAGGAGGCAGGCGGGGTCAGAGCAGTCTGTCTGGGTGGATGCAAGTAAAAAATCTATAAAGAGGTTTCTTTTCATGTAATGTGCTTCATTTGTTCTTGTGTTCACTCAGCCAAAGGCAATATATTCAAGAGCAGCAAAAACCCTAAAGAAAGGCCGTACCACTAAAAAGACTGAAATGTTAAATATTTGAATGCTATATGCAGTTATTTGTGCCATGAATTTACACCGTAAAGGTTCATGTCAGGCCAGAAAACCCTGCATTACTTCCCTGCTGCAAATGTTTGATGTTTTTAAAAATGTGTGTTTGATTTGAAAAAGTGACGATAGGGACGAGGCCTGTATGCAGGACGGATGCCACCGTTGTTCTGTGCATCGCTCAGTGTGACTGCAGGTTTCTTGAGGTCTTCTTCCTGGGAAGTGCAGCCTGTAAACTGTAGGCCATTCCCGATGCTGTCTCTGCACATTGGATTTGAAGTTAAAGCTCAAACCGCTGACTTTTAGCTTTAATTGATGGGTGTTTAAGTCCACTTCAGGCAAACAGTGTGGAGAATCTACAGGCCTTTTTATGCACCGTCTGCCAACTTTCGGGGCACTCAAGTAAATGGACACGTTAACATAAACGGAGGAGAAAGCTCTGTTTATGTAAATTGACCGTCCGATATCTCTTGACTCACAGACGCAGACCCTCAGAAGGTGAAGCGTAAAGTCTGGTGGATCAAAGACGGATAAACTCTCCGGTGACCTCGCCTGTATTTTTAGTCTCGTTTACCCGTTGCCTTGTCTTAAATGTCCCACGCAGTGGTGTCCCAATAGAGACGTGAACACGGAACAAATTAAAGCTGTCGGTCAACACCTGCAGTAATTGTTTTATTTTAAGTCCAACGTGCCGGAGTACAGAGACGAGACAACGGTTACAAAAG